>JANAVB010040620.1:1209219-1344219 GCA_029216955.1 Iris pallida
AATAGATAATATGTATAGGCTCAATACAGCACATTTATAACACTTTATACAATTCAAATTAGCATATCCAAATTAGTCCATATAATTGTCAGGCCTAAAAATCAAATTAACATTATATATCACCATCTTTATTACATTTCTCAAAATAGAGTACATATCAACATCTTCATTACATTCTCAAAATAGAATATCCAAATACATATATATATTTACAACTAACCAAAATTGTCTACATCAAAACTTGGCCACATAACCAATAATCATGAAAAATCAACGACAGCCGGAACACCAGTGAAATCCTGAGAAAAAGAGAAGACAACCAAATTATATGCATACTTCTGCGTCCAGGAACGAGCAGTATTTCAATATCCCACTATTTGAAGGAGTAGAAATAGATACTGATCTGGTATGACTTCCATGAAGAAGCTCTCTAATTGCATTCTTCAGAATAGGCTCAAATATTCTAAGAAGTGGCTGCAAAAGTGAAACATTTGAAAGTTAATTCAAGGTGGTGGCTTTACTATAAGCCCTATAATGCATAGTTATCTGACCTTGCTGATTTGATTCTCAAAAGGGACAAGTCCATCCGGTTCATCAGAAGATCGAAAATGGTACTTTTCACATACTGAACTACAGCAGAGAGACCAAGTAAATTACTACTTTCTTAGTTTGTTCCTGAAGTAAAATGAGCATTAGAGCAAAATCTGCACAAATCACATAAAATTGAAAAATAAATTAAAACCATAACATTATATGTTGAACAAATACAAAATCTCAAGACTAGCATCTTGGTTCCAACACAGTTCAAAAAATAATGTTAACAAAAATAAATAAATAAATAAATAAAATGCATCTATTTCAAGTGCTCAATAAAGATCTAATAAAATCCACTGGTGAATGCGACAACTATTAACTCCAGAACAGGTATTCCGATGGTTGAAGTGAACACAACAAATATTTCTAGACTAGTCTTATTGCTTCCAAAGGTTTCTAGAGACCAAATAGAAAATATAGCAGACCTCTGCAGATCAACATTAGAAACTAGCTAGCCAACAAAACCAATTTGTTAAACAAAAACAAAAATATTCAAAATTCAACTCCAAGATCAATACAAAAATAACAGTTAGCTAACCTGTTTTGGAAGTGAATGTTCTGCGATATGTGTTCACGTACTTGCGAACATCATCCTCCTTGGAGAGGTTAAACAACTTCCTGATCTTTGATGCCCTCTTTGGTCCTCTCATTCTTGGCTTCTCAATATCAGTCAATCCTGGAAGATCATTTTCGCCCTTCTTGACGATGACAAGATTCAGAACTGAAAGATCCTGACTAACAATGCAGCCACGAACCGATTTCCTCCTGCGTTCACCATTACGCCTGCCATACCCACGGAAGCAAGGAGTACCTGCAAAAAAGGGACAACCACACCGCTAGTAAAAAAAATGTAAGACGAAAGAAACCAACTCTACAGATACAGGTAACAAATCCTGCCGGAAGTTTAATCCACCATCTCATTCTTCATGAAAATGCCTTATGTAGTGAAAAAAATAAACCAAGGAATATGAACAATATAAAGAAAGAGAAGAGACTAATTACCTCTATGGAGCAGCAGACGGACACGTCCTGGTGTCAACACTCCCTGCTTCATGGGAAAACCCTGCTTGTCATATCCTCCCATGATCTTAAAAACATAACCCTTAAATTCCTGTACAAAGAACAAGAAAATTGTGGTTAAACAATCTTAATACACTATGTAAATTAGTTAAATCCTCTAAAATATTGGCAGGGAGATATAAATTATATACCTCACCCAGAGCATCCCCATTGACTTCCTGGGAAATCCTCTTGTCATAAAATGCACGTCTAAAAATCAAGCAGAGTCCAACATGTTAAAGACAGAAAATAGCATATATACAAGTGGAGTAATAATTCAAATCAAACAAGAATTAGCATTAGCTATATCTCAATTTATAGTGGGTTAAGCCAGGAGGCATATTATTTCTTTCATTTATAGTGGACAAGGGCGGTCCTAGCCAAGGACAGGCAGAACGACGGTATTATAGGTCACTTTTAACACAAAACAGTTGTGTGTAGTGGTTATCCTCTTAGATTTTTACTTAGAGGTTTTTTGTTCAAGGTGACAACAGTAACTTTTTTATTTTTATATTTATTTTAAAATGTATATAATATAGTGTGCACAAAAAGTCATTACCATTACACCGGACACCATAAAAATAATAATAATGCAAATTGGGCTTAGCAACAATTTGCAACTATATTGGAGGGCTTATAACTAATTTTCCAAAAGAAATTAGTGGGGAGAGAGATCGAGACCTTGGCTTGGGGGTCTACTTCCTCGACGACAGCTCTCATGGCAGCAACCTTCTCCTTCTCGAAGGCGTCCTTACCGCCCGGTGGACCCACCACTTTCGAGTTTATGGGTGGAACTCACCCCAAAGTGGTGGGAACTCTAATGTAAGTGGCGAACGAAAGGAAGAACAAGAGAACAATGAGTGGCAAAGTAGCAGTCGGCTGGGACAATGAACATATATAAACAACAAAGCAACAGAATCGAAATGACAATTTTGCCCTAAAAGTTGACCCTTATTTTGCTCCAGAAGGAGAAAGAAGGAAACGAGCGCCTAGGGTTTTTGCTCCAGAAGGAAACGAGCGCCTAGGGTTTTAGTACAAAAATTTGGGGAAAATAAAAGAAATAGGAGGACCTGGTAATGGAGGTTGGACCGCTCCTGCTGGCGCTTGAACTCCTCCGACCTCTCGAAGTACCTCTCCATCATGTCGAGAAACCGGTCGTTGTCCTCCACCTAGCACCTCGGGTCCTTCACCAGCAGCGCGCCCGTCTCCCTCAGCGACCCGCTCACCGCCGAGCACAGCACGGCGAGATCCTCCTCCGCCGCCGCTGAGGACGAGAGGTACGCGGAGAGGTCCACGATCGGGAGATCCATCGTCGGAGTCCATGGCGGAGGGGATCGGACGCGCTGGACCAAACCCTAATTCTGAACATGGGAGCGGAGGAAGAGGAAGAGGAGGAGGAGGAGGAGGAGGAGAGAGAAAATAGAAGGAGAAGAAGTTATTTCGAATTCTTATAATATGAATAAGTTTGTAAAATATTACAAGTTTGCCACCGCTCTAAAATATTAATAACGTTTTGTTTTATAAACGTTATAAAAAGACCAGAATTAGTCCAAATCGTCAAAGAAAAAAGGTATTTTGAACTTTGATGACGCTTCTTTATCAGCCGTCATCAATACGTCTTATCGAGCGTCATTAAAAGGGTTTTTTGTTGTAGTAAAAAACTGTCGAAACAGAACAGTTTTAGGGCAGTCCCAAACCCATATTTGGAAGCCAAAATCTTGGCGATTCTTTGACTGTTTTGTAAAACTAATTGAACGCATGTGAAGACAACATAACCGAGACTAAAACGTAACTGGTAGATCGGTATTTAGATATCTGTGCAAGAATTAAATTCGTGTTAAACTTGTGTGAAAAATTGTTTTCAAAATAGCAGATTTTAGAGAATTTTCTCCGATACGACGTACGCCCCGACAAACCGGGCGACTTGGTCGTCCGCTATATGCATCGAAAGGTGCGTATGGACGTTACCGACGTATGGGAACTGACGAAACTCAGTTTCGTCACGTGTGCACGATGAAAACAACACGTATCCGTCGAGATACCCTCGTATCGATGTTTTGCAAACTTGCCCATAACTTCGTGTACAGTCGTCGAATCGAGATGAAACTTGAGTCAATAGGTCCGGATCGAAATTCTGGTCCTGTCTGCCAAGTTTGGTTCGATTCTGAGAAGGTCGAATCGGAACCCATTTTTGGCGGGCCCGTGACCCACTCCAACGGGCAATTTTGTGCACGGCTCATCGGAATCCAAAACTGGACATACCTTGAGTTCCTCTCCTCAAACTGAAACCGTAGACATGTAGTTTGACGACTTTAGAGACCATAGACTTTGGCATGCATTTCGGTGCAAAGCGGGTCCAACGGCGGACATCGTTTTGACCCGAAATTACAATTTTGCCCCTGTTCCAGAATTTAACTTTTGGACAGGCGTTTCCTAGGTATATCTTTTACACCGAGTGCATTTTTGATGTTTATTTCAGCGTCTGGAGTTGTTTGGAGATTGTGACGTTTCTTGGCTAACATTGTGATTACTTGGACTTGCCACTTTGCACCATCAGGCAAGATACCTTGCCACCTTACTCTGTGATTATTATACTTCTTATTTTTAGTTGTTATTTCATCATTTTGTTCCTTGAAATTTAAATTGTGCGTCCAAGTCACACTTGGGTGCAAGCGACTCTATTGGTCGTTTATCTCGTCTTATTTATTTCTCTTACATTGACTTAGTCTAGTGACCACCCATTGATGTTGAGGTATTGGTATATCTCATACGGCCTTGACACTTGTTGTATCATGTGATGTGAGTCACATATAGGACACATTTCCGTGTAGTCGGCTGGCTACCGATACGTATGGAGCGTACGACGGATAGGAGTAACTGCCAATAATATTGCATGTTAGAAGACTTGGCGGTTACTAGAGGTTCATATCAGTCATGGTGATGATGATCCTAGGCATTGGGTGGGGAGAACAATACCTGACGTATGGGCTTCTTCACACTTCCCTGATTACCTGTGCGCTCCTCCGGAGACGCAGGCACCAGGCGCCCTCTAACGTTTCCCAAAGCGTTATGGACGTAGCCCCTTGCACATGGTGCCCTCTGATGCTTCCCGAGCATTATGGATGTAGGCCCCTGGTACCCTTTATTAGAACTATGCCGATCCCATTTACAGCCAGGGCTCATGCGTCGAAGGATTGTATCTCAACTGCATATTCACAGTAGAATGGTCAGGAACCCGATTGCAAGCATACCTTTTCTCTTATTATATTATCACAGTATATATGGTATGGTATTTTCTTGTATCTTGCTATGTCCCCTGAGGACCTGGTTATCTCTCCAGGTTTAGGCAATTTCCCACAGGAGTACGGAGCGGCATTGGAACTATCCTACATTGATGACGAGGCAGTCACTACTGATTTCTAGACTATTCTATATTTGAGACATTAGTGGACATTATTTTACATCTCTTTTATTTCTATTTTTGCGGAGGTTGGACTCCGATCTTGTGAGAATATTTTTTATAGCTGTTTGGAGTGAGTATGTTCACCCGGCCATCTTTTGATACTCTGCTTTATTCATTTGGACTTTGTTATCTTCTGTGTTGAGCTGTGATGAGATTAGATATGTTATTCTGGCCTGTGGTTATTTATTTACAGCTCATGTGCATATACGAAGATTCTATATATTGGGGTATTCTTCGTATATGTGCAGCTGGCATGTTCACGTACTCGGTCCTACGTATTTGGGACTGGGGCGTTACATGTTTTTGTGGTGGCCCATGCAGGTCAACGTTAATATTGTTGGGTTACAAGACTGTGCCCAATAAGCCTGCATATAGGAATAGGAATATCTCATCCGGAACTACTACTATCCCTTGACTTCCAATCTTTTTGAAACTTTCTTAATTATTTGATTTATCCCATATCTAATCTTTCCTAATATTAACATATCTTCCTCGTGCCAACAGTATGAATCTACGAAGCGGACGCACTTCTACCATGGCCCTCATATCTAGTGAGGAGATTACTTCGGAGGGACAGAATCCTCCTATGACTCCAGCGACACCCTACCAGCCAGGACTGTCGTAGCCTACTACGACACCGACGACGGAGTACCCAGAGATCGCAGCACCCCCAGGCAGCCAGGCTGGACAGACTACTACCATGCCACCAGGAGGAAATGTACCACTACTTGTCCCACCACCATTCCTTCAGCAGTTTCCCCCACATTCGGGACCTCAGATGCCTCCACCACCGACTGATGGGAGCCCTACTACTCAGTTTATGTATGCCATGATGCAGGCTCAGTGGCAACAAACTGAGCTGATGAGACAGACGATGATGGCAGCCATGGCTAGACCTCCACCACCACCTCCAGCACCAGTACCAGCACTGGCTCTGCATCCCTATGAAGGCTCTATCAAGAATTTTACAGATATGAACCCCAAGGACTTTAGAGGGACGGAGAAGCCATTAGAGGTGTCAATGTGGCTTATTAGTACCGAGAAGCTACTGAAGGCATCCCAGTTGCCAGCTCGAGATTGGATGATAGCAGTGGACTTACTGTTAGAAGACAATGCTCACCACTGGTGGAAGGCGAAAGAGAGACGATTAGGCACTGGGATCACATGGAAGCAGTTTTATGATGCATTTTACGAGAGATTCTTCCCTATTCATGTTCGAGATGGTCTCTTTGACTAGTTCCTTCATATGAAGCAAGGGAATATGACAGTTGATGAGTATGACTCGGAGTTCAATCGCCTGAGTCGATTTGGTGCCGGATTGATTCCGACAGAGTTAGAGAAGGCGAGGAGATTTTAACAGGGGCTTGTACCAGAGCTCAAGTCTTATACGACTACCCAGTCCCGAGTCTCCCATTCAGCTGTCTTGGAAAAAGCTCGTGCTCAGGAGATTCTTCGCAAGGAACAGCAGCAGACATCGAGGTGCCATACCCCAGCAGTTACACCAGCTTGAGCCACTCAGAGTGGACCTATTAGCAGGGCCACAGGACAGTTCCAGCAGAGGCCCTCACCTTATCAAAAGCCCGTTTGCCATTACTGCAGAAAATAGGGACATCTCCAGAACGACTGCAGGACTCGCCTCGGATTATGCTTGAGATGTAGATCCAATCAGCACATGCTCAAAGATTTTCCAGAGCAACATGCAATAGTACAAGCTCGGCAGAACCCGAGGCCCACAGCCCCAGCTCTTCTAGCACCACGGCCCATAGTAGGAGCACCTCGTCCACCATTGCCTCCCCAAGGCATACAGTACAACAAGGCCAGAGCTCAGGGCCCATGACAGATTTATGGGCAGGTATTCTCACTTGATGTTGAGGATATAAAAACAGAGGCGGAGGTTATAGCAGGTATGGTTTTAGTTGCATCTTTTCCTGTTATTACATTATTTGATACTAGAGCCACACATTCATTTATAGCCACTAGTTTTGCCACTAGACACAGCATTCCCATCACGCCCTTAGCTAAGAATGTTAAAATCCTCACTGGAGGAGTTGTACCTGTTAGTGGTGTTTATAGATGTTGTCCTGTAGTGATAAATGGTAGAGAGATGATGGCACGACTTCTTGTATTCCCAATGTCGATATTTGATGTGGTTCTTAGAATGGACTGGTTGGGCCAGCATTTCGCTCTCATTGACTGCCATAGGAGCAGTATTATCTTTAGCCACCGAATGCGACAGAGTTTGAGTTCACCAAAGAAAACGGAGATAGTTGTGATGCACCCACATCAGGAACACATATGATGATGCATGACACTCCTCAGCACCCTATTATCACCGAGTTCGAGGATGTATTCCCCGAGGAGTTACCAGGACTACCACCAGACCGAGATATTGAGTTTTCTATTGAGCTTATTCCCGGAGCTGAGCCTATTTCATCTCGAGTATATCGTCTGGCACCCAAGGAGTTGGTAGAGATGAAGACGCTGATTGATGACTTATTAGAGAAGGGATTTATTCGTACCAGTACGTCACCATGGGGAGCACCCGTTCTTTTTATGCCTAAGAAAGACGGGACAGTATGCATGGGCATTGACTATAGAGCATTGAATGCAGTGACGGTAAAGAACAAGTATCCCTTGCCACGTATAGACGATCTATTCGATCAACTGAGTGGAGCAAAAGTATTCTCCAAGATTGACTTACGATCAGGCTATCACCAGTTGAAGGTTCGGAAGGAAGACATTGCAAAGACGACCTTTCGATCGAGGTATGGACACTACGAGTTCTTCGTTATGCCTTTCGGTTTGACCAATGCTCCCGCAGTTTTTATGAATTTAATGAACAAGATCTTTCACCAGTACTTAGACAAATTTGTAGTAGTCTTTATAGACGATATCTTGATTTACTCCAAGAGTCAAGAGGAGCATGAGCAGCATCTACATATAGTTTTGGGAACATTGAGGAATGAACGACTTTTTGCGAAGCTTAGCAAGTATGATTTCTTTCTCAAAGAGGTAGCATTTTTTGGTCATATTGTTACGGGCGATGGTATATCAGTAGACCCTGAGAAGATCATAGCAGTCAAATCATGGCCCGCTCCCACATCAGCTTCTGAGGTGAGAAGTTTCCTCGGACTTGCGGGTTACTACCGACGGTTCGTGGAAGATTTCTCTCGAATAGCGGGGCCTATGACTCGATTAACTTGCAAGGATCAGGAGTTTGTATGAACAGACGAGTGTCAAGCCGCTTTCGACGAGTTGAAGAAGCAATTGACCACAGCACCGATCTTGACACTACCATCGGGCCCAGGAGGATTTGTGATCTACAGCGACGCATCCGGGAAGGGATTAGGATATGTATTGATGCAACACGGTCGTGTATTAACTTATACATTGCGATAGTTGAGCGTGCACGAGAGGAATTATCCTACCCACGATCTAGAGCTCGCAGCGATTATCTTTGCTTTGAAGCTATAGAGACACTACTTGTACGACGAGAAGGTTGATATCTACACTGATCATAAGAGCCTCAAGTACGTGTTTACACAGAAGGAGTTAAATATGCGATAACGACGTTGGTTGGAGTTGATGAAGGATTATGAGATCGAGCTACATTATCATCCGAGCAAAGCTAATATCGTGGCAGACGCATTAAGCCGTAAGCCCATGGCACACTTTTTGACTAAATAGAAGGAATTAATTAGAGACTTGGAGCAGCTTGGTATTGAGGTAGTATTGCCTGGAGCAGACGGCGTATTAGCTAACCTTCAAGTACAATCATTATTGATAGAGCGCATCAAGGCAGCATTGCCTAATGATGCTAGATTTCGACGGCTGAAAGAGAGGACTGAAGCAGGAGAGTAGACAGGTTTGAGGATCCACTCAGATGGGACACTGCGATGTGGTGATCGCATTTATGTACCCAATGGAGATCTACGGCAGGAGCTGATGTCCGAGGCTCACAGTTCGGCATACTCCATTCATCCCGGAGGGACCAAGATGTATCGTGACTTACGGCAGTATTATTGGTGGCACGGAATGAAGTGGGAGATAGCTCGTTTCGTTGCCATGTGCTTGGTATGTCAACAAGTTAAGGCGGATCACCAGAGGATAGCCGGATTATTGCAGCCGCTACCCATTCCTGAGTGGAAGTGGGAGCACATTACTATGGATTTCGTCACGGGTTTCCCTCGGAGTCCTAGGGGACGTGACGCAGTATGGGTGATTATTGATAGACTTACCAAGTCAGCACATTTCTTACCTTTTAGAGTGGGCCAGTCGACAGAGGTATTGGCAGAGATGTATATGGAGCAGATTGTGAGACTGCACGGTGTGCCTGTTAGTATTGTGTCAGACCATGACTCGAGATTTACCTCACACTTTTGGAGGAGCATGCAAGAGAGTTTGGGTACTCGATTGAAGTTTAGCACATCATACCATCCACAGAAAGACGGCCTGTCAGAGCGTACCATACAGTCGCTAGAGGATATCTTGAGAGCATGCATGCTTGATTTTGGCGATTTATGGGAGGACCATCTCCATCTTGTTGAGTTTTCCTGCAATAATAGCTATCAAGCGAGCATTCAGATGGCTCCGTTTGAAGCGTTGTATGGTAGGAAATGTCGGTCTCCTGTTTGTTGAAGCGACATAGGAGAGCGACATCTATTGGGTCCCGAGTTGGTCTTGAGCACAGTAGAGACAGTGAAGAAGATTCAGGACCACCTGCGAGCAGCACAGGATCGTCAGAAGCAGTGGACAGATAATCGTCGTCGACCCTTGGAGTTCAAGGAGGGTGACCATGTGTTCTTGAAGATATCCCCGACTAGGGGCACGATTCGATTCGGAGGACGTGGCAAGTTGAGTCCAAGGTACATCGGCCCTTTCGATGTCTTGGAACATGTTGGGGAGGTTGCCTACAGATTGGCACTGCCACCATCGCTAGAGGGAGTGCATGACGTATTCCATGTTTCTCACCTGAGGAGGTACGTGGCGGACAGCAATCATGTGCTTGATCACTCCGAGATCACAGTTGGACCGAGTTTGTCGTATGAAGAGCAACCAGTAGGTATCCTCGATCGCCGAGTGAAGGTGTTGCGAAATCAATCTATTCTATTGGTTCGCGTGGCATGGAAGCATCACTCGCCAGGGAAGTCTACTTGGGAGCGCGAGGATGACATCCGAAATGGCTACCCGCAGTTGTTCGAAGACGAAGGTATGTCTTGCATTTTAAGTGCTAATATATTTCCTTCATTGCATTTGATCCTCCGACCTTAGTTTAATTTCGAGGACGAAATTTTCTTTAAGTTGGGTAGGATGTAAACCCCCAATATTTCCTAAATTATTTTAGTGCCTTAAAAGTTATTTTTCTATATTATTTAGAATTTATTTGGTATATGTACGTAAATAGAAATGCATGTGTGTATATATTATATGTGTGCTGTTAATATTTCTATTAAATAAGGTATATAGTAAATTCTATAATTTTTAGGAATTTATTGGTAAATTTTTAGGAGTTTATTGCTTGCTTAATATATATATATATCTATATATATATATATATATATATTTATATTTGATATATATATATATATATATATATATATATATATATATATATATATATATATATATATATATATATATATATATATATATATATATATTTATATTTGATATATATATATATATATATATATATATATATATATATATATATATATATATATATATATATATATATATATATTTTTTTTTTTTTTTATATATATATATATATATATTTATAAAAAATATATATATATATATATATATATATATTTATGTATATTTATATATATACATACATACATACATACATATATATATATATATATATATATATATATATATATATATATATATATATATATATATATATATATATATATATATAAACTAATTACTGTTAAAAAAAAGTGATAGTAGTGGTCGGCCGAAAGGACCGACCACAGTAATATTAGGCACAGCAGCCCATACTTCTCAACCAATCAACCATTAGATGATATGTAAAAAAATAGTGATAGTATATATAAATATAAATATATATATATATATATATATATATATATATATATATATATATATATATATATAAACTAATTACTGTTAAAAAAAAAGTGATAGTAGTGGTCGGCCCAAAGGACCGACCACAGTAATATTAGGCACAGCCGCCCATACTTCTCAACCCATCAACCATTAGATGATATGTAAAAAAAAATAGTGGGGAGGGGACCAACCCACGTGGGGCCGGTCCACCTCACCCGACCCCTCCTAAGCAACTAACTCAGCAGCAGCAGCTGCTAGTATTGAAACCGAGGCCCCCCCATATTTGAGTCCTACTCGAAACCGAAGAGCGGCGAACCCTATATATATAAACTACTCGACCAAAATCAACACCCTAACCCTCCATATCTCTTCCCCCTCGTGAAGCCTACTCGACCTCGACCCCAAACGAACTGCCCTTGCCACTGGCGGTGCCGCACCATCACGCGAACTGTGAAACCCGTAATTTTTCCGCAAATATTTAGGAATTATTTCTCGTTATTTTATTGTGCTTAAATAGATTTTTTTCGATAAAACAAAATTTTATTAATTGTGAAAGTGTTAGTTTAATATTAATGTTATCTTTAGTTAAATTATTATCCAAAATTAATATGGATTTTTCTTTGATTGGCCAGACCTGTTCCTAAAGACCAAATGTAACTTAAAGTATTTCAAAATAAATATTGATTATATTTTTTAAATAAATTTATGTAGGCCAAAATCCTTTTAATTACCTATAATATTAGAGCTCAAAACCTATTTTCCAATAGACCATTAATTGACTGGGCCTTGATCCTTAACAGCCCAACAAGAATTTTTATAACCTATTATTTTACAAAACCTTAGCCATTAGATTAGAAGTCCATGAGTAAGCGTTACTCATAATGTTTCCAAAGCCCATTAGTTGGAAAAAGCCCAAGTCCAATTGTTCCTTATAGCTAAGTTTATTTAAACCAATTGTTCCAACCCAATTGTTCTCAAACCCAATGTCTTTACTAGCATCAGCTAGTGTACAGAACATTGTTAGGAAGAAAGTTTCCTTTGGCTTGAAGAGCTTTAAAAGCTCTGAAGCTTTTCTCCTTCCCAACCGTAGAGAACCGTTTGGTTCTCAAACCGATGGCACCACCGGCCCCTCGGCTCCCCGGCCGCCGGAGTTGATGGCCATGGAGGCCCTTCATCTTCCCCTACGGTAACCCCCGGCACTCTTTCCCCTATATAAACCCCTTTCATTCCATTTCCTCATCATCAACTCCATTCTCCTCTTCTTTCTCTACAAAACCCCTTTCTGGCGCCCGACCCGATCCCGGCCCGCCGACCGCTGGCGCTCCACCCGACTCCGGCGCCGAACCCCGCGGCCGATCCGCGCCCACCCGCCGGCGAACCGCCGCCTCCGCCGATCGTCTGACCCGCGCGGCCCCTGGCCGTCCGAGTTCGCCGGCGTTCGTCGCGGTGACTGCCCTGTCCGCTTCCCGGTGACGTCTCGTCCGTTTCTCGGTGCTGACCGTTCCAGTTCCGAGATCCAGTTCGGGTTTTCCGTTGTCGGTACACTCTGACTCAATTATTTTCTTTACTGTCCATGATGAACTGGTCCAACCGAATTCCTCGGGAATTCGGGATTTCGACAACGTAACAGTTACGTTGTCATTTTCGATTCCGAAGTTTCTTCGGAAATGGTAGTTTTGGATTTCTGTTGGTTATGTTGATGGTTATTTTTGGTGCTGATGGTTCTGTGGGAATTTTCTAATATTTTTGGATTTTCCGAGAATTTTTAGGAAGAAATTCTGTGTTTGGATATCCTCGAGTTTTCTGAGAATTCGCAGGATAATTCGGAATTTATATATATTCATATATAACTGTATTCTGGTTCTGTGTGATGGAAGTTTTGGTAGGATTTTGGGTTCTGTTATGAATTTCGGGTTTTCGGGCCATTACGTTACTATTTCGGGAGTGATGGTTGGCTTGGAGAAAAAAAATATATTATATGGTTGTTTATATAAAATTCGGGTTTTGGGAATATTTTTGCAGGTAAAATCGGAGCATTTTCCAGTTCTTGGGTTGACCGAAAACAGAGGGAATGCTGCCGAAATTTTCGGGAAATTTAATAAAATGAATTTAAAATGATTTTGGTATTTTGGGCGACAACCATAATTGGTTACTGGGCCCCAACGAAATGCAAACGCACCGGTTAGACCGGACGTTGAGGCAGAGTAGTTGAAAATGAAGTTTGGACCAGAGTCTGAGACTATGATTTTCTTTAAATATTATTTTTGAAATTTATTAGTTTTTTGTTAAATTGTAGGTAATTTTCGGACTAACCTGTCTTTTTTTTATTTCAATTTATGTAATTAAATATTGTAAGGGCATAAGCCCAGTTTCTATGATTTAAGTCCTGTAATAAGTAGGAAGTAATTTTTATTTTATTTTCTGGGAATGTGGAAAGCGTAGGATTAACCGATAAATTATTATTAATTAATAATATATGAATTTCTCATCTTAAAGAAAATATTTTATGTATTTTAACAAGTTTGTCCAATAAGTAGATAAAATACCAAGTTTTATATTAATTTGATAATTACAAGTTTTTCCCGAAAAACCTAAATAAATTGAATTTCTAAATTCAAACTCATTAGTAAACGTTGTGATGTTGTGTTAGCTAGTGATAACTAAAATTGACTAGGAAAGACCAATAGAGATTGTAACTAGATACTTTAGAGTTTGCTTCTGAAACAAGTTCCCCGAAATGTAGGATTTCAAGGAAGAGTGTGACCTTTCGAATCCCGAAGTACCAATCTCGTCCAACTGAAGTTTAAGGCAAGTACATTCATGTGGATTTACAATTATTTTAGCAATTGTTTCATTGCAAGTTTAAACCACTGTTATACACGAACTCCTTCGGGAGCATTGATCGTACTGTTGGGGACTGGGGGAGTAGTGTAATGAGTATGACCAAAGCCCACTGTAACTAGCCTACTGTAACAAACCCCTACTGATACACGACAACTATCTTTCACTGTTTACCCTAGCCGGTCATACTTCATTGCCTATTCAAATCACAATACTGTTTCAAAACTGAACTGCTGTAAAACTTTTCTTTTTGAAATTTGTTCTTCAAAACTGTTTAAAAGTGCAGGATATTAATTGTCATTTTAATTGTTAAAATTTGCATGAACTGTACTTTGCTCACTCCTGACTGGAGACCAACATTTTTAGGTTACACTGAGGATGATCTATTCCAGAGAATCTGAGGACTCAGAGTTATTGTTCAACGACCCTGACTTGTACCCGGCGGTACTACCTGACGATGATGGCACGGCGTCTCCTTAGATGCTGTTGATGTTAGTTAGATTTATTTCAGTTTATGATCTTTTGTACTGGACAAGTTTTATTATCGAATAAATGATGTTGTGGCAATTTTAGTCTTAAATGTTGTTGATTGACCTGCATAACGGAGATACAGCTTACTGCCCGCCGTCTCATCAACGGTGCAGGCTGGGCATGATCCGATTCGACCCAAGTATTTGGGGACCGGGTCGTGACACGAACGCTGCAGGACATCCCAGACCGACCGCACATTAGTGTAATCTCGTTTTGCCAAACAGCGAGGTACCCTTCTTTCGATTCAAAGTTCTTTGCATCCGTTCAACGAAAATTCGATCTATCGAATGCTGTGCGTAGTAGACATAACCCCCCCTAAAACCCTTTATAGTAGAATCGAGCAAAACCCCATATATCGCTCGGTCTTTCGAACCAAATTTCCTAAAAAACTGTCGAAACAGAACAGTTTCAGGGCAGTCCCAAACCCATATTTGGAAGCCAAAATCTTGGCGATTCTTCGACTGTTTTGTAAAACTAATTGAACACGTGTGAAGACAACATAACCGAGACTAAAACATAACTGGTAGATCGGTATTTAGATATCTGTGCAAGAATTAAATTCGTGTTAAACTTGTGTGAAAAACTGTTTTCAAAATAGTAGATTTTAGAGAATTTTCTCCGATACGACGTACGCCCCGACAAAATGGGCGACGTGGTCGTCCACTATACGCATTTAAAGGCGCGTATGGACGTTACAGACGTGTGGGAACTGACGAAACTCAGTTTCGTCGTGTGTGCGCGACGAAAACAATACGTATCCGTCGAGATACCCCCGTATCGGCATTTTGCAAACTTGCCCATAACTTCGTGTACAGTCGTCAAATCGAGACGAAATTGCGCCAATAGGTCCGGATTAAAATTCTAGTCCTGTGTGCCATGTTTGGTTTGATTCTGAGAAGGTCGAATCGGAACCCATTTTTGGCGGGCACGCAACCCACTCCAACGGGCGATTTTGTGCGCGGCTCATCGGAATCCAAAACTGGAAATACCGTTGACTTCCTCTCCTCAAATTGAAACTGTAGACATGTAGTTTGACGACTTTAGAGACCATAGACTTTGGCACGCATTTCGGTGCAAAGCGGGTCCAACGACGGATATTGTTTTGACCCAAAATTACGATTTTGCCCCTGTTCCAGAATTTGACTTTTGGACAGGCGTTTTCTAGGTATATCTTTTACACTGAGTGCATTTTTGATGTTTATTTTAGCGTCCAGAGTTGTTTGGAGATTGTAACGTTTCTTGGCTGACATTGTGATTACTTGGACTTGCCACTTTGCACCATCAGGCAAGATACCTTGCCACCTTACTCTGTGATTATTATACTTCTTATTTTCAGTTGTTATTTCAGCATTTTGTTAATTGATATTTAAATTGTGCGTCCAAGTCACACTTGGGTGCAAGCGACTCTATTGGTCGTTTATCTCGTCTTATTTATTTCTCTTACATTGACTTAGTCAAGTGACCACCCATTGATGTTGAGGTATTGGTATATCTCATACGGCCTTAACACTTGTTGTATCACGTGATGTGAGTCACATGTAGGACACGTTTTCGCATAGTCGGCTGGCCACCGATACGTATGTAGCGTGCGACGGATAGGAGTAACTGCCAATAGTATTGCATGTTAGAAGACTTGGCGGTTACTAGAGGTTCATATCAGTCATGGAGATGATGATACTAGGCATTGGGTGGGGAGAACAATACCTGACGTATGGGCTTCTTTACACTTCCCTGATTACCTGTGCGCTCCTCCGGAGATGCAGGCTCCAGGCGCCCTCTGACGTTTCCCAGAGCGTTATGGACGTAGCCCTCTTGCACATGGTGCCCTCTGATGCTTCCCGAGCGTTATGGACGTAGGCCCCTGGTACCCTTTATGGGAACTATGCCGATCCCATTTACAGCCAGGGCTCATGCGTCGAAGGATTGTATCTCAACTCCATATTCATAGTAGAATGGTCAGGAACCCGATTGCATGCATACCTTTTCTCTTATTATATTATCACAGTTTATATGGCATGGCATTTTCTTATATCTTGCTATGTCCCCTGAGGACCTGGTTATCTCTCCAGGTTTAGACGATTTCCCACAGGAGTACGGAGCGACATTGGAACTATCCTACATTGAGTACGAGGCAGTCACTACTGATTTCTAGACTATTCTATATTTGAGACATTAGTGGACATTATTTTGCATCTCTTTCATTTCTATTTTTGCGGAGGTTGGACTCCGAACTTGTGAGACTATTTTTCATAGCTGTTTGGAGTGAGTATGTTCACCCGGCTATCTTTTGATACTCTGCTTTATTCATTTGGACTTTATTATCTTCTGTGTAGAGCTGTGATGAGATTAGATATGTTATTCTGGCATGTGGTTATTTATTTACAGCTCATGTGCATATATGAGGATTCTATATATTGGGGTATTCTTCGTATATGTGCAGCTGGCATGTTTACGTACTCGGTCCTACGTATTTGGGACTGGGGCGTTACAGAATTTTCCGATACCGCGTGGTATGCATGCGTTCTCGCTCGTTTGAACGCCACACACGCAACAAAACGCCACGTGCTTGTGCACATAGCTGGGGGAGGGGGTCCTGGGGTAGGTCTAGGACACGATGACACGGTGACACGCCGCCCGAAGCGACACACGCAGCCCCCGTACCCCCGCAGCCTGCTGCGAACGTGCGCGCGCCCGTGCTCACTCGTGCACGTGGTTCGGCCTCGCAGCTCCCTCGTCGGGCCACGTTGCGACTCGAGGTTCATCCTACGGGTCGTCTAGGTCTAGGTCGACATGTTCTGGGTCCTAGAATGGGTCTTCGCTGCGTCGTGTGCGCGCACGAAGTCCGTCTCCGCGACAAAAATGACAGGCTGAATGCACAATGGCTGAGCGGTGCACGCACGATTTCTCCTCGCTCGCTCAACGAAAAGTCATGAAATTTTACGAGCATGAGGGCTAAGGTTGCCCCTACATGCTCACAAATTTTCACGCAAAATAGGCTTTGTGCATCGAGCAATCACACGCGGACAGCAGGGCACGCACGGCCTCGTGCACGGGATTCGTGCACGTGCGTCCGTTGCCCGAAATGTCGCTGAAACGATGTCAAACCCAAATCCGTCTTCACGAAAGTTTATCAAAATCATATTATCTAAACATCCATGAAGTCAGAATTGAAAAACAACAACCTTCTATCCTAAGCGGCATTTCGTCGAACACGTGCCGTAAGGGACCGACACGTGTCCGATACCTCCATCAAACGGGGTTGAAGTCCCACCAAATTTCGTGGGCAAGACTAGGGCACCTATATGGATGCAAAAATGAAAGAAAAACTAGATTTACTATGGTATTATAGAATTTACCTATTGAGTGTCAAAACTCAATGAACGGGGCTCCTCGGTTGTAGTGTCGACCAATTTCCCTCCAGCAAAAACCTCCGTCTCCACTCCAGAAATGCTCCAGCAGATCCTCCTCTCCTCGATGTGTGCAACGGAGTTCGTTTGGGAAGAAATGGACTTCAGATAAAGGAATTTTGAGTTTTGGAGAGAATCATCTTTTAGAGTTTCTTTGTGGAGGCTCAAAATTTCATAAATAATGAAAAGAGGAGGGGGTACTGCTGTGTTGGCCGGCCAAGGGGGGTCTCTAGGGGTTAGGGTTTCACTTGGGCCAACTCCTTCTCAATTAGAAATGGGCCAAAGTCAAAAAGCTTAAAGGTCTACATGCAAAAAGGCTAAATAAATAAATAAAAGCCTTAAAAATAATCTAATGCATAAAAATTGTTTCTAAAAATGAAATAACCATTCTAATGTATGGTTAGGCCCCTATACATGTCCACTAAGGTTAAACCAGTTGCTAGCACAATCAAGAGTCAACATATTCAGAGAATCACATAAAGGCCAAAATGGCTAAAATGACTGAAATACCCTTCTATGAAAAAGTGGATGCTACACATATCATTCCTCAACAACAGGATTGCCAGAAAGATCAAAACCAAGCACTCCTAAATCCTTCAGCTCCAGAGCCAGATCAACCTGTCAACCAGAGAGATGTTGGGCGTATCAGTTAATAAACTAGAGTGAACTTGTCAAGAGGAGTAGAACTTGTCAAAAGGAGTAGAACTTGCCAAGTCCAGATCCACCTTAATAGGATCAACTTGATTTTAGTTGCTTAATTTTTGTGTTGAGTTGTAGCTATAAATTGAGAGTGTAATTGTTTGTTTGGTAACATGAATCAAAAATTACAAGCTGTTTCCTTTTCCTCATTCTGTCTTCTTCAACCGAGTGTTACAACTCGAAGCTTGTAGCTAACATTTGATATCAGAGCACCGGGTGTATGCCAAAGTACCTTCGGCTCGACAAGATGTAAATCGTCGAGCACTCGTTGACACCAACAACAAAGGAGGGGAACATAACCTTGCACTACCCGATGCTGACGTCTTGCAACTACTCCACTTGGAAGATCAAGATGGAGGTCTTCATCGAGGCTAAAGGCGTTTGGGACGCTATTGAACCCTCGGTCAGAAAAGAAGAAAGACAAGATGGCGTTAGCGTACATTTTTTAAGCTGTCTCCGAGAAGATCCTACTCTACCTGGCCAAGCACAAAATGGCTAAGGAAGCTTGGAAAAGCCTGAAGACAATGTATCCTGGCGCTGATCGGGTCAAGAAGGCAAGAATTCAAACCTTGAAGAGTGAGTTCGAGGTTCTGCGTATGAAGGAGACAGACTCCATCGATGAGTTTGCGAGGAAATTGACGACCCTCGTGAACAAGATTCATGGATTGGGAGACGAGATGGAGGACATCATCATCGTCAAGAAGCTTCTCGTCTCCGACCTAGACAAGTACCTGTAGGTCCTTGCGCTGATCGAGCAGTTTACGGATGTGGAGACCATACCGGTCGAGGAAGCTATCTGACGCCTCAAAGCGTACGAAGAATGCATATGCGGTCGAGGCGAGAGCAACAATGGACAACTGCTTACTCATGATGAGTGGCAGGTGCAATCGAAAAAAGGCGACACTGATTCTCCGTTGAGAAGAAAGGGGCAATCTAGCGATGACCGGGGCCGTGGCAAGCCCTGTGGCCGTGGTCGCGGGCACGACAGGGGTGGCCGTGGTGGCCAAATAGTACAACACCAGGAGGGTCATGATGGGACTCGCGGCTCAGGCTCGAACCACGACAAATCAAAAATCAAGTGCTTCAATTGTAATAACTTTAGGCACTTTGCGTCGAAGTGTCGCAATAAGGAGGCAAATCTCGCACGAGCATAAGACGAGGAGGCTACATTGCTGCTGGGAGAGACTCAGAAGGAGACACCTGACCTTGTCATGCTCAATGAAGAGAAGATAGTACAAGACTTGTACGGTACTAGAGAAGCACAAGCCGACATCGACGCCTGGTACCTTTACCACGATGCTAGCAACCACATGACGGTCTATCGAGGAAGTTCAAGGACCATGATCGAAACATCATTGGCCATGTCAAGTTCGATGATGGCTCAACCATGCATATTGAGGGCAAAGGATCTATCCTGCTCCAATGTAAGAACGCCAAACAATGACATCTATCGGAGGTATACTTCATTCCAAGTTTAAGAAGTAATATATTGAGCCTTGATCAATTAACGGAAGATGGAAGCAAGGTGGAGATTGTCGGCTCCTACTTGAGGATGTTTAACAGGAACGACATTTTGCTGATAAAGGTGAGGAGATCACATAACCGCCTGTACAAGATAGCTCTTGAAACTTGCAGGCCGATATGTCTCATGGCCAAAGTACAAGACCCAGCCTGGTTGTGGCATGCAAGACTCTGACACTTGAATTACATCGTGCTCAAGATGATGGCAGAAGAGAATGGCCACCGGGATGCCGAAGATTTCTTACCCAAATCAGCTCTATGAAGGGTGCCTCATCGCAAAACAAGCACGACTACCGTTTCCTCTGCAGGCAAGCTTCAGAGGTGAGAAGACACTGCAACTTATACACGCTGACATTTGTGGCCCAACTACACCCGCTACTCTTGCAGGTAACAAGTATTTTCTTCTACTTGTTGATGACTTCAGTCACATGATGTGGGTGTATATGCTCAAAGAAAAGCGAGATGCTTTTAATGCTTTCAAGAAATTCAAGTCTCTTGTAGAGAATAAATATGACAGCAAGATGAAGATACTAAGAACTGATCGAGGTGGTCAGTTCCTGTCCAAGGAATTCACAAGCTTTTGTGAAGGTGAAGGCATACAACGGCACCTCACCGCACCATATACGCCACAACAAAATGGCGTAGTGAGCTCCGAAATCGTACCATGATGGCCATGACAAGGAGCTTGCTCAAGAGCATACATGTTCTTGGAAGCATGTAGGGCGAGGTGGTCAAACATGCTGTGTACCTGCTCAACCGGTTGTGAACTAAAGCTCTCAGTACGTTCACGCCGTATGAAGATTGGATTGGTAAGAAACTGAACCTGGAACACTTAAGAATCTTTGGATGTGTTGCACACATGAAGACTGCAAGTCCTCATCACAAGAAACTTGATGATCGAAGCATGCCATTGGTGTACCTTGGAATGGAAGAGGGCTGCAAAGAACACCGTCTCTATAATTCTCAACGCAACAAGATCCATGTGAGCAGGGATGTTGTGTTCAAGGAAGAAAGGAGACGGGGACTAGAACAATAGCGACGGTGCCGAACCACAAGGCTGGATGGAAATCTCAGTCGAAGATCCTGTTATCGAGACAGTGATCACTCCACAGAGAGTAGTGGGTGATGTTGTACACACATCGAAGGGCAAAGGGAGACGCGGCAACACCTATGACGCATGTAGCGGCAATGGCGTCAAGGAAGCCTACTACACCACAAGCTGCAGCCTCAACTTCGAGTGGCTCACCCACACCGATGGCAGACTCAAGCGAGCCAAGGAGATACCACTCAATTGTTGACGTATATGCTTAAATTGATGACACCTATCTAGATCCAGAGATATTATTTTTGTCGGCTGAAGAACCGTCAAACTTTCAAGATGCTACACTTGAACATGGGTGGCAGAAATCTATGAAGGAGTTGGAAGCCATCGAGAAAAATGGGACTTAGGTGCTTACTGAGTTACCACCCGGGCACAAACCTATCGGTTTAAAATCGGTATACAAGGTGAAGAGAGACAGTGAAGGCAAGATCCTCAAGAACAAAGCTAGACTTATGGCAAAGGGGTACGTCCAGTAGCATGGAGTTAATTTTGATGAAGTGTTTGCTCCAGTGGCCAGACTCGATATAGTTTGCTTGATTATCGCCCTCGCAGCCCAGCACAGATGGAAGGTTCACCACTTGGACGTAAAACTGCGTTCCTAAATGGTGCCCTCAAAGAGGAGGTATATGTAGCTCAAACAGAAGGCTTTATCGTCAAGAACCAGGAGCACAAGGTGTATAGACTGTCCAAGGCTCTCTATGGTTTGCAACAAGAACTGAGGGCCTGGAACATACGCCTGGACAGTTGCTTAGAGGTGTTAGGATTCATCAGATGCACCCAAGAGCATACGGTGTACACGAGGAGCAATGAGGAGGGTGCACTCATTATCAGAGTGTACGTTGATGACTTAATCGTCATAGGCGCAAGAGCAACTGTAGTAAAGGTTTACAGGCAATAGATGATACAAAAATTTGAGATGAGTGACCTTGAGTTACTCTCCTACTACCTTGGTACAGAGGTAGACCAACAAGGTGATCGCATTACACTGAACCAATTAGCATATGCGAAGAGAGTTTTGCAGCAGTTTGGAATGGGAGATTGCAATCCAACCAAGTATCCCATGGAAGTTAAATTGCAACTCAGCAAGAACCTTGAAGGAACACCAGTCGATCTGACGCATATAAATGTATCCTTGGCTGTCTCAGGTACTTAACTCACACTCACCCAGATATTTGTTATAATGTCGGAATGTTGAGTAGGTACATGGAGACACCAACAACTATGCATCACCAAGCAGTGAAATAGATCCTCAGATATGTGAAGGGAACACTTGAGTATGGACTCATGTATGGGAGAGGACATGGTGAAGGTGAACTACATGTATTCACTACCAGCAACTTAGCCGGAGATGTCGACGACAGGAGGAGCACTAGCGGAATGGCGTTCTGCCTCAATAAGAACCTGATCACTTAGGCATCTCAAAAGCAAAAAATTGTTGCGTTGTCCTCCTGTGAAGCTATGTTCATGGCGATAACAGGTGCAGCATGTCAAGCTTTGTGGCTGAAAAATCTGCTTAGTGAAGTGACTGGCCGCGAACCTAAGTCAGTCACGCTCTATGTCGACAACAAGTTTGCAATTACGTTGATGAAGAATTCTATGTTTCATGGGCGCAGTAAGCATATTGATGCACTGGAAAGCAACATGCTGACATTCTCATGAAGGCTCTCGCCAAAGTGAAGTTCGCCGAGATGCAGTAGGTGCTTGGAGTTATCAACCTTGATCAAATCTAGATTGAGGAGAACATCAGTTAATAATCTAGAGTAGAACTTGTCAAGTGGAGTAGAACTTGTCAAAAGGAGTCAAGTGGAGTAAAACTTGTCAAAAGGAGTAGAACTTGTCTAAAGCAGCAGAACTTGTCAAATCCAGATCCACCTTAATAGGATCAACTTGATTTTAGTTGCTTGATTTTTGTGTTGAGTTGTAGCTATAAATTGAGAGTGTAATTGTTTGTTTGGTAACGTGAATAAAAAATTATAAGTTGTTTCCTTTTCCTCATTCTATCTTCTTCAACCGAGTGTTACAACTCGAAGCTTGTGGCCAACAGGGTGAACTCACTTTCAGAAGGGCCAAATGAATAAATCAAATAGATTTAATTCCAAGAATCATATTGTTTCCATTGCTGCTATAGTAGTCTCACGATAGTCAATACTGAGGAGAAGCCGGACGTATATATTTTTATTCTTTGCACCATATATATCATTTAGTGGAATAGCATCTATCGAATTATCGGTGCTTTCATCAGTATTAAGAAAATAGACATTGGCAGTTTCAATGGCTCTTAAGCCTTTTATAACTGCTTCCATATAAGAGCGCTTTGCCATTCCTTTAGATTCATTGTTCTATAGAAAAATAAAATAATAGATGTATAAAATACTACATATTTTACTACTTTACTACTATATAAAATGAGTGAGCATGTTAAAACCTTTGGAGTCATTCTTAGTTCTATATAAACAACATTTTCTGCTGCAAAATCTTCAATAGCTTCCTTGGCGATCCTTGCTACCGTTTCATGGTCAGTTGCAAGTATATGAAAAATATCAAAAAGCTGGAAGCATTTGGGCAAAGATCGACCACCTGCAACCAGATTTCAATATTCAATAACGATATGTCTATTTGTTTTATGAAATCCCCCAGTTTAATACGAAGGTTATATGACACTTCTCAAAGTATAATATTGTTTTGAACTAATAAGGAACTTAGTCCCCATTGGAAAATATAGTATGAAGAGGAGCTAGACTCCCTATAAGTAGTGGAGTTGCCAATCAATAAAATATACAATAATTATTCTCTACATGTTATCAGAGCCATAACCACAAAAAAAAATTTCCCACCCCTTCCCCAACCGGGCAAACCCACCCCCTGCCCCCCGACGCCCCCTACCACCGAACCCCCCCCGCTTCCGCCGGCAGTTCCCCTCCTGCCCCCCCTCGACGACCCCCATGCTGCCGCCGACGACCCCCCTACTGCCCCAACGCCCCCCTGCTGCCGCCGACGAACCCCCCATGTTGCTGCCCCCCCCCGCGACGCCTCCCCTCTTCCGACCCCAACTACTGTCGATACCCCCCCTTTTTTCAGAATGAAAGAAACCCCTAATTTGCGAGAGAAATTGCTTTATTTGTACCATCTGTTCCTAAATTACGCCCTCCGGAATTACAAAAATTCTTTATTTGTTTTTTTGTTCTCGATATGCAAAATAGGATCTACATGCGTACGCCGGTATTGGCAACGTTAACAGCGCATTAGTAAGGTCTCTATTGAAGAGTTTATATAAAGACGATGACGATGAAGCCGACGAAGACAACGACGACGACAAAGTCGACGAAGACGATGACGACGACAAATCACAGTTGAAGCCGCCATGGATTCGATCAGTGGTAAACTGACAGCAGAAGAGATGAAGGCCTTGGTTGATGATATTTTATCAAAGAGATTAACTAAGGCAACCCCACGTGTGATCCATACTGATGTGGATCCGTCACCCTACAAAATGGAGAAGCTGGACAAGCTAGAGACAAAGTTGGAAGGAACGTCCAACTACTTGAAATGGTCACGACAGGCAATGAGGACGCTGAAGGGACGAGGCTTGGTTGGCTACGTCAATGGCCAAACCAAGGCGCCAGATGATCCCTCCTCAAAGAAGTTTGCTATTTGGGAAATTGTCAACAATGTTATGGCTGGATGGTTGACAGCCTCCTTGACCGACCAGGTATCGGGTAATGTAGAGGCGATAGAGGCTGCTGCTGATATATGGCGGACTTTGAAGGTTATGTACTTAGGCTCAAGCAATCCTATATGGGTCTTCCACCTGCAGGATGAACTTGATAGGGTAGCCCAGGACGACCGTACCATCTTTGATTATGCAGTACTGTTGAAGAAGTACTGGTCTGATCTGGATCTCTATGATCCTCTTGGAATGGAAGATGCACAAGTCGAACCAGCATTTGCGAAATATTTCCAAAAGTTCTTAGATTATATTTTGCGGCAATAGATGAAAAAGTTCTTGAAGGGTCTTTACCCTGTGTTTGAGCATAGAAGGAATGTACTCCTAGCACAGCCCATGCTTCCAACCTTAGAAGAAGCCATAGCTACAATGGCACAAGAAGAGGCTCGATTGAAGTTGATGCCCAACAAGGGCTATTTCTAGGGGGAGCAAGCCGCTGTTGACAAGTCTGTCCATGCCGCCTTCAATCAGCCTCCCTCTGTGGCCGGTGTTTGCCACAATTGTGGTGACTCAGCGCATTATATCAGATTTTGTCCAAAACCCCTGTAAAGTCAGTCGAGTGATCGTGGACGGGGCCGCGGAGGACGTCGAGTTGTAGAGGCGGTTATGCTGGTAGAAGGGAAAATTATTCTGGGGGACACAAAGCTAATCTGGCAGAGGAAGGAGGAAAAAATCACCTGGCTGAGTTAATCCCTCTTTAGAAGGAGTTCCTCGCGAGGTTATGCAGCACGAAGCTGGGTTCAGACGGTAGTCTTGGGGCATCATCTACCTCGGAAGATCACATCACTTGCTTTGCCCAAACTAGCACAGGTATTCCTGCGCGTGCTCTTGCAGCAGCTGTCCACCAAGTAGGTTGGATTATGGACTCTGGGGCATCTCGCCATGTCACGGGATCCCGCGATGAGTTCCAGGACTATACTCACCGACCGACGTCGGAGAGCATTCAGACTGCTGATGGTAACTCCAGCCCTGTCGTAGGTAAATGCACTGTCGCATGCACCCCTTCTCTCACTCTCACCAATGTCTTACACGCTCCGTCTTTTCCTGTCAATCTTCTTTCTATTAGTGCCATTATTCTTAATCTTAACTGTACTGTTTCCTTTGACATTCCTACAGTGACTTTTCAGGAGAAGGGGACAGGACGACTACTAGGGACCGGCAAATGGCATAAGGGGCTGTGGTACTTGGACTGGACAAAGTATTGGCATCTCTGGTAACAGATACACCACCGGAAGATTTACGACGCAGTGTAGAGGATGAATTGCTACTCCACCACCGACGTGTCGGTCATTCTTTTTTTAAAATTATTAGTCAAATGTATCCGTCCTTATACCAAAGGGCTAATAAAGAGAAGTTATTTTATAATGCATGTGAGTTGGATAAACATACCAGAAGCACATATGTGAGTTCAGGAAGTAGAAGTTCAGCTGCATTTGATATGATACATTCGGACATATGGGGCTCTTGTCCTACAACCGGTATTAACAGTTTTCGATGGTTCGTCAATTTTATTGATTGTTATACTCGTGTGACATGGGTCTACATTATGAAGAATAAAAGTGATGTCTTTGAGGCGTTTCGAGACTTTCATCGCCGGGTAGAAACACAATATGGCACTAAAATTAAGTGCTTACAGTCTGACAATGGGACGGAGTATACAAATAAGAAGGTTGCTGAGTATTTATCCACTCATGGAATACTACACCAAACTTCATGTGCCTATACACCGACACAAAATGGTATGGCCGAACGGAAGAACAGACACCTGCTGGAGGTTGCACAGAAGATGATGGTGGCTATGAATGTCCCGAAACACTTATGGGGGTAGACGGTGTTAACGACCTCTTATCTCATCAACAGAATACCATCTCAGGTATTGGATTGGAAGACACCTTTGGAGATGCTTACTGGTGCAACCATGTACACTGTTCCACCGAAAGTATTTGGGTGTGTATGTTTTGTCCAAGATAATAGGCCAGGAGTTGACAAACTGGATCCTAGAGTGGTTAAATGTGTCTTTGTCGGGTACACGACAACTCAGGAGGGATACGCATGTTAGAGCCCAATTGAGCGAAAGTTGTATGTAAGCATGGACGTTACATTTAGAAAACTGGAACCATATTATGGTTCAGATGACGGTTTAGCATTTGGTGACACATCTAACACAGAGGGTGTTAGAATATAAGCCCAGTTGTGGTGGTCGGATCGGTCCTATGCCCGGTCGTGAAAAACTGGACGAAAGGGGGAGAAATCAGTGACTCCGATACAGAAGATGAATAAGATACATATGTTAAACAGGGAGAGCAGTAGATAATGGAAAATGAGCTCCAAGTCTACAGAAAGAGATAGCAGAAGTCCAGTACTGTGCATGTACCTTGCCCTGTGCCTACTGTACCAAGTCCCTCGTCTACTCCTGATCCAACTCTTGAAGATGTTGCCCCCGTACTGAATCAATCTGATTCTGATGCGGATCTCTCTGACTCTGATGGTATGATCTCTCCACCACCTATTGCTCCCTTAAGGAGATATTCTCGTATCAATGTGGGTAAGGCTCCTAGTTGTTTTGATGATTATGAACATGATATTGCCAACTACCTATCTTATTCTAACATTTCTTCGAATTATCGAGCCTTCATTGCATCATTAGACTCTACTTCGTTGCCCAAATGTTGGCAGGAAGCAACGAAAGATCCAAGGTGGAAAGCTGTAATGATGGAAAAACTTGGGACACTGGAGAAAAATACGACGTGGGAGCTGGTTCCATTACCCAAAGGAAAGAAAACAGTGGGATGCAAATGGGTGTACACAGTAAAGGAGACGTCAGAAAGAAAAGTTGAACGATATAAGGCATGGTTGGTTACAAAAGGATACACACAATCATCTGGCATCGACTATGATGAGACGTTTGCTCCAGTAGCGAAAATGAGCACCTTAAGAACTCTGGTCTCCATTGCAACAAACTATGGGTGGAAGCTATACCAGTTAGACGTGAAGAATGCCTTTCTCTATGGGGACCTACAAGAAGAAGTTTACATGGAAGTCCCGCCAGGGTGCTACGCTACAGAATCAGACGGAGGGACATAGCATGGAAAAGTGTGCAAACTAAAGAAGTCGCTATATGGACTCAAGCAATCTTCTCGAGCCTGGTTTGACAGATTCAGAAAGGCTGTTACAGGCATGAGATACCATCAAGCAAATACAGATCATACGGTCTTTCATCAGCATGCAACAGGGCCACATCACTTTACTTACTGTATACGTGGATGATATAGTAATCACATGTAATAATGAAGTCGAGATCGCTAAGCTGAAGTCAAAACTCGCGAATGAGTTTGAGGTGAAGGATTTAGGAGCGATGAGGTACTTTCTAGGTATCGAGGTGTGTGAAGGCGAACAAGAAATTGTTCTCTCACAGAGAAAATACGCACTAGATCTGCTGAAGGAGACATGGATGCGGGGATGCAAAGCAGTAGTCACTCCATGTAAAACCCCTAAATTTCTACTAATTTTTTTTATTATTTAAATTTGATACTGATTTAAAAATTTTATATTGTACGTCGCGTAGTCGTATTGTACATCGCGCACGTTATTTTATTTTTTCTTGCTCGTCGAGTGCGAATATGTACGAGCGTACATATTATAGAAAAACATTTTTATCATACACTTTTAAAATATTATATATAGTTATTATTCTTGCTATAAAAAGCCTTTTGTTTTTAGCAATTATTAATCATAAATAATATTTTATTGTATACTAGGAAAAGCATAATCATGTATACATTATTTGTGCTTACATATATATTTCATAAATATTTTATTTATTTATTTTTAAATAATAATATAATTTTCAAAATTATTATTATTAGTGATTTTAGAAAATATATATTTGAATTTATTGTGGCCATTTTAAATCTCGATTTGAACTTATGAATTTATTTAAATAATTAAATATTTGAAATTTGATTTATCCCATTTGATTTTAAACTAAAAATTTAATTTGATTTAAATTGAATTCGTATTTCGATTTGGATTTGATTTTAAATTAAATTACGAATTATCTAAATTGGGTTTAAATGAATCCTAATTCTTATCCAATTGGGGATTCCCACATCCTATAAATAGGTAGGTACTCCTCCAATTTCTATCATTTATTATATCTCCAAATTTCCACAACCAAAATGTGCGTGCATCGTGTCCGTGTTCCCCGTCCAAATTCTTATTTCATATTATATAAATACATCATTTTCGTGTCGGACACACCCCCGACACAATGAAACCTACAATTTTGACTTTCTGACTTTTCTTTCCAATGCAGCCCCGTCCCATTGCCATCGCCCCACCATCGTTCCGCCATCTCCCTCGCAGGTTCACGACACCACCCCTTCACTGTCCCGCCGTCATCGCCGTATTGACCACCACCTTCGGAACCACCCGTACCCCTCCGACTAATCTCGCACCACCTCGGGCCAACCCCTAACACGGCCACCCCGTCACCATCATCCCCGTGTCCGTCCCCATCCCTACAGCCTTCCAACTGTACTCCAGGCCATCACCTCGCCGTCTCCCAACAACCGGCCATCACCCATCATCACCAAAACAACCCCTACCTCTACTACGCCGCCACCAGTAATTTCCATCCGACCCCCTGTTCTACCAACGCCACCACGGCCAACCTTTCCGACGACCACGCCCTGCCACCCTAAACCCGAAAACGATAGACACCAGTACCCTATTGTCGTCCGGCCAACACCAGAACACACACCACCACCCAAAATAAAAATAAAGCAACGACACCACTCGCAACGTCGTCATCACCCTGGCAACCCATGACCACCACCATCACCAGCACAGAAGTAGAAGAAGAGGGAGAAGACCCTAACCTGTGCCGAACGTCGCATCCTGGCATTTCTTGTCCGTCCGCCGCTTGGATCGGCCAGCGGCCGTCCGCACGTCACCCCGCTCGACTTCCAGCCGAGCCTCCGACTTCCGCGCTAGGCCCATTCGCCCGCCGTTGATCCCCAGCGCCCTCCGTCGGCGTCAGCGTCCGAGCTGCCCCGTCGGTGAGAAAACCTGGCGCCGATCTTCCTCTCCGCGCTCCGCCTGGGCGCGGCAGCCCTCATCCCGCTACACCACCGGAGCGCCGACCGCGCAGCCCTGCCGCGTCGACGTGGCGAGTTCCGACGTGGTCAGCGCTGCACCGACGTGGCGAGTCCCCGGTGATCACCGTCGCTTCCATCCGTCTCTCCTCTCGGTAAGCCCTCTCCCGCTGCTACCCCTTTCTTCCCACCTCTCTATCCTTTTTTAATGAATAATTTGGGAAAAGAGTGGATTCAAAGGTTTTATTTGCATTGTTATTATCATTATTATTATTATTACTATTATTATCATTATTAGTTTTATTATCATTATTTTCAGTACTGTTTATTACTATTATGATTTTTATTATTTATGATCATTACTGTTTATTATTATTATTATTATGATTATGATTATGATTATGATTATGATTATGATTATCTATTACTTTTATATACAAGAGTAAATTATTGTATTTGGTGCATAAGTGGTTATAAGAGTTTATTATGAGTAGTATTATTATTCTGATTTGATTAAATAAATAGAATTACTTTTTACAAAACCTAATAGCCTCAAAATATTCTCCTAGATTTTATTAAAATATTTTGACTAATGAAAAGCAAGTTTTCCAATTGTATATTTTACGAACTTAGAACCTAGCCTAAAAAAATTATTTTTATCCTTCAAATTATTTATCTTGACATATATCATACAAAAATAAAATGTATTTTAAATTATATACATATAAATTATTTCAATTATTCAACTTAGAAATATGTTACTAAAAGTAGTTACCAAAATTTATATAATGATTTTTTTAGTGTCTACGAATATTTACCAAGGATTTTGACAAATAAAAATTTAGCTTTAGTATTATAAACATTTTCTAAAAGCATATTGTACGTATTCCACAAATTTCCCTCGAATAACCCATTGATCTTGACTAATCATGAACTTCTAATTCTTGCGGAGTTTGGACTCTTACTCATCAAACATGGGTATTAGACATAACATGACTAGTTGTATCATTGCACCATACCAGGCGTAACACCAGACAAGACACCTTGCCTTCACTGCTTAATTTCTTGCTCAATATCATGCATGTTTTAATTGTTGTCCTTTCAAACCATATCTAGTTACAAATTATTATATTTTAGTTTTCTTTATGCATTTGGCCTAGAGTTAAGGGACCACCTTTGTTTGTGCCGCATTCATGGGCCGACACTTATGTACCACGATGTCACGTATCTCATATAGATTCGGACTTGCGTACCGACCGTACATCGATGCGTACAGGATAAGCGTTAGGATATAACTGCTAATATAGTTGTCTAGAAGACTTAGCGGTTATTAGAAATATCGTGGTGTGGATTCAGCACGAGTAGTGGATGGGGAGGGTGAAGACAGTTATTAGGTGCATGGGCTTTCACACCTTTACCTTCGTCTAGCTGCCATTTGTGACTCAGCTGAGAGCTAGTGTGCCGTGCACTTATTTACTTTTCTCTAGATGCCACTAGTGCCTCGGTTGAAACACAAATGTGTCGTGCATTTACCTTCGTCTAGCTGCCGTTAGTGACTCACCCAAGAGCTAGTGGCCGTGCATTTATTTTTCTCTAGATGCGCCTTAGCTTTCACTCGAGTGCTAATGGGCCGTGCATTTACTTTTCTCTAGACGCCACTAGTGTCTTGGTTGAAACGCTAATGCAATGTATTTCTAGTCTCGAGAGCCCTTGTGTGGAACGTTGTCTTTAAATTGTATTTTCACATAGAATGGTTAAGACCTTTATCTGTTTAGTCACATATATTTTTCTGTTGAGCTTTTATTATTCAGTTATTGGCATGATATTATGTGTCTTGTTACGTCCCTCTGAGGACCTGGTTATCTCGCCAGGTGTGTGTTATTGTCTTTCGCAGGTATTCAAGCTCTAGCCGTGATCATCGCTATTTCTTCGAGGATTATTGCACTTTGATCGTCTTCACTTCGCTCGCCAAACTCTTTATTTTGTTGTGTATTTCTTTTCATAGTTGGTAGTAGATTTATCTCCGCCCAACTACATGTATCAAATAAAAATTTCATAGTTGCTTATACGATATCTTTTATTCATTTATTCTGTGTGGATGAGATTAGTTATGGTTCTACTGCATTTTACAGCTTATGTATTCATACAAGGCCCATGTATTTCGTATGAATACAGCTGGCATGTCTACGTTCCTAGTCCTACGTATTTTGGGACTGGAGCGTTACACTCCAATTGACCAGAAGTGCAAGTTGGGAGCAGAAGCAGGAGAGCCAGTTGATCGTGAAAGATATCAATGACTTGTAGGGAGATTGATTTATCTGGGGCACACTCGCCCTGATATTTCATTTGCGGTGAGTGTAGTATGTCGCCACATGCAAGATCCAAGAACGGGTCATATGGATGCAGTATTTCAGATCTTGATATATCTGAAAGGGACGCCGGAGAAAGGGCTATGGTTCAAGAAGAATGGATGTATAGAAGTTGAGGGATACTGCGACGCAGACTGGGCGAGCTGCTTAGACGATAGAAGGTCTACCACGGGATATTGTGTCTTTGTAGGAGGAAACTTGGTCTCATAGAGAAGCAAAAAATAGTTAGTGGTAGCACGGTCTACAGCTGAAGCAGAATACAGAGCAATGGCTTTAGGAGTATCGGAGTTGCTGTGGGTGAAAGCATTGCTGACAGAGTTGAAGCTGGACAAGGGAGCACCGTTACGTCTTCTGAGTGATAGTCAAGCTGCAATAAGTATAGCTAACAATCCAGTTCAGCACGACAGAATGAAGCACATCGAGATTGATCAATTCTTCATCAAAGAGAAGCTGGAACAAGGGATACTGAAGATTGATCATGTTCGCTCAGAAGAACAAGTGGCAGACTGTCTGACTAAGGGTCTTAGTTCATTAAGTCTGTGAAAGCTATGTAACAAGATGGGAATGATAAATATCTATCGCCCATCTTGAGGGGGAGTGTTGAGAACTAATAAGGGACTTAGTCCCACATTGGAAAATGTAGTATAAAGATGAGCTAGACTCCCTATAAGTAGTGGAGTAGCCAATCAATAAAATATACAACAATTATTCTCTACAAATATCTTGTAATTTCTTTGCATATTCAGACTGCCAAAACTCAGAAGGCTTGTTCATAATCAATTGGGTGACTCACATACTACACATTATGAAGTGAGAGTCAGAGATATAGTAATAGTGGTGAACTTATGAGCTGAGACATGGAGAACTAGATTTTAAATAAAATAACATCTGATATACTTCAAGGAAGAAGAAATATGTTTATAGGACATATTTAGGGAAACTTCAACAGAAGACAGAAGACCCATTTTGCTTGCATGTATTAGAGTACTACAACAGAAAAAGATGGATGTAGATAAAGGTATGTAATAGTAAGCAGAGTACCAGAAGCTAAGCAGGGAATCGGGTAAAAAGGTAATAAAAAGAATCTGATATTGGAAGTGGTGAAAAGGGTTTAGAAGACGCTTTAACCATTTTGGACCCAAAAAAATAGCTTAAGAAATATTCAAGCAAGTGCCAGACAAGATGGTCATGGTACATCTAATAGCTATAATTTCTCAAGCTTTCAGTAAGTTTAGAATCCAGATCCAAAAGGACAATGTTGGGGTGGTTAAGTTAATTCCTTCAGATTGGAAAGTCATTATTTCTCAGCAATCACATGGAATATTGAAGGATGTGTATTGGAGCTACCAGAGCTGTCTTTATTTCTCAAAGTAGTACAGAGTCACAATTTTGAAGTCCCTTAAGATTTGAATTATTAAATTTTTGTACATAATGACCGATCGAGATTCGACTGAGTAAAGTTGCACTATAAGTCATCAGCAAGAAATACAATAGATGAAACAAAAACAATGAAAGAAAAACAATAATTTTATACGTACTTTTTATGATGACATCCTCTACAGCAGCGATGACGACGACACCTTTCTCGCCCAACACCTTTGTGAGTTCACTGAGGAAGAAATTTCAGAGGACAAATGGTAAGGACAAGGAACTAAGTAATAAATGCTTTGATCTTTTCTAAGTCAGCAATCGATAACATGGTTGGCTTGTAGGATCGTTTAGCACTGTACGTATGCTGCAGAAATAATTACCAGTTAAAATATTAAGCAATTATACATTATTAAAAATAAAATACGATAAAATAAGAGTCAAGAATTCAAACACACAGCAATGTATATTGGTTTCCCTCTGAGAGGACTAGTCCAGTCGCGAGTACTCTTGTTCGTCGTTAATCCACTATGGCGCAAGCTTTAACTGAGCGCTTGCAACCCCTACAACACCGTGCTTGGCGACAAGTGCACGGCCGATTATATAACACCGTGCTTTGTGACGAGCGCACGACCGACTCTAGAAGACAATTGGAAAACTGGAATTTTTTCTGAATATAGCCTCCGATACAACTCTTCAATACCAAACTCTAGATTCAGCAAAAACTGTACTGGCTTGGCTAAGAGTCGTAGAGGCTTAGATATGAAAGTAAAAAGTTTAGAACACTTTAGATAGAGAAGAGAAGAGATAAAAATGGGAAGAGTAAAATGAATGGTAATCTCAACTCTATTTATAGTGTTTTTGGGGATCGAATTTGGACAAAATTCGGATGCAGAAATCTCGCATTCAAACGTTGGATGCAGATATCAAGGGAATGGTTAAAACCACTGTCACTACCTGCACCCGGTGTAGGGGCACGAGTGCATGACAACACCCAGCCTACATCGCAGCATCGAGCGGTAGAATGATGTTTAGGTCCAACTAACTGACTAACAATTATATATCGAAACCTGTCGAGATAGTCAATTCCAAACGGAGGACAAGTAATGACAATATAACACACTCAATCACAATATTCTAAGAAAGAAAAATGATACGAAAAGATAAAAACAACAAGATATGAAAATATCCAGAAAAGTCTAACACAGAAATAATACAAGTCCAGAGTCTCATAGTCAACAATCTCAAATACAATCTCTAAAATAATAACATGTAAGAGTTGTCATCTGGAGACAGTCCAGTACAAATCTAATCTAACTGAGTCACCACTAGAGCCTCCTCGACTGGAACTAACCCCTACTGGACTAGGTTCTCCTGGTCAATACCCACTACGTCATGTGGACCATAATAGCTGGTACACTCGTCCTCGTCGTCTGAAAAATATATCCAGTCAGGATTGAAACGAGATACATTTCCAATAACAGTTCTAGTTAAATGATAAAGATTATGTATCAGTAAATAGAGAAAATATACAAGGTAAACTAATATATACATAAACATGGTAAGGCATATCAAGACTGTAAACGAGTGTAAGAGCAAGAGAGCAGAGTATATCATGTACAAGAATCAAGAAAATACTATCTAAGTGAGTGAGTACTAGTTTCAACAGGTGATCGGCTAAGGCGTGATGCCATACAAGCCTAAGTTGCGCTTGCACAAGACCATATACCTGCACAAAACAACTAGTAAAGCAAAAACACACGCACAAACCCATTCTTTGCAGAAAACCAAATATTGAACACAGAGATTTGAAATAGAAAACTTCTTTTATTAATAAACTTGATAGGAATACAAGTACAAAGCTTTGTGAACTCAGATATGCCTTATCATGGCTACATGATTCTCTTTAAAACTCTCTTTTGAAAATAGTCACAATATCCATACATCATATCCCTTTTTTACATGCTTGAAATGAAAAGACACCTTCAAAGGAAAAGAAACTTGAAACTTGACTGGAATAAAAATGAAGCTTCGAGGCAATCCACAGCTCTACTGGGCTAGACGAGCTTCAGTGCCTCACTTGAAATCCTCATATCTTCTTTTGCTTTTTAAAATGGATGCCCACAACGTGGGTCAGCACACATCATGTACTAGCGAGCGGCTTTTGGCCGAACTCGCAAATCTCTGCACTAAATCAACATGTGGAGCTAAAAATTACTAGTGATTGTTTGCCATTGATTGTAAAAGTACAGAACAATTTTATAGGAGGACTGAACTTAGACTCACAATACAAACTCGTTCGTACAAAGAAAGCCTAGGAATGAAAACCTAGGTACAACAATCTAAGTACGATTGTTTATTTTTGATTCTGGGGGTAACGCTAAAGGCTCGAGAAAGCGACGGTAGCTCTGCCTTACTCCTTGGACGATCGGACGTAGCCTTGGCTCTGATGAGGAAATGCTCTCGGAATGTGTGAGAAGACTCTTCTATGCGTGCCTTTTTCTCTCTGTGTGTCCAGCCGAGGGTCTCTCTCTCCTCTACAAGGGAATGTCACCTTGCTATTTATAGGAGTTGGGTGTGATCATTAGGGTTTGCAATGATTACACCTTGAAAAGTCGACAGTTTGGGAATTAATTACCATTTTCCTTGATCCTGTCTTGTTGGCAATTAATCTGGGCCGTTGATCTTGATTGCAACAAATCTGGGCAGTTAATGTTGATTGTGCCAAATCTATATGGGCAATTAATATTGATTGCCATGAATCTTTATAATTTATTATGACAAGCTCGGATCTCCTGCCACATGTTCAATCTGCTTGATTGTAATAAGTTTAATTTGATCCGAGTAATTATGATGATTGCACTAAATCTGGTTGCTGGGATTTGTTGATAAATCTTGATTGATTTGGTGCCACATGTCCAACCATCATTCTACTGCAGGCCATAAGGACATGGGGGAAACTGATCTTCTGCCAGGTATCCTAACCGTGAGCCACAGGGACCGGGTGTCTTGATAGAGCCGCATGAGGATGGCTTCTCAGGATTTGAACCGCATGAAGGTGGCAGCTGCATAGGTGTGGCTTCCAAAATCTGAGCCGCATGAGGGGGGTTTCGAACTGAACCGCATAAGGCTGGCTACGTGTCATGGCTGCATGGGCGTGGCCTCTCAGCATTTGAGCTGCATGGAGATAGTCCCCATAATCCGAGCCGCATGAGAGTAGCGGCCGCATGGGGGTGGCTTCTTAGGATTAGAGCCGCATGGAGATGGTCCCCATGATCCGAGCCGCATGAGAGTAGCGGCCGCATGGGGGTGGCTTCTCAGGGTTTGAGCTGCATGGAGATGGTCCCCATGATCCGAGCTGCATGAGAGTAGCAGCCGCATGGGGGTGGCCTCCACCTGAGCCGTATGCGGCTGGCCACGTTTCAAAGCCGTATGGAAGACTTTGGGATTTAATAGATCGTGCCATCTACAGAGAGAGATTTTTTTGTTTCCCTAGGAGCACGCCATCATGTCAGAGCCATCATTACAGCTTTATGTCAGAGCTGTCAGTTCACTTTTATGTCAGAGCTGTCTTGTTGTGTCAGAGCATTAAATAGGGCCGCTGCTTAATGGCCAGCTGTAGAGGCGAGCCACATAAGGCCACGTGGCTTTTATTCGAGCCGGATGGCTAGGTTGGCGTCTTTTGAGCCGTATAAAACTCCTAAGCCGCATGAGACTCTGAGAGCTTCTTTGAACCGTATGAGACTCCATCTGTTTTGTGCCGCATAGATTTTCCTGTTCTTTTCCACGCTTCTACAAGACCTCCTGCAAAGTTTTTAATTTGTAAAATTGAAATACTTTGAATAAGAAGCGTGACTATGTCCATATAAGCTCTTCTGACCGCATAGGGTGTTCTGGCCTCATGGACATCTTAGCCGCATGGCCTGTCCGCATGGACTGCCTGGCCGCATAGACTTTCTAGCCGTATAGCCTTCCTAGCCGCATGGATCGCTCTGGCCGCATGGACCGCTTTGGCCGCATGGACCGCTCTTGTCGCACACTATCTTTTCTGCCACGTAGGCGTCATTAATTGCCCTTGATTCGTTTTTTGATTTAGAGCCGTCTTTTTGGGGGAATCCCAAGAGTCAGTTCATCAAATATTGGGATTTTAGGCTTTGATGAATCTCTTTTATGGGAGGGGACAAAATCGTAGTAGTCGGTTTTATCTGCAGCACACGATCCGAAGCGTTCATCGGTCCACGTGCCCCCCTTTTGTCCTCCTATAAATAAGAGTAATTTGGAGAAAGAAACTCTTTACTCTCTTTTCCGATTTAAGCTCTTCTTGCCCTAACTGTCATCCTCTTCTTCTTCTTCCTCGATCAACGATGGCCCCCAAGACTTCCAAGGCTGCGGCGACTGCGGCACCTGAAGTACATCCCGACGTTCACCCCACTATTGCTGGTAAGGCTTTGGGAAGATCGTATGCTTCATAAACCCTAACAAAGATGGCTCTGTTGCATGTTTTATGCACAAGCCTTTAATGCATCCTTCGTCTCCATCAAACTGTTTAAATTGTATGGGCCGCATGTACGTCCTATGTCCGAGCCGCATGGGGGTATACCCCATGTTCGAGCCGCATAGGAGTTGTCTAGTGATCGCATAAACACTTCGCAGACTGAACCGCATAATGACCCATTGAACAGAGCCGCATAAGTCCCTCTGAATCGAGCCACATGAAGCCCTATCAAACAGGACCGCATAAGCCTTCCTTTGAACTGTGCCGTATAAGCTCATCTAGACTGGGCCGCATAAGGCTCCGCTAATCAAAACCGTATAAGCTCCATCGAAACAGTGCCGCCTGAAGCTGCACTGAGCCAAGCCGCCTGAGCCCATCTGAACTGGGCCGCATGAGGCTCTGCTAAGCAGAACCACATGAACTCATCTAAACTGGGTCGCATAATGCCTTGCTAAGCAGAACCGTATAAGCTCACGCTAAATTGAGCCGCATAAGCTTACGCTAATTAGTGCCGCATAAGCTCATGTTCAAATAGAGCCGCATAATCTCGCGCTTAAACAGAGTCGCATAATCTCATGTGGACTGGGCCGCATAAGCCTAAAAACACTAGGTGGTTTTGTTTAGCCATCTTTTAATCTTGTTTCTCTTTATCCTTCTGCAGTGAATCTTCCAGTCACTTCAGTGGGAGAGCCTCTGGTGGGTCACGCCCAGTCTGCTATAGGTGTGCAATTCAACCACATAGTCCAATATTTGACGAACCAGCTTCCCACAGATAAGCCTTTGGAGTGGTTGAATGCTATCAAGAACCAGCCCTTTCACTTTTTCTGTGCCAAGATGAACTCGGGCAATTGGAGGGGAAATACTTGAAGTCGACGTTCCTTTTTGGGGATGCTTTGTCTGTAAGAACTCCCGAGTGCTGGATATATGCGAGAGTTGGCACTTCACTCTTGACGGGGTGGCGATCCATACCCCTCTGATGGAGCATCATTTTCCTCTGTCATGGTTCAACATGTTATCGCTGGACAGAAAAATGGTGGACTCCTTGACTCCAAGCAGGTCGGGGATGTTTGTGGGAAACATCCATTACAACAGGAATTTGGGGTCAGCATATACGGAAAGGGAACCGGTCAGTCGGTACGTGATGGAACTGGCTCCAGGTACCTTCATAAACGTATCGGGTCCCAATTTTACGTTCTCTCAAGCTGATACCTTCTTGAACCAGCTTGCTCGGAAGGGGTCCTATCATGTCGGTCGGTTGGTATTGCTGAACTAGATAAACCCTATCCCTGTGTGGGCCAACTTGACCACGTAGATTCTGCAAAAGTATGAGACTCTTCTGCGTGAGATCGGCCTCTACCACGCCATTCGGGGCACCTGTCATGGTCTACCTATAAATAAACCGTTGTTCATGGCTCTTCTGGAGATGTACAATCGGCGGACGGGAACCTTCGTTACGCCTGGAGGGGAGCTGGGACTCGCTCTCCACGAAATATATGTCATCTCCAAGGTGCCCTGGGGGAAAGAAGTCTTTGATGTGTATAACTCTACGAGTGAAGAGCTCGAGGATTTGGATCGGCAGTTCCCGAGCTTTATTGCGGTATATCAGGAATTGTTATGTCACCACAGTACTAGTCACCAGACGGCCATCAAGAAGGATGATAGCTCGAAAGGGAGCATTCCTCACACCAAGTCCTAGGTCTCATACCTTTTCACACTAGGCACCTCAGGCCCGGTTTTTTCTCGAGATCCTCAAATCCTGGAGGAGGTACAAAACTTGGCGTCGACCGCCAAGTGGTTGAGGTCCACGGGCGATATATTTGGGAGTCAAACTGATGCCTTTAATTATTTTTATCATGGTACTCAGCGACTGTCGGAGAAGGCGATCCTTGCAGGATTTCTGATGGTGTTGCTACGGAACTGCATAGTCTTAGGAGGGGCGGGTTCCATTAAGAGGATCAGTCGCCACTTTATCCTCCCTGCCGTAAAGCTGGTTTTTGGGGTCAGACTGGCCCTTCTTTCGGCCATGGTGTGCAGCATACACCACGGCCTTCGCGCCTTTTTGTCCAAGGTCCTCGTCCATGACACGACGATGGGTTTTGAACGTATAGAGCTGCCATACCATTACTTGATGGGATGGCTGTTAATGTACTGTCTGTCTTTGATGAGGCCTAGAGCAGAAGACGGTATTTCGGCTGATGATGCTTTCATTTTCCGATTCCACCATCAGCCCTGGGAGTGCAGCACAATGCCAGCCTGTCGGAGGGCGCTGGCGAATGGACATATACGACTTTTTTATGTCTGTTCCTTGTTTTACCGCTGAAGAAGTGAGGGGCGTTCATGTTGATGGTACCGGGCCTCCTTACCTCTTATCTGAGAAAATGCTCCTTCGGCTGCGTAATATTCGTCCAGCGCACCTAGTATATCGTAACCGCAATAACGTCTACCTGGAGCCCTACTTGTCCAGCAGGTTCTCCCGCCAGTTCGGGTATATGCAGCTATTTTTTGACAGTCCCAGCTCTTGCTTGGGCTTTGAAGGTAGCGTCCTGGACGGTATCAGGGTATGGCATTATTATGACCTGGTTCATACCCGAACCTCCTTTTCGGTTCCTGATGGTGAGGCGCCAGGGAAGATTTTATATATGGTGGCCCGATACCATGTTACGGCGAACAAGCCTCCCGTTAATTTTGACCCGAGTACCATCTTCATTGTCGGTACTGGCTTAGCGGAGAAGCCCAAGGGGTCTAAGACGAGGAAGAGGAGGGCGAACACAGTTTTCGTGCCTGACTCGGAGTCCACCAATACGGACGAAGAGAATGATGAGCGCGATACAGATAACTCTTTCCCTCCTATGGAAGATGTTGGGGCGGATCAGCCGCCTGTTACGCCAGATGAGATGGTGGCGGATCAGCCGTCTGTTGCGCCTGATGAGATAGTGGCGGATCAGCCGCCCGTTGTGCCTGGTGAGATGGTGGTGGATCATCCGTCCATTGCGCTTGGCCCTTCACGCAAGCGAGGCAGGCATGATTCTATTAGTGGCGTAACCTTTTCCGTGAAGTGGGCTGCGGTAATACGTCGTGGGCTGCTCATTAAGAAGAGGGGCGAAGATGATTATGCCATTTCGAAGGTGAATTGAATTGTGACCATTTCCTTCTTTAGCTCTTTCTCTTCCTGAACTATGACCTAATCATTTTTTCTGTAGGCGTCGGAAGAGTCGGATTCTCGAGAACCGGCCACTATTTCTGAAGTCAATCCGGCCTTGAATACCTTGATTAGTGACATGTGTGCCGAGATTATTTCTGCCGGGGTCCCCTCGGCGGCGACTGAGGGATCTCACATTGCTGAGGTCACGACCCAGGGCGACGGAGTCTCCGCTGAACCTGTAATACCCTGCTCCGTGCGAGGCATTTGGTTGGCTTGTTGGATGGGATCAGAATGTTGGACCGTGACTTGTGTTGGAGATCAAGAGAGTTGAGACTGATGCAGTCTCTCTGAGCTTGCTAGACGGATTAAGTATTGGAATGTGGCTCGCTGGTGGAGCTATGCTTAGGGGGAATGTGTGCAACCAGAATAAGAAGACCATTTTATGCAGGCAAGTGGAACTGTCCTCCTTACTCCTGCATGCTTAATAAATAGAATAACGTGATGTTATGATTTGTCCCTAAATATTCCATGTCTTAGATGCTGAATAATAGAGATGCCTATGTTGAAAATTATTGAAATGAATAAGACATGAATATTGAACTGCTGATTGAATAAAATTCGAACTTCTAATGTAACTTGATGCCTGAAAATGAATTGATAATGTCCCTTATGCTTAATCTTGATGAAACGAATGAATCACTTGAATAATGAGATTCTGCGTGACTAATACATGAGAAAAGAATTGAGTATGCTATTGTTCCTATGAAATGAATAAAATGCTACAGGTCACTTCGAAATGAATGAATGTTGTTATTCCTCCTTGGAAGGAACGTAATGAGAAATGTTGCAATGGAACAAACAATGAGAATGATGAGGCTTGGGATCATGAAGATCACCAAGTAGAATGATGGTAATGATAAGTCGTTGAACATGACTCGGGATTAAGATGAGATGTTGAACTGTTGGCTTTACTTAATTGCAGTTACTTTACCATGCAATTTGTGTTATCGAGTCGACGCGCATTCGCATGGTCATGGACGTACTTGTACAAGTCTAAGTAAGTTTCCTCGAACGGTACCCGGGGCGCTGGGAACGATTCGATCCGGGAGGAAACATTGGTCGTGCTATAGTGGCACGAGGTATTACGGGATATTCTGCTAGGCTTGCAACCTACCCTGGAGTGATGCGTCTTAATACCCGTTGGAAAGTCCTTTATGGTGCAGTTTCACCAACGAACATGTAGTCAGGATGCATGCTAACGAATGTTTTGTGCAGATAGAGTAAGTATATCATATTATCCTGTATTTTTATGCAGGTACAAGGGAGTTGGCTATCGGTAAGAAATCACTTAAATGTGATACAGTCAATATATGTGTTGGTTCAACTTGCGTGCTTAACGTGCCAAGTAAATAATGTTATGCGTAGTCTTTTAATATGAGAACCTGCTTAACATGTTAAATTCAGTATGCTAGAAAGATGCCTTGCTATGACTATTGCTCAAAAATAACATACATGCTAAGTGATGCTTGAAGTGAGAATTGTCATAACATGTTTAAGCTGATAATGTTAATGATGCCTGAATGATGTCTTTGCATGATAACACCAAGAATGCTATAATGATATATCCACATGAATTCTACTAAGAATATGTTTACTTGCTTTACTCTGACTATTCCCCATGAACTGTAAACTGATGCTAGGCCCCAAGTAAAAAGATCATTCTATTAAATGCTTGCTAAATTGACCAGTTAGTGTTGGTTTAGGCGAGTGGGTTGGATTCTGCTCGCCAGTACATAGATGTTGTGCTGACCCACGTTTTGTGGGCTGGTGCTCGTGCTTGGGATATTCTACACACGAAGATTGGCTTGATTTGTCCCGCGGTATCGATGATTTTTTGGGCATTCAGAATCTCTCCTTGTTCAAGATGATGTCTTCTGTTTATAAAGGGCATAATGTATGGATATTGTAATCAGTTATACCAGTGAGTTGTAAGCCAAGTTGGTATATCGAGTTGTAATCCAATGTATCCAAGTATCAAATATAAGCTGTATAGCATTGTTCAGTTGACTTTCAATGTAAAGTGAGATTGGTTGTAAGCATTGTACTTCAATACAAGTCTTGTACTCTTCTTCAATTTTTAATAAAGGGAATCAATTCTGTATATCTCTGTGAGACTTCAAGTTATCCTTTTATCCCCGTTGCTATAAAGAAACTGATGAGTTTCTATTCAATGAGAAAGATTGTCCTTATTAACTTCAATTTGTCTGCTTTTGCTGCTACAATTTGTTCCTATTTGAAGATAATCGATTTTGTACCATCTTTGCCTTGTACAAGTACAATACTAGACTTGTACGGCATCACGCCCAAGCGAGGACGATCGATTCCAAGAGATAAAATATGTGAATAAATAACCCTACGAATCGGGGCGTGACAAATTGGTATCAGAGTACTGCTTTACGTCCTTGATCTTTTCTTTGATTCGTTTCAAATCAAAGTTGTATCGACGATTAACCAAAGTTGCTTCCGCAATCACTCAACGTTGCTTCCGAGATTAAATCAAAGATTGCTTCCACGATTATGCTGTTGTCATTCTGTAATCATCCTATGTTATTTGTGCTTGAAAGTTCGTTGACCCTCTTGGCTGCTCACTGGATGTTCCATACAATAAGTCTATATACATTGTGATGCCCCTGAATGAATGTTTGTTGTTGGTTTGGACACAAATAACCCAACAATGACTCGATGCCATAATATGCTAGTATGAATGCTGTTTGGAATTGTGGGAATGAAAGAAAAGTGGCTATGTATGTTGTAACAAGTTGAGAATTGCATGTGATATTGGAAAAGAATTGGGAATGAAATAATTGATGGATGAGTTTGACATAGCTGGTGAGTCGACTCAGGGGTGGTGGCTAGTACTTTTGAGACCCTGAGATGTTGGCTAAGTGTTGTGATCATTATAGATCATGAATGCCCAAAATAGAATTGGGTTGGTATTGTTTAAGGATGGCTTCGTTTCTGAGTGGTATATTGCCTCTACCACCTCAGAACGAGATGTATGTTGGCCCTTTCCATAGAATAGCAATGAGACTATCTGTGTTTACTGGGTAGTGCAAGAATTAGCTGGGAGTCATGTATTGTGGCTAGATGACTCGAGTATCCCTTGACGGTGATGTTATATTGAGTAGCGAGATTGTCGAAAATTGTAACTGGTGGCTTGGTTAGAAATTGTTAGTCGAGTGATGACTCAGACTAGTAAGACAGTTAGTATGCTATGGGTAAATGGATATGGCTAGAGAATGTTGTGGCTTAGAATATCTGAATGTTGATTTCGAATGGTTGGATGCAAATCATATGTGGCTAATACAAATTTGATTGCTAAGCTAGAAGTTTTGGAAATATTGTCGGAGAACCAAAGGAATATTAGAATCTGTGCCTCGACCCTAAGGTGTAATAGATGTCAATCCATCTTGATCATCAAAGGATAGTTATTGCATATGTGCATGTATGCTGAGGAATTGAATTGTACCAGAAAATTAACAAGTAGCAATCTAGAATATTTGTGTTGCATAGAGGATGGTTAATTGATACATAAATTGTCGGCTTGAATATAATGAACTACTCGACCCTTGAGGTAGAGAATTTTAAGAATGTCCGTATGAGATTTGAACGGCTGGGAAAAGAACGAGAATTAAGAATGCCCGTAAGATAGTTTGATAATTGAAAAACGAATGGGATTGAGGAATTACAAACGTATTGGATAATATTAGTATTTATGACTGATGGATTGGGATATAGTTTGCTGGCTTATGACTTAGTGGTATAACTTTGTCATACAAACCAAATAGTATGATTTTATAGTTATGTCAAGACTACCGGAACTGATGACCCTTGAATAGTTAGCCTTGGCTTATGGATTCGTGTGAGTACAAAGGATTTGAAATTGAAATTGAATCATTAGAAATTTACTTGATGGATTATTAGAACGATAAGAATCGTATGTCGGGTTGGGAATTGACCGTAATGTTGGTAGATCGATCTTAGTCGATCGTTGGGTAAGTCTAGAATGAGCCTCTGTGGGAATTATTTCCTTGAGGAAGATCCTGGATAGATAGACTTGACCCTAGCGACCAGTTGAGGACTTACCAATTGTTGGCATAACCGACAATGGCGATTAGTTATTCAGACTAAGTTGATACCCATAGGTTTGGGTAGAGTTCCTTAGGACCATCGGTTGCTTATTGGCCCTGAGAATAAGAAACTAGCATGATACCTAGTAGCCGTCCACTCTAGGGGAGTCACCTGAATGGTTAGGTTTAACTGTCGGTACAGCTAACCATAGAGACTTGACCGATTAATAGGGTGACAAATAGGGTGACCATTGGCGATCGTATGATAACCTTTGGCATTGAACGAGAGATGGTGATGAGCACGACCTAAGAATGATATGTTGTATGTATATGCTTCAATATGAACCTTAGAGATGTTTGACCCTTGAGGATTATATGTCGGCCTATAGCGGGAAATAGAATTGTGGGATGAGACTTGAGTTGTATGTATCGAGTAGTGGATGATTCCATGAGATGGAATTGATTGCTCATGACAGGAATGTTAGATCGATATCTATAGTCGGATAGCTGGGTTAACCTTTATTGCTGCATAGAACTATACCCTTACACGGGTAATCGATAGTTGGTGATGTCGGATTGTATCTTTTAGAAAAAGATAAATTCCCTCAGTGAAAAATATTGGATTTACGGAGGAATATGATTGCATGTTGTGAACGCTTGATATGATTGGCTCTAAGTTAGACCCTTGACCGAATGTTAAAAATATTATGCTTGGATAGAGAGTTGTCCCAAATGTTAAGTGTTGTGGCCTGGAAGATAGTGATTGTGGCAAAGTGAATGAAGTGATAAGTCAAATTGAGAGGATGCTAAGTCTGATTTAGAAAAGAAAGTTATATCGTGGTTGATCGAACTGCTCTATCATGGAAGTTGGCTGAAGTACATATGTTTTGGGGATGCCTAAAATATGTGTTTAGATCCAGCCGAAGTGATAGGTTGCGACTGAGATAACATTATGGAAAGAATTTATCGCACTGGCACGAACTTTGGCTAAAATACATATATTTTGGGGATGTCTGAAATATGTGTATAGATCCAAACGAAGTGATATATTGCGACCAAGATAGAATGCAAGAAAAATATTGGTGAATCAATGAGAAGTTGCAAGTATTTGGAAAAGAGAAAGTCGGAATGAATCGTTGATGGATTAAAATAAAACAGTTGGATAGCCATTTTGAAATTACCGTGCGGACTGAAATGAATATTGAATTGAAGCTGAATGAGTAACTCATTGTGATTAAGTGAATCTAGTAGATGAGTTGTTCTCTTAAGTTTCGAGGATGAAATTTTTTTTGAGTGGTATATTATGTAATGCCCCCCTCCGTGCGAGGCATTTGGTTGGCTTGTTGGATGGGATCAGAATGTTGGACCGTGTCTTGTGTTGGAGATCAAGAGAGTTGAGACTGATGCAGTCTCTCTGAGCTGGCTAGACGGATTAAGTGTTGGAATATGGCTCGCTGGTGGAGCTACGCTTAGGGGAAATGTGTGCAACCAGAATAAGAAGACCCTTTTATGCAGGCAAGTGTAACTGTCCTCCTTACTCCTTATTCCTGCATGCTTAATAAATAGAATTACGTGATGTTATGATTTGTCCCTAAATGTTCCATGTCTTAGATGCTGAATAATAGAGATATCTATGTTGAGAATTATTGAAATGAATAAGACATGAATACTAAACTGCTGATTGAATCACATTCGAACTTCTAATGTAACTTGATGCCTGAAAATGAATTAATAATGTCCCTTATGCTTAATCTTGATGAAATGAATGAATCACTTGAATAATGAGATGCTGCGTGACTAATACATGAGAAAAGAATTGAGTATGCTATTGTTCCTATGAAATGAATAAAATGCTACAGGTCCCTTCGAAATGAATGAATGCTGTTGTTCCTCCTTAGAAGGAACGTAATGAGAAATGTTGCAATGAAACAAACAATAAGAATGATGAGGCTTGGGATCATGGAGATCACCAAGTAGAATGATGGTAATGATAAGTCGTTGAACACGACTCGGGATTGAGATGGGATATTGAACTGTTGGCTTTACTTAATTGTAGTTACTTTACCATACAATTTGTGTTATCAAGTCGACACACATTTGCATGGACATGGACGTACTTGTACAAGTCTGAGTAAGTTTCATCGAATGGTACCCGGGGCGCTGGGACCGATTCGACTCGGGAGTAAACATTGGTCGTGCTATGGTGGCACGAGGTATTACGGGACATTCGGCGAGGCTTGCAACATACCCTGGAATGGTGCGTCGTAATACCCGTTGGAAAGTCCTTTATGGTACAGTTTCACCAACGACCATGTAGTCAGGATGCATGCTAAGGAATGTTTTGTGTAGAAAGAGTAAGTATATCATGTTATCCTGTATTTTTATGCAGGTACAAGGGAGTTGGCTATCGGTAAGAAATCACTTAAATGTGATACAATCAATATATGTGTTGGTTCAACTTGCGTGCTTAACGTGCCAAGTAAATGATGCTATGTGTAGTCTTTTAATATGAGAACCTGCTTAACATGTTAAATTCAGTATGCTAGAAAGATGCCATGCTATGAATATTGCTCAAACATAACATATATGCTAAGTGATGCTTGAAGTAAGAATTGTCATAACATGTTTAAGCTGATAATGTTAATGATGCCTGAATGATGCCTTTGCATAATAACACCAAGAATGCTATAATGATATATCCATATGAATGCTACTAAGAATATGTTTACATGCTTCACTCTAATTATTGCCAATAAACTGTAAACTGATGCTAGGCCCCAACTAGAAAGATCATTCTATTAAATGCTTGCTAAATTGACCAGTTAGTGTTGGTTTAGGCGAGCGGGATTGATTCTGCTCGCCAGTACATAGATGTTGGGCTGACCCATGTTTTGTGGGCAGGTGCTCGTGCTTGGGATATTCTACACATGAAGATTGGCTTTATTGGTCCCGCGACATCGAAGATTTGTTGGGCATACAATAGCCCTCCTTATTCAAGATGATGTCTTCTGTTTATAAAGGGCATAATGTATGGACATTGTAATCAGTTGTACCAGTGAGTTGTAAGCCAAGTTGGTATATCGAGTTGTAATCCAATGTATCCAAGTATCAAATATAAGCTGTATAGCATTGTTCAGTTGACTTTTAATGTAAAGTGAGATTGGTTGTAAGCATTGTACTTCAATACAAGTCTTGTACTCTTCTTCAATTTTCAATAAAGGGAATCAATTCTTTATATCTCTGTGAGACTTCAAGTTATCCTTTTATCTCCGCTGCTATAAAGAAACTGATGAGTTTCTATTCAATAAGAAAGATTGTCATTATTAACTTTAATTTGTCTGCTTCTACCGCTGCAACGTGTTCCTATTTGAAGATAATCAATTTATACCATCTTTGCCTTGTACAAGTGCAATACCAGACTTGTACGACATCACACCAAGCGAGGACGATCGATTCCAAGAGATAAAATATGTGAATAAATGACTCTACGAATTGGGGCATGACAGAACCCGTCCCCGAGACTGCTGAATTTTAGCAGGGTGATACTGATCCAGTCGTATCTTCTTCCGGGGCGGCTGGGGCAGAAGAGCCAGCTGAATTCGTCTTGGTGGTTGCTGGTGAGGGGACTATGGCGGCTGTGAGCGAGCCTCAACCCCCACAACCCTTCCCTGGTAAGATAAGCCAAATTTTGACTAATAAGGAGGCCCATTTGCTCTATCATCACATCCTTCGAGTTATGTTGATTGATGGTTGCTCTGGACATACAGGTCCTGCCTCTTCACTGTCAGTGACGGATATTGTCAGGAATGGCTCCACCAGCGGCGATCTGGTGGGAGGGAGTGTGCCCCCTCCTCTTCTGACTTATATTGAGGGGCCTTCCGCTGGATCGAGTTCGGAAGATCGGACGGCGACGCAGCCGGGGCAGGGAGAAATGGTCCATGCGTCCTCCTCCGCTCTTGTGGCTTCGTGGGTCGACCTTTCCGCCTTGCAGAGTATCCAGGTTCTCCTGGCTGCGGAAGAGGAGTTAGCTGCTATCCATGCATCTTTTTGCTCAGAATTTGTTTCCCTGGTGGCAGGGGTGGCAAGTTCCGGCGCATCTCCTTCGACACTGCCAGCTACACTTCCTTTGACACCGTCCTCTACAAAAGTTCTGGATGAGCGTCACAGGATGTAGTTGACAGTTTCTACCGCCACTTGAAGAGAGGGGTTGAAGCTGCTGTGGAGCGGGGAACCCCCATTACCTTGGCACGACAATGTGCCCGAGGCTAAATTGACATTCTTAAAACCCTTCCTGGTGGGGCAGGGATAGCTGCACTTTTGGAGCCCAAGCTATTAGAGGCTGATCAGCTCGTGGCACAGTTTTAAGTGCTGCGGCAAGCTGATCTGTCTGCAGCAATAGATCAGGAGCAGGGCTTCCTTATCACTGTACTGGAGAAGGTAAGGGTTACACGAGATATGTCCAAGCCGGTTATAATGAAGGACCTTGGTGACCTATCTCTTCAGTATGACCAGCTGAGCTACAGAAGCGAGGATTGTACAGCTCTGGAAGCGGCCGCCTCCCGCGGAATAGTCGATACAAGGGAGCGGATCCTCGAACTCCAGAGGAAGCTGGCTTTCTTGGAGTCTGAGCTCGAAGCTTCTCGTACGGATAAAGAGCTGATTGTTCAGGAGGCTGAAAAGGTCGCCCGAGCTTCGGCTAGCCTGGAGCGTGCTCTGCAGAAACTCGAGGATGGCTTGCGGGCTCATGCGCACCTAGAAGACGCGAAGCGGCTGACTCGGGAGGTCGACCGTCGGGCCAAATAGGGGTTTGAGCGGTCGACTGCCTTGCTGAGGGACCGTCTCATGGAATTGTGTATCGCCGAGCCATAGTCGGCTCTTTTCCTTCTTTCGTTTTTGTTCTTTTTTGTTCTTGAGAGGGATGTGGTCCCCAGAACATGTAGTACTTTTGACTTCCAAATAAAAGAGTGTTTTATTTTATCCTTCATTTGTACTACTTATTACGTTTGTGGCGTTGTGGTATTTGCCCCACTGGGAACTGTTTGTGGACTTGTTACCCTGGGTATACCTTGGTTTTAGGTATGGATAACAAGTTAATGGAGATACATGGAACAATTCTACAGTAAGGTGGCTATGGACGTTTCTGGTATCGGGAGAAATAATGCCATGGAGCAGCTGGGCCCCCAGGGCATGATGAGAAATCAGGGACATGTACTAGGAAACTTAGTACAACATTTGTGGTCAACAGAGGACATTTGTGGGCCTATTATCCTTGGCGTACTCCGGTCTTGGGTACGGATAATAAGTCGAGAGAAAAACCAACATACTTACTCAGAGGTAATGATGACATGGTAAATATGAGGGATTCTTCGATAGAGCCTTCCCACTCAGAGGTAAGGAGGACATGGCAGAAGTCGGCTCCATGAAGGGTACATAGAACAACTCAGAGGTAATGAGGACGTGGGAGTTCTATATGAGGGGCAGTTTGTTTTTTATGGAAGAAAAACAACTCAGAGGTAACATCGACGTGGTTGTTTTAGAGAATTTGTGGATCTGTTACCCTTTTTGTGCACTGAAAGTGCAGGTATTGGATCATAAGGAGGGAGCTCTTTTAGGAAAAAAGTTTAGAGGTATAATCATATATGACTTACTACATAAAAGACGCGATATAGATTCGTCTATGGTGACCAGAGTGCAAGTTCAGCGGTACCTGCGGGTACATAACTCGATAATCTAAGAGATTTGGTATCAGAATATAAGTTTAACGGGACTAGAGGGTACGTAACTCGTCATTCTGGGAAATTTGGAGTCAGAATGTGAGTTCAGCTGTACCAGAGGGTACATAACTCAACAGTCTGGGAAATTTGGAGTCGAAATATGAGTTCAGCGGTACTAGAGGGTACATAACTCAACATTTTGGGAAATTTTGAGTCAGAATGTAAGTTCAGCGGTATCAGAGGGTACATAACCCGACAATCTGGGATATTTGGAGTCAAAATGTGAGTTTAGCGGTACCAGAGGTTACATAACTCAATACCCTGGGAGATTTGGAGGATGTCATTTCAGACGTAATACTTCTTTAGGAATTTTTCGTTGATGGGCAACATGAGCAAGTCTCCATTTTGTTTTGCGAGGCGGTAAGCTCCATTGGAAAATAAGCATCGATGATGAAGGGGCCTTCCCACTTTGGCTAGAACTTGCCGGCGGTTTTGTGAGTCATAATCATCGGCCTCCGAACTGCCAGAACGAGATCGCCCACTTGGAATGATCTTATTTTAACCTTCTTGTTGAAGGTTCCGGAGATACGGGCTTGGTACAGCTCGATTCGTTGTTGAGCTAACAGGCGCTTCTTATCTAGGGCCTCCAAATCTTGTAGTCGGCGATGGTGATTATCATCTGTTGTCAACCAATAGGTAAGAGTGACACGAAGTGAGGGGATTTGAGTCTCCAGTAGGAAAATTGCCTCACTTCCGTATACCAGAGAGAATGGTGTGTTCCCGGTGGCAGTCCTTATGGTAGTACGGTACGCCCATAAGCATTCGCCGAGCTTTTCATTCCAGTCGTGCTTGATTGATGACACGAACTTCTTGAGAAGCTTGATGATTGTTTTGTTGAATGCTTCAGCCAGACCGTTAGCCGCCGGGTTATATGGTATTGAAGCAATATTCTGGATTCGGTATTTGTCGCAAAACTGATAGAAGGCGTGACTTGCGAACTGCGGACCATTATCATGGATGATCCTTCGGGGCAGTCCAAAGTGATAGATGACGTGATGCATGAGGAAGCTGATCAAGTTTGAAGTCTTGACTTTTGCCAGAGGAATAGTCTCCGTCCATTTGGAGAAGTAATATGTGATTACGAGTATGAAGCGGTGTCCTCGGGACGAAGATGGAGTGATGGGACCAATGATGTCCATTCCCCATGCCTCGAATGGACAAGATGCCACCGTCGGATGTAAAAACTCGGATGGCTGGTGGATAAAATCTGCGTGGACTTGACAGGATTTGTATTTTCGTGCATAGTCTATTACATCCGCAACCATCGTGGGCCAGTAATAGTCCATTCGGCGAAGGAGATCTTATAATTTCGGGCCGGGCTGATGGGCCCCATAGATGCCGTCATGAGCTTCACGCACGGCTTCTTTGGCTTCTGTATTTGACAGACATCGAAGCAGTAAGCCATCGTATGATCACAGATATAGCATTTTCGTCTCTGTATCGTAGAAGAATCTGAGGGAACGTCTTCTGATATAAGTGGCTTCCTTCGGATTCTCTGGCAGGATATCATAGACTACGAAGTCGATGAATGGTTGTCTCCAGTCTGGTGCTTTGTCGATTGTCAGAGCGGAGTAACTCTCAACACATTGAACATTATTCCTGGGACAGACCATCTCGTGGCCTATGATGTCAACCAGATGATGAGCATGATTCGGTACTGCTAGGGAAGCGGCAAGGCCTGCTAGGGCATCGTCTTCAATATTCTGGAGCCTGCGAACATGTTCTATGAAGAACCCTACCAAGGATGAGATGATGTCGATCGCTATTTGGTGATAGGGGATCATGTCTTCATGACGCACTTCGTATGAGCCCCGGATCTGGTTAACGATTAGCTGCGAATCACCGTATGCTTCAAGGTACTCTACCCCCAGTTTCATTGCAAGTCGGAGGCCAATGACAAAAGAATTGTACTCGGCCATATTATTTGAATAGGGCTCCGTGAGGGAATAAGCCCGATTGATCACCAGCGCGGTGGAAGAAATCAGCACCACTCCGACTCCAGCGACGATGTTGCCCTTGGGCCCAGTTCTAGAAGCACCGTCGAAGAACATTCGTCATACGGTCTCATAGGAGGCCACATTTGAATTGGCGACATCACCTGGAATCTCTTCGTCTATTCTGGTTGACTCCGATCCTGGATGAGCTGCTAAAAAGTCTGCCAGAGCTTGACCTTTAACAGCCTTCTGCGGGACGAAGATCATGTGGTAGGAAGACAATAAAATTGCCCAGGTAGCGAGGCGAGAGCTGAGTGCACCTGGCTTGGTCATGAGGACCCTGAGGGGGTTGACTCTTGATACGACATGGATGGTTTGTCCCATGACGTAGTGTCGCGTCTTCTGAATGGCGAACACCAGAGCAAGGCACTCCTTTTCTACGGTAGTATATCGGTGTTTCGGCCCCATCATCATTCGGCTGAGGTAATATATAGCCTGCTCGTGGCCTGCATCATTGTTTTGCGCTAGCAGAGCACCGAGGGAATGTTCCATCTCTCTTACATAGAGCATGAATGGTATTCCAACTGAAGAACAGTTTGGCAACTCTAGAGGGGGGTGAATAGAGTATATATAGAAAAATGACCAATTAAAAATAACTCTTTCACCAATAAAAATTAATCAGAGTAAAGTGCGGAAAATAAAAGGAGATTAAAAGAGCATACGCAAACACAGCAATTTTAACCTGGTTTCCCTCGTGGAGGACTAGTCCAGGCCTGAGAACTCTAGCTCAGGATTCAAATCCACTATTTGTGAAATAGTAGTTTACAACCGTGCCTTTACTTCAGAAGAGCACGTCAACTTCTAACAGAGGATCGCAGTGGCAATTTGCTTGGAATTGTCCAAGCGACTTCTTCGACTCTTGCACAAGAATCCTAACTGAGAGATGCTGAGCACTCGAGACTTAGGAGGCTTGTGGCTAGTAGATGGGAAGGGTATGGCTTATTTCAGCTATAAGAGAGGAGAGAAGAGAAGATTGGATAATTTAGAATGAGAAAATTCATGCCCTATTTATAGTGTTTTTATAAGCAGAATTCGGCCAGAATTCGGGTAGGAAAATTCAAATATTTGGCCGTTGGACAACTAGCAACCAGCTAACCCTAAAATTAGGGTTCCTGATTTCTAGGGGACAGAGTTCGGCCCGAACTCTGTGTGGAGGCAGAGTTCGGCCCGAACTCTGTCTCCAGAGCACATAGTGGTTCAAAGGGGATTTTTGGGCAGTGTTTGGTTCAGTGGAGCTTGGGATTTTGGGTAGGCTGTAGACTAAGTGTCAAGAGCTCAGCATGACTCAGAGTACACAAGTCTAGACTCAATGAAAATATAAAATACAGACTCGAAAACACACTGAGAACCGGAGACTGAGCTGTCGTCTGTCTTGAACGGAATGCAGACGTCGTGTGTCGTATTGAATTAATACAGACATTATTTAGTCAATGTAGTCAATATTTGGTTGACTGTGACTTTGTGTCAACAATCTCCCCCATATTGATAATTGACAAAATAATATATGTATATTTCAATATTCATACCTGGACACAGTTGATTGTAACACAGCTCCCCCATAATCGATGTCGAGCTAGAAAGAAGAGCTCTCCCGTGATCAGTGAACGGTGCCGAGCTAGAAGTAATAGCTCTCTCCCGTAAATAATGCATAGAACCTGTGGCCTGATAGATAATATCTCCCAAAAGCAAAAACAAGCACAGATATACGGAACAGATATACGAAAATATACATAGTTCTCCCCCTTTTGGCAGTTAGCAATATAGACTGCATATGAATGATTAGAACATAGAAACTGCAGTATAGACAATTATGAGTGATGCAACCACACCAAGCAGAGAAGAAACAGTGTATGACTAAGCAAAATGAGTCACTATCATAAAGTAAAACTATGATAAAATGTCATCCACAAAACCAAGTGTCAAACACACAACCAGAGTTTTGAGTACATAAAACCAAGAACATAAAACCATAAGAAACTAAATAACTGAAATCAAAAAGCATCAACTAAGATCATCAGCAGTAGCAGCAGCAGATCGAGCCAATCTCCATCACGGAGCACGAGAAGGTCCTGGAGGGTCTGAAGGAGCAGGAAAGGAGCGACGGGGGTCCAGAAATCCAGTATCCGGATCCATGTAACGCATGACCCATGGATCATCAATGCGATGGCCTGCGCGCTCAGGATCCCGCTCCATGGAAATGTGCAGATGATGAGATATGGAGTACCGTATATCATGCAGGGAGTTGCCGAGGGCACTCATCTGTAGAGTAGTACGATAATCCACCTGGGTCCAGCGCTCGTCCTCAAGGTCAAAACGCTTCCGGAGCATAGTCTGAATAGACTCAAGAGTGGCAGGTGGAAGTGGTGCATCCTGACCGAGTGGAGGGGCGTCAGGCTCCTCATTAGCAAACTGCTCAGAAGTCTCAAGAGAGGCGACGACTGCCTGAGAACGTCGTGCCTTGGACATGAAAGCAGGAGCAGGCAAGAACTGACAGTCATGAATAGGAATAATGAACGCACGAAAAACCATAGGAAGATATAAAGGATAAACCAATGCTCTTGGTTTCTTCCTATAATTTATCATCCAGTCCATCATTGTCCTAGAAAGATTAAAGGGGATACGATAATGAAGGTGATACAAAGCAGAGATCTCAAAGTAGGTAACTTCATCAGTGGAGCCAGCTTTTGGCAAGATGGTGTTAAAAATTATTCGATAAAGTTCATAGAAATATGGGTTGAGGTGCTTGGCCATAAGTTTGCAAGGACTTATGTTAGGAGCACATAATTCCTCCTTGAAACCTTCAAGAGAAGTATCGCCAACAAATTGAAGTTGACGAGCTTCCACAAGTTTATCCCAAGCATCGAGATTAAAAAGATCAAGAAAATCCCCCAACTCAGAATCATTGAAAGCAATGTCAATACCGGCAACCCGGAAATAGATGTGGGTTGCATCGAAAGTTAAATTGCAATAAAACATTTGGATTGCGCTACGGTAAATGACAAAGTTTGAGGCAACTAACGCATCCAAACATAGATCACGAAACAATGATTCAAATTGAGAAAAGATTGTAAAATTTATCGGATGTCCCCCGAACACCGGACGAGTCCGAAAGTCGCTAAACGATGCATTAGACGCGTCTAGCGACACAAATAATCGCTCGTCATATGTATTCGGATCATGGGGACGAGGCGGGTTGAACAACGGATGAATGGGTTGTTGTTCAACTACTTGCTCAATTGGAGGAGGAGGATTCGAAGAGGAAGCTCCCTCAGTTCGAGTCCTTTTCCCACGATTGGGTAAGCGAGGAGCCATTTGCAAGAAAATAGAGAACTTGAAATGGAGAGAAAGAAGGGGATATACCTGAAATCAACAACAAACAGTGGAAGAGAATGATGAGAAACCCCTTTCCCTTGATTGTGAGAAGTAATAGAGCCTTCTAGATCAAAAACTAGGGTTATGGTTTGAAGGAAAGAGTTTGGAGAGGTGAGGAAGGAGGTAAAAGTGAAGAAGAGAGATGAAAACCCGAAATATAAGAGAGGGTTTTCGTTGGTCGGAAGAAATTCTGACCGTATGATCTAAACTGATCCAACGGCAGAGGCTGATCCCGACGCTGGACCAATAGGGACCGAACTCGGCCCGAACTCTGTTAGGGGCAGAGTTCGGCCCGAGTTCTGGATTAGTGGTCCATAACAGAAAACAGGCTGAAAAGATGAAAAATTGGTTAAGTGTTGAAGAAAAATTGAGAGGATTCAAAAGTTTGAAGAATTCAATAAAGTACATAGAGAGGTACACAAAAGACAGAATGAACTCTTAGAAAAATAAATTAGGCAATATTAAATCGAAACAACCCATATAATAAACAAGGAAATATATTGAAATTCAATATTTCGAATTTGCCATAGGTTAGCTGCAGGGGCCGGATCCCAGCTAGCGGTAGTCCTGAGGACTAGTGCACCGTGTCGCTTAGGCTTTTACGCCTTATTGTCAGAAGGACCCTTTCGGCTTGTACCCATACCAAATTCGTCGTAAAAGAATCAAAATATACTCGATATTTATGCAGGTGAGTCTCAACTTATAACTGCTTCATCCAAAATTCCGAGTTCACGACAAAGAAAATTGAAGCGCTCTTCGGATAATGGCTTAGTAAAGAAATCTGCTAGCTGATGATCAGTGTCAATAAACTCTAAGTTAATCGTGCCATTTTGCTGATGATCACGTAAAAAGTGGTGTCTGATCTCAATGTGTTTAGTGCGTGAGTGACAGACAGGGTTCTTAGTCAAATTAATGGCACTAGTGTTGTCACAGAATATAGGAATATGCATGAAAGATAACTTATAGTCTTCAAGGGTTTGCTTCATCCACAGAATTTGTGCACAACAATGCCCAGCTGCTATGTATTCTGCTTCTGTTGTGGATAGTGCGACAGAGTTCTGCTTCTTGCTAAACCAGGAGACTAAAGCCTTTTCTAATAAATGACACGTGCCACTCGTACTTTTACGGTCGACCTTGCATCCTGCGAAGTCAGCATCAGAGTAACCAATAAGGTCAAATGATGTGGACTTGGGATACTATAGGCCCACTGTAACCGTACCATTAAGGTATCGAAAGATACGCTTAACCGCGGTCATATGTGATTCCTTAGGATTAGCTTGATATCTAGCACATAGGCAAACACTGAACATGATATCGGGACGACTAGCAGTTAAATAAAGTAAGCTGCCTATCATACCTCGATACTTATGTTGATCAACAGGTTTGCCGCTCTCATCTGGTTCGAGTTTGGTTGAAGTAGCCTTTGGAGTGCTGATTGGTTTGACGTTGTCAAGATCGAACTTCTTCAGCATGTCCTTGGTATACTTCGATTGACAGATGAAAGTTCCATTAGCCATTTGTTTCACTTGCAGGCCAAGAAAGTAGTTGAGCTCTCCCATCATGCTCATCTCAAATTCCGTCTGCATACACTTGGCAAATTCTTGACAGAGGGTTTCATCAGTAGACCCAAAAATGATATCATCAACATAGATTTGAATCAACAGAATAGTGTCTTTAAAAGATTTTATAAACAGTGTAGTGTCAATTTTCCCTTTTGAAAAACCTTTCTCAAGTAAGAAGCTACTTAGCCTTTCATACCAAGCTCTGGGGGCTTGTTTGAGGCCATAAAGCGCTTTCTTTAGCTTGAACACGTGGTCGGGAAATTTGTGATTTTCAAAGCCAGGAGGTTGTTTTACATAAACTTCCTCCTTAATAAAACCATTCAAGAAAGCACTTTTTACATCCATTTGAAATAATTTAAAGTTTTGAAAATTAGCAAAAGCACAAAGCATCCGAATGGATTCTAGTCTAGCAACAGGAGCGTACGTCTCATCGTAGTCGATACCTTCCTCTTGGTTGTATCCTTGAGCTACTAGACGAGCTTTGTTACGTGTGACTGAACCATCTTCATTTACTTTGTTTCTAAAAACCCATTTAGTACCAATTATCGAGTGATTAACCGGTTTAGGAACGAGTTCCCATACTTGGCTTCTCTCGAATTGGTTGAGTTCTTCTTGCATAACAAAAATCCAAAATTCATCATTAAAGGCTTCAGAAATGTTTTTAGGCTCTACTTGTGAAATGAAGGCAGTGCTAGCAACGGAGTCTCTTAGTGATGATCTAGTAGTTACTCCACGTGAAACTTCTCCTATTACTAAATTTTCTGGATGAGAAGGTTTGAAAGAGAATTTCTTAGGTAAACCCTCCAGAGAATCAGTTTCGGTTGAAGTATTCATTGGAGTAGAAGTTGATGGCTCAACGTCATCATCAAGAGTACTTACTGCACTGTTATCTTCATCAAAAGTCACATTTGTTGACTCTTCCACAATAAGTGAGCGTTTATTAAAAACTCTATATCCCTTACTCTTGGCGGCATAACCAAGAAAGATACCATCGTCAGCTTTGGCATCAAATTTGCCTAAGTTGTCTTTGGTGTTAAGGATAAAACATCTACAACCAAAAACTTTAAAATAAGAAACATTGGGGGTTCTCCCAAACCAAAGCTCATAGGGTGTTTTCTTCGTAATGGGACGAATCAGCACCCTATTCAAAATGTGGCATGCTGTACTGACAGCTTCTGCCCAAAAGAATTTCGAAAGTGAAAATTTATTCAACATGACTCTGGCCATATCGCTGAGAGTTCTATTCTTTCGCTCCACAACACCATTTTGTTGAGGAGTTCTAGGACAAGAAAATTCATGATCAAAACCATTTGCATTACAAAAATTTTCAAAATCATAATTTACAAATTTGCCTCCATGATCACTTCGGATTCGAGTAATCATGTAGCCTTTTTCGTTTTGAACTTTCTTTACAAAAACTTTGAAAACCGAAATAGCATCGCTCTTATTAGCGAGAAAGAAAACCCAAGTAAATCTCGAAAAATCATCAACAATAACAAATGCATAAAGTTTGCCACCGAGGCTAGCTATTCTACTAGGACCAAATAAATCCATATGAAGTAGTTGCAAGGGTCTAGTAGTACTTACAGAGTTGATGGAATGAAATGAGAATTTAGTTGCCTTGTTTAGTTCACATTCGGCACATACCGTATCCTTTTTGAATGTGATATCAGGCAATCCTCTCACTAGCTTCTTGGTAGACAGCCTGGATATAGCATCCATGTTGGCATGACCAAGACGCTGGTGCCAAAGTAGTCGTTCGTCTTTGTGGGCATATAGACATCTACCTGCATTGTTAGTATTTATAGAAAGATGGAAAATATATATGTTGTCCTCTCTTTTCCCTTCAAAAGCAATGTCTTCTGTTGACCTATCATAGATGTAGCAACTGTTTTGTCCAAAGTTAATATCATATCCATGATCAGCAAGATGACTAATACTGAGCAGGTTATGCTTTAACTCGGTCACTAGGCAGACATCCTTTATTATAGGAGAAGGAGGATGACCAATGATACCATTACCTATTATGTGCCCTTTGAGATTGTTACCGAAGGATACATATCCTTCTCTCTTCATCGATAGTGATGCAAAAAGATTTGCGTCTCCCGTCATATGTCGCGAGCATCCACTATCGAGAATCCACTTACTTTCAGTTGAAGAGGGAAGGTCCACCTACATCAAGAGTAGATGTGACCTTTGGTACCCGAGTTCTTGAGGGTCCTGAAAAGTTAGTCTTTGGAAACCAAGTATATATCTTTTTATCTACAAGTCTTCTAAATTTGCACTGTGGAGAGATGTGTCCATGTAATCCACAGTAAGTACAGATAGCATTCTTATTTATACTAGGAGCATGAGAATAATATCTATAAGCAACAGGATGAGGATGGTCATGATGTGAAGAGTTAGCATGGTGATGATGATTATGCATAGAATGAGTGGCATGGTGATGGTGTCTATCATGATGGTATTGTCTATGATGTGTGACATACTGGTATTGTCTATATGGCATGGCATGATGATTTTGTCTATATGGCATATGATGATCTTGTCTATATGGCATTGCATGATGATCTTGTTTATATGGCATGGCATGATGATTCCTATGTGTGGAGTGATGTTGATTGTGTCTTTGTGCATGATGATTGTGTACTGAGTGAGAATTATTCTTACGTGCATGTGGTTTGTGAAAGTTTGTGTATATAAATGCATGGTTATGTGCTGCATGAGAATGACGTGGTTGACTAGCATGAGTGGTGTTGTGCCCATGTGATTGGGTTTGAGGTTGAATAACCTGTTTACCCAATTTGGTTTCTAATCTTTTAGAAACAGCTTGCAGTTCATCAACCTTAATATTTAAGCCATATATCTTAGTCATGGAAATCTTGTGTCTACTCTTTTCTTCAGCAAACAACGTGTTGAGTGCAGTGATTTCTTGAGTTTGTTGCTCAATACGTGCTTCAGCATCATGTAAGCTTAATTTAAGCTTGGATACTTCATCAAGGTCATTAGTGGGTGTCGTGTTTCTAACATTATCAAGAAGTAAGGAAATTCTTTGTATCTCATCTTCAAGACTTTTGATTTTGTCCTTGGCATGTTTGTATTTACCGATGACCTTTTTGTGATCATCGAGTAAATCAGTGAAAGCATCGCCAAGTTCATCAACAGAGAAGTCATCTAGAGTTTCGTTAGATACCTTGTTGGAAGTTGCCATTAGGCACACATTTGCTGTATCTTGAGGAGAGCCTTTTTCTTCCTCGGAGTCACTCGCTTCACTTTCATGCCAAATTCCTGTGTTGGCATATTTCTTTGATGAGTTCTTTTTGTATGGCTTCTCATAGCGGTTGCTTTTCTTCAAGAATGGGCAGTCTTTTCGGACATGTCCAGTCTTCTTGCAACCGTAACAGGTTGGCTCTTCTTCATTATCTTCTTGTGAATCCTTCTTCCTTCAATTGAAGCGAAGGAATTTTCTGAAGTTGCGAACCATGAGAGCTTGGTCTTCATCATCCGAGTTATCGTCTTCGGTCTCATCGTGATCAGCCCTTCGTCGATGAGCTTTGAGTGCGATCTCCCTGGTCTTCGGAGCAGGCTCTTCGAAGTCCTTGAGGTCAAGCTCGTGAGTCATGAGCTTACCCATCAAGGTCTCCATTGACATTGATGTGAGATCGTTTCCTTCTATGATGGCCGTCACCTTAGGGTTCCAAATCTTTGGCAACCCTCTGAGTAACTTACGAATCTTCTCGTGGTTTGAGTACTGCTTACCAAGCGAGGATAGAGGATTGATGATGTCGAGGAATCTTATAAACAGTTGAGTGATCGTCTCATTTGGCTTCATCTTGAAGGCTTCGTATTCTTGAGTGAGACGGCTTATTTTAGATTCCTTGACTTGTGTGGTTCCCTCATGCGTCACTTCTAGAAGTCTCCATACTTCATGAGCAGTGGTGCATGTGGAGACCCTGTTGAATTCATTCCTGTCTATAGCACAGAATTAAATATTAATAGCCCTAGCATCTAGACTTGCCTGTTTCTTCTCCTCGACAGAATATTTGTCGTGTGGTTTTTCAGTGAGGTCACCATCGACAACTATCCTGACGGGCTTTTTGTAACCGTCAGTGACGATAGTCCACAGGTCAAAGTCTAGAGACTTAAGATAGAAGCTCATCCTTGTTTTCCAATATGTATAGTTAGTTCCATCAAATAGGGGAGGCCTATGAGTGGACTGACCTTCACCATGATTGGAAATCAAGGATTGTGTGGTTGCCATGGATCAGCTCTTAGGATGTTAGTCCTTAAAAAGAGAACAGAGCTTTGATACAAATTGAAGAACAGTTTGGCAACTCTAGAGGGGGGTGAATAGAGTATATATAGAAAAATGACCAATTAAAAATAACTCTTTCACCAATAAAAATTAATCAGAGTAAAGTGCGGAAAATAAAAGGAGATTAAAAGAGCATACGCAAACACAGCAATTTTAACCTGGTTTCCCTCGTGGAGGACTAGTCCAGGCCTGAGAACTCTAGCTCAGGATTCAAATCCACTATTTGTGAAATAGTAGTTTACAACCGTGCCTTTACTTCAGAAGAGCACGTCAACTTCTAACCGAGGATCGCAGCGACGATTTGCTTGGAATTGTCCAAGCGACTTCTTCGACTCTTGCACAAGAATCCTAACTGAAAGATGCTGAGCACTCGAGACTTAGGAGGCTTGTGGCTAGTAGATGGGAAGGGTATGGCTTATTTCATCTATAAGAGAGAAGAGAAGAGAAGATTGGATAATTTAGAATGAGAAAATTCATGCCCTATTTATAGTGTTTTTATAGGCAGAATTCGGCCAGAATTCGGGTAGGAAAATTCAAATATTTGGCCGTTGGACAACTAGCAACCAGCTAACCCTAAAATTAGGGTTCCTGATTTCTAGGGGACAGAGTTCGGTCCGAACTCTGTGTGGAGGCAGAGTTCGGCCCGAACTCTGTCTCCAGAGCACAGAGTGGTTCAAAGGGGATTTTTGGGCAGTGTTTGGTTCAATGGAGCTTGGGATTTTGGGTAGGCAGTAGACTAAGTGTCAAGAGCTCAACATGACTCAGAGTACACAAGTCTAGACTCAATAAAAATATAAAATACAGACTCGAAAACACACTGAGAACCGGAGACTGAGCTGTCGTCTGTCTTGAACGGAATGCAGACGTCGTGTGTCGTATTGAATTAATACAGACATTATTTAGTCAATGTAGTCAATATTTGGTTGACTGTGACTTTGTGTCAACACCAACTACCAGGTCTACCAGGACTGGCGGGTTCGTTAGATATTCTTTGATGCTGTCGAAGGCGTGCTGGCATTCTTTATCCCATACGAATGAAATGCTATTTTTTATGAGGTGGGTGAATGGTTGACATCGTCCGGAGAGGTTAGAGATAAACCTTCTGATCTAGGCCAGCCTCCCTTGAAGGCCTCGGAGTTCACAGAGATTTCTTGGGGGACCCATCTCCATGATTGCCTTCGTCTTCTTAGGGTCTATGTGGAAACCCTGGGAAGTAATGATGAAACCCAAGAACTTCCAACTTGATACGCCCAAGAAGGATTTTGTGGGATTCATCTTCAAATTGTGCGCTCGTATCAGGTCGAACACTGTCCTCAGATCATGCAGATGATCTTCCTTAGAGCGGCTTTTGACGGCGATGTCGTCGACGTAGCATTCCACTGTCTTGCGCAGGTGGTCTCTAAAGATGATGCTCATAGCTCTTTGATAGGTGGCGCCAGCGTTCTTTAAACCGAAAGACATGATTGTGTAGCAATATGTGCCAATTGGTGTCCGAAATGATATCTGCTTTTCGTCATCAGAGAACATCTTGATTTGGTTGTACCCCGAGAAACCATCCATGAGTGACATACGCTCAATGCCGTAGGTATTGTCAATCATGATGTCTGTGATAGGAAGGGAGAACTCATCCTTAGGACATGCCTCATTCAAATTGTGAAAGTCGATACAGATTTGAATCTTTCCATTCTTTTTGAGGACTGGTACTATGTTGGCGACCTAGTCTGGATGCTGTTCCTCACGGATGAAGCCACTGGCTATCAGTTTGTTGACCTCAGCTTCAATGGCATTCATGATGTCGGGGCGAAACCATCGTTGCTGTTGCTTGACCGGTTTTGCGTCCGAATGAATATTGAGTTTGTAGTGCAACCTCGGGGTTCAGTCATGGCATATCTTCGTAGCTTCATGCAAACACGTCGATGTATTCTCTGACGAGTTGCAGTAGCGATCCTCGCTCTTCGTCTGTCAGATTCTTGCTGACGAAAATGGGCTTTGGAGAGGACTCATCACCGAGATCCACTTGTACAACCTCATCATCGGTGGGGGGGGCTCTCTTTGTTCGAACCGCTTCTTCCATTGCGCATCTAGTTGTTGTGCCCACGGCTCTAACTCAAAAAGTTCAGAAATGTCTTCATCTTCTTCGTAGGCGTCGACAAACTCCATATTGACGGACCAGACTTGCCTGGGCATGTCCCCAATACTGACATCCGAATCGAAATTGGGTGATCTGGTTGAGTGTGAATGCCAGTCGCATTCCTCGTCTGAGCTTTCATGGATCATTGCCGGTGTAACATAACCTAGACCACATCTGGCTTTGTTGTAATAGTCTCGTGGTTTTCCAGCCGGGACCGACAATTGTAAGGGTAACCGCCGTCCAATGCCGTTGTTCAAGCCTGGTGTAGTTTCCAGATCATACCCTTGTTTTTGCATGAGGTACTTGGATTGGAAACTATACAGATAAAGGGGCAGTCTCCCGGTGTCAGGTTCGAGGTCAACTTCTTCAATCATGAAGGGTTGTGGATCATTCTTTCGGTCGAAGATGATTGGATGATCCTCTCCCTCGACTATGCAGTGTAAACCCCTAAATTTCTACTATTTTTATTTATTTATAAAATTTGTACTGATTTAAAAATTTTTGTTTTGTACGTCACGTAGTCGTATTGTACGTCATGTGCGAAGTTTCGTCTTTCGTAATTGCTCGACAAATGCGAATATGTGCGAGCGTACATATTTTTGAAAAATATTATTTTTTTATTATTTTTATAGTTTTAACGAAATATAGACAATAATTATTTCTAGCTATTAATTTCAAGTTTTACGATTTTAATTATGAAAACCTTTTCGTTTATAGCAGTTATTAATAATAAAATATATTCTTATGCATACATATAATTCCTAAATATTTTGCTAGTAAAAATATAATTTTCGCGATTCATTGATATTAATAATTTATTATTCAAAAAGATATTTAAAATATTAATGTAATTTTCAAAATTATTATTATTAATATTATTGGAAAATATATTTCGAACTTTTTGTGAAGATTTAAATGTTGATTTAATTTTTTGGATTTATTTAAATAAGTATCTATATTTGTAAAATGATTTATCTTAATTGTTTTTAATAAAGGATAGGGATTAATTAGATTTAAATAGGATTTGTATTTGGATGTAGATTTAAATTAAATTTGGCAATATCCAAATTGGGTTTAAACTATTCCTAACCATTATCTAATTGGGAATTCCCACATCCTATAAATATAGGCAGGTACTCCTCCAATTTATTTTTATCATCCACCAAATTTTCTCCACAAATATTTCCTCCACAAGTGCAGTGCCTCGTGTCCGTGTTCCACGTCCCAAATTCTTATTCCAATTTTTACAATTACAATTATTCTTTCGTGTCGACAACCCCGACACATATCAATCTCTAATCCTAGCCGAACCCCTCCGGCCGTTACCACCACCTGCCTCCAGTATCGTCCCCACTCCTTGCCACCAAAGCCCCTTCACCTCCGTCAGTATCACCAGACTATCGCGGCGACCATCATCATCACCATACCTCCCCAGCTATCACAGACCGTCACCCGCCGCCACGGCCAACGCCGGCATCACCAAATCACCACCACCGCCTCCGTAGACAACCAGCCTCGACACACCCCAGCCATACGGCGCCATCCAAAAAGAAAAAGAAGAAATAAAACCTAACCTAGACTCACCTCCAACCTGAACCGCGATCTCCCGCCGTGTCTTGCCGCGCCCGCCAGCGAGTCGAACCCATGGCAGTGCTTCCCAGCACGCCGGCTGACCATCCACCCTAGCCACCCGATCTCACCGTGAGCCCCAAATCCGCCGCCGGCAGCTTCTAAAACCCTCCCGCCGTTCTTCGCCTCACCGGCGCAGCGCCCACCGCGCGAGCCGGCAACGCCCCACCGGAAACCCCTTGCTCTCCGACCCTCCACCGCCTGGAGCCCATCCTCCGCAGGCGCCGTCGACTCTGCAGAGGAGCACCCGACCGAAACCCTCACTCGCCCCTCTTCCGCCGATCTCCGCCTGAACCCTACGCCTCCGCCTCCGCCATCCTCAGCCTCCGCATCCCCCTCGCTGCGAGCTACCGGCGTCCCTAACCTCGGTAAGCACCCAGCCTCCAGAGACGCCCTCTCTGGCGACAAACCGCCGCCGTCCCCCGACGAACCGCCCTCTCCGCTCTTCTTCCCGTCCTCCGTGCTTCCCTCCACCGTGTGAAAACCCACCGCCGGAGCAGTGACCCGACAAACCCCCGTACCCGTAGTCGTCGCGTCCGCCGCGCGCCGAGCCCAACGCTCCACCGCCGGCGATTCCTCCGCCGACTCGTCCACCTCCCGCTTCCTCTCTTCTCCTCTCTCTCACACTCTCGCTGCCCTCTCTTCTGTCCCTTTCTCCATTGCTTTTTACTTTTTTTTGAAAAGGAAAGAGGAGAACTGTGGAGTTTGGATTTTTCTTCTTTTGATTTTTGTTGTTTTCTGTGGTTGTTTCAAACTTTCAATCCTGACAAGAGGAGAGTTACGATTATTATTACTATTATTTTTATTATTAGTATTATTATTATTATTGTTATTATATTTTTTATTATTATTATTATTTTAGGCATAATTTTATAGAAATATTTTGCTTCCATATTGGGTTACAATGATTAAAATGTTTACAAAATCTAGTTTCCTAGGATATGGAGAAAGAGTTTTTCTACCTAAATTATTTTCTATTTTATTAGTAAAAGGTATAGTTTAAATAGCTATAAATATATTTCAATTTTTTTAATAGTCAAATAGATTTTATCAAGATATTATTTTTACAAAACATGTTTCTTAGCCTTAAATAAATTTTCTCATATTACTTAGTTTCGCTTAAAATATTTTTGTCTAAAATATTATTTGACAAAACTTACAGCTTGCCTTAAATCAACTTTTGATTTTTGAGCATATTTTGACTAATAAATATTATATTTCAAAGTATTATAAATTATTTTTCTAAATTCATATAATTATTATTCTTTTCTTTTGAATCTCCTCCTGCCCATAACCAATCTCATTATTCATGTTCTCTCTCAAATTCAAGCCTACCTTATGTCCACTCTAGCCAATTTGATCCTTCTGGACCCAATAGAACTGACCGTGTCACCATCTGAGGTCACCTTGCATAGTTGTTACATCGAAGTTGCAGATCGTGCCATATTGGTTATCGCAGCACACCAGGCGCTCTACCAGGGAAGACACCTTGCCATTTCCTGTTTACTTAATTTTAGCTCATATTTCATGCATTATTTATTTTCTTTTATGCAAAAACTGTGATACATGGCATAACTGTTAGAACTTACTGTTCATTTATTTTCATGCTATGTATTATTTTTCTCACATTAAACCTAGAATTAAGGGACCACCTTGTGTGTTGCATTCATTGGCCTTGACACGTTGTAAACACGAAGTTGTGTGTCGCATGTAGAACACGGAAGTACGTGATTGGCTGGCCACCAGTACGTACAAGCCGTGCGATAGGAATAACCGCTAATTGAGGTTGCATGCTAGTTTGACTTAGCGGTTATAGAGGTTCTGTTGTGGATACAACATAATAGGCATTGGGCGGGGAGGACAATTCCTTAGCGTATGGGCTTCGATGCACTTCTCTTGTGACCCGGACTCTCCGCTGGAGATACGGGGTTGATGACCCATGATTACTGACGGCCACTGACGATTCTGCGGAACGTCATGCTCTTCCTGATGGGGCTTCTGGTGCCCAAAGGGGGACTACGCCGATCCTATTCAGCCAGGGCCCATGCGTAGGAAGGATTGTTCTAAACAACATTTTACTTAGAATGGTAGGCTACCCTATCCGTTAGGTACGAGTACTTTTGGTTTGGGTGCTTATATCTGACCGTGGCTTGGAACAATAACTTGTCGCGGATTAGTTCGTCACATCTTGTCCTTGTTTGGTTGTAGGTGTGACTTACTACTTCGATGAGAAGGTATTGAACCTTGTTGGGGTCCGGATACCATATCGAATCCTTAGCATGGAAAGATACGTCGCCGTGAATTAGTTTACCATCTCCTGTCCTTGTTTGGTTGGAGGGATGGTACGCTCGTTCAGTAGGTGCGTATTGGACTATGTTATAAATTCGATTTACTTATTTATTTGAGCAATATTTATTCAGTTTATATGGCATGCTATTATGTGTCTTGTTACGTCCCTCTGAGGACCTGGATGTCTTTCCAGGTGTGTGCTATTATCTTTTGCAGGTGTTCTAGCACTAGCCGTGATCTTCGCTACTTCTTCGAGGATGATTGCATTTGGATCGTCTTTGCTTCGCTCGCCACTCATTTCATTTTCTATGTACTTTTTTTTATTTTATTGGTAGTGGATTTGTCTTCGTCCAACATGTTGTATCAAGACAAATTTATTCTCATTATATGATCTTTTATTCATTTCTTTCTGTGTGGATGAGATTAGTTATGGTTCTACTGCATTTTACAGCTTATGTATTTATACGAGGCTTCCATATATTGGAGTATACTTCGTATGAATACAGCTGACATGTCTACGTTCCTAGTCCTACGTATTTTGGGACTGGGGCGTTACATGTTTTTGTGGTGGCCCATGCAGGTCAAGATAAATTGTTTGGTTACTTTACCGTACCAAGCAAGCCTGCGAATAGGATTAGAAGTCTAGGATCTCATCCACATACTTGACCACTTTCTTCGATCTACCGTTTGACTCATCGACTGCATCTTGCTTGCTTCCTTCCATCTCTATTCTTATCTTCCCTTCGTGCTTGCTAGAGATTGACCCTACTAGTTAGTTGTCCCAAAACACTATTAGTTTAATTCTTTAAGTTGGGTAGACTACCTTACGACCTAGCACCCCCTTTGACCTAGTGACCTATATTAGCAAGCTTATTTAGATCCTAGAATCTAGAGGACCTAACCCGTCTAGCCAACCAAGAATTTGGACAAGAAAACTATAGGACGACTGTATGACTTAGAATCGTTCTATCTTCTTTAATTCTTAATATCTCGTACCTATGTATTTACCGTTTTGACTAATGATGCTAATGTAGCCTAGTTTTGCAAGCTTAGCCTTTTACCAAGCTTGGTCCTGACATATGTGTTAATGGAGGTACCCCACTAACATATTGTCTATCAGAACCGGTGCATGATGGTCTGATCAACCAAGTGCACTTTGGTTCGCTTTTGTCTATTACTCTACGTGGATGGGGACATAGTTAAACTTGTCCTCTAGAATCCCATCCACGACTGTCTTGACAATTCTTTTGAAATTATTCTGTCGTCTTTGAACCACGTATTCGTATTCGATATCATCATCTTCGAACTCTTTATTACTTCGCCCTCACCTATTTTAGGAGGACGAAGGCGTCATACTAGCACTCCCTCTAACCTTCCCATCGACTATGACCATTCTCGCTAGATATTGCTATATCTTCATCCTAAACTCGCCCTCGTTCTCGGCCCTATAATTACTGCCATGACCTTCTAATCGAGTAAATCTAATTCATTCTCTAATCGTGCCCTCAACCTACTCTCAAGAGACCATAACTTTAAGGTCTCTAAATTATTTTATTTTACTTACTATTCTTTATTGCGCGTCATCTTAAACATTTCCTTCTTGCGTTAATCCATGACTATCTTCGCCTTAGTGAAATCACAACGCTAATGCAAGTTTTCATTAAACGTCGTTCCCTTGTCTTGATTTGACTATGCTTCCTTATCGATACCCCCTTGTGCCTTTCACCCCCTCCTAATTCTTAATTTCGAGGACGAAATTCTTTTAAGTTGGGTAGGATGTAAAACCCCTAAATTTCTACTATTTTTATTTATTTATAAAATTTGTACTGATTTAAAAATTTTGTTTTGTACGTCACGTAGTCGTATTGTACGTCGTGTGCGAAGGTTCGTCTTTCGTAATTGCTCGACAAATGCGAATATGTGCGAGCGTACATATTTTTGAAAAATATTATTTTTTATTATTTTTATAGTTTCAACGAAATATAGACAATAATTATTTCTAGCTATTAATTTCAAGTTTTACGATTTTAATTATGAAAACCTTTTCGTTTATAGCAGTTATTAATAATAAAATATATTCTTATGCATACATATAATTCCTAAATTTTTTGCTAGTAAAAATATAATTTTCGCGATTCATTGATATTAATAATTTATTATTCAAAAAGATATTTAAAATATTAATGTAATTTTCGAAATTATTATTATTAATATTATTGGAAAATATATTTCGAACTTTTGTGAAGATTTAAATGTTGATTTAATTTTTTGGATTTATTTAAATAAGTATTTATATTTGTAAAATGATTTATCTTAATTGTTTTTAATAAAGGATAGGGATTAATTAGATTTAAATAGGATTTGTATTTGGATGTGGATTTAAATTAAATTTGGAAATATCCAAATTGGGTTTAAACTATTCCTAACCATTATCTAATTGGGAATTCCCACATCCTATAAATATAGGCAGGTACTTCTCCAATTTATTTTTATCATCCACCAAATTTTCTCCACAAATATTTCCTCCACAAGTGCAGTGCCTCGTGTCCGTGTTCCACGTCCCAAATTCTTATTCCAATTTTTACAATTACAATTATTCTTTCGTGTCGACAACCCCGACACATATCAATCTCTAATCCTAGCCGAACCCCTCCGACCGTTACCACCACCTGCCTCCAGTATCGTCCCCACTCCTTGCCACCATAGCCCCTTCACCTCCGTCAGTATCACCAGACTACCGCGGCGACCATCATCATCACCACACCTCCCCAGCCATCACAGACCGTCACCCGTCGCCACGGCCAACGCCGGCATCACCAAATCACCACCACCGCCTCCGTAGACAACCAGCCTCGACACACCCCAGCCAAACGGCGCCATCCAAAAAGAAAAAGAAGAAATAAAACCTAACCTAGACTCACCTCCAACCTGAACCGCGATCTCCCGCCGCGCTTTGTCGCGCCCGCCGGCGAGTCGAACCCATGGCAGTGCTTTCCAGCACGCCGGCTGACCATCCACCCTAGCCACCCGATCTCACCGTGAGCCCCAAATCCGCCGCTGGCAGCTTCTAAAACCCTCCCGCCGTTCTTCGCCTCACCTGCGCAGCTCCCACCGCGCGAGCCGGCAACGCCCCACCGGAAACCCCTTGCTCTCCGATCCTCCACCGCATGGAGCCCATCCTCCGCAGGCGCCGTCGACTCTGCGGAGGAGCACCCGGCCGAAACCCTCACTCGCCCCTCTTCCGCCGATCTCCACCTGAACCCTACGCCTCCGCCTTCGCCATCCTCAGCCTCCGCATCCCCCTCGCTGCGAGCCACCGGCGTCCCTAACCTCGGTAAGCACCCAGCCTCCAGAGACGCCCTCTCCGGCGACAAACCGCCGCCGTCCTCCGACGAACCGCCCTCTCCGCTCTTCTTCCCGTCCTCCGCGCTTCCCTCCACCGTGTGAAAACCCACCGCCGGAGCAGTGACCCGACAAACCCCCATACCCGTAGTCGCCGCGTCCGCCGCGCGCCGAGCCCAGCGCTCCGCCGCCGGCGATTCCTTCGCCGACTCGTCCACCTCCCGCTTCCTCTCTTCTCCTCTCTCTCTCACACTCTCGCTCCCCTCTCTTCTGTCCCTTTCTCCATTGCTTTTTACTTTTCTTTGAAAAGGAAAGAGGAGAACTGTGGAGTTTGGATTTTTCTTCTTTTGATTTTTGTTGTTTTCTGTGGTTGTTTCAAACTTTCAATCCTGACAAGAGGAGAGTTACGATTATTATTATTATTATCATTATTATTATTATTATTATTATTATTATTAATTTTTTTTTATTATTATTAGTATTATTATTATTGTTATTATATTTTTTTATTATTATTATTTTAGGCATAATTTTATAGAAATATTTTGCTTCCATATTGGGTTACAATGATTCAAATGTTTACAAAATCTAGTTTCCTAGGATATGGAGAAAGAGTTTTTCTACCTAAATTATTTTCTATTTTATTAGTAAAAGGTATAGTTTAAATAGCTATAAATATATTTCGATTTTTTTAATAGTCAAATAGATTTTATCAAGATATTATTTTTACAAAACATGTTTCTTATCCTTAAATAAATTTTCTCATATTACTTAGTTTCGCTTAAAATATTTTTGTCTAAAATATTATTTGACAAAACTTACAGCTTGTCTTAAATCAACTTTTGATTTTTTAGCATATTTTGACTAATAAATATTATATTTCAAAGTATTATAAATTATTTTTCTAAATTCATATAATTATTATTCTTTTCTTTTGAATCTCCTCCTGCCCATAACCATTCTCATTATTCATGTTCTCTCTCAAATTCAAGCCTACCTTATTTCTACTCTAGCCAATTTGATCCTTCTGGACCCAATAGAACTGACCGTGTCACCATCTGAGGTCACCTTGCATAGTTGTTACATCGAAGTTGCAGATCGTGCCACATTGGTTATCGCAGCACACCAGGCGCTCTACCAGGCAAGACACCTTGCCATTTGCTGTTTACTTATTTTTAGCTCATATTTCATGCATTATTTATTTTCTTTATACAAAAACTGTGATACATGGCATAACAGTTAGAACTTACTGTTCATTTATTTTCATGCTATGTATTATTTTTCTCATATTAAACCTAGAATTAAGGGACCACCTTGTGTGTTGCATTCATTGGCCTTGACACGTTGTAAACACGAAGTTGTGTGTCGCATGTAGAACACGAAAGTACGTGATTGGCTGGCCACCAGTATGTACAAGCCGTGCGATAGGAATAACCTTTAATAGAGGTTGCATGCTAGTTTGACTTAGCGGTTATAGAGGTTCATGTTGTGGATACAACATAATAGGCATTGGGCGGAGAGGACAATTCCTTAGCGTATGGGCTTCGATGCACTTTCCTTGTGACCCGAACTCTCCGCTGGAGATACGGGGTTGATGACCCATGATTACTGACGGCCACTGACGATTCTGCGGAACGTCATGCTCTTCCTGATGGGGCCTCTGGTGCCCAAGGAGGGACTACGCCGATCCTATTCAGCCAGGGCCCATGCGTAGGAAGGATTATTCTCAACAACATTTCACTTAGAATCGTAGGCTACCCTATCCGTTAGGTACGAGTACTTTTGGTTTGGGTGCTTGTATCTGACCGTGGCTTGGAACAATAACTTGTCGCGGATTAGTTCGTCACATCTTATCCTTGTTTGGTTGTAGGTGTGACTTACTACTTCGATGAGAAGGTATTGAACCTTGTTGGGGTCCGGATACCATATCGAATCCTTAGCATGGAAAGATACGTCGCCGTGAATTAGTTTACCATCTTCTGTCCTTATTTGGTTGGGGGGATGGTACGCTAGTTCAGTAGGTGCGTATTGGACTATGTTATAAATTCAATTTACTTATTTATTTGAGCAATATTTATTCAGTTTATATGGCATGCTATTATGTGTCTTGTTACGTCCCTCTGAGGACCTGGTTGTCTTGCCAGGTGTGTGCTATTATCTTTTGCAGGTGTTCTAGCACTAGCCGTGATCTTCGCTACTTCTTCGAGGATGATTGCATTTGGATCGTCTTCGCTTCGCTCGCCACTCATTTCATTTTCTATGTACTTTTCTTTATTTTATTGGTAGTAGATTTGTCTCCGCCCAACATATTGTATCAAGACAAATTTATTCTCATTATATGATCTTTTATTCATTTCTTTCTGTGTGGATGAGATTAGTTATGGTTCTACTGCATTTTACAGCTTATGTATTTATACGAGGCTTCTATATATTGAGTATACTTCGTATGAATACAGCTGGCATGTCTACGTTCCTAGTCCTACGTATTTTAGGACTGGGGCGTTACATGCAGCAAGCTTCTTCTACTGGAGTAAGTTGGTTTGCGATGTAGACAATTGTCACTTGTGTGTGCAGGTGGGTACCTATACCGTGTTCCATAACATACATTGTACAAAGGTTATTATGCTCAAGATAATTCAAAGATAGCCCTTTTATTGATGAAGTAAGGTATCTTTTCCAGCGGGATTACATCATCTGCGGATGGAACATCAGTGTGAGCAGCCACATACTTGGCCAATTCTGACTCTTCTTTAGCTACCCCCAGTGTAAATGAAGACTGAGAGGATGACTTAGGCAGCTTAATCATCAGGGGCTCCATGGGTGGAGCATAACATGGAGTCGTTGGCGTACTAGCCACCTCCGGTTTGGTGCTCGGTACTGGGCAGGGAGTTATTGGCTGGCTAGCAGTCCCCGGCTTAGCGCTCGGCTGCCGATTCATTCTGGGAAGACGAATCATCATCAGTTTGACATAGGGGTTGAGCTCCTCTATTTGTTGCTGACTAGCTCTAGGCAGCCTGATTGTCAGTGGTTCTGTCGTGTGTCTTGGTGCTTGGCCAGACTTTGGCAGTCAGATTATCATCTGCTCCTCCTGTGCAGAGAGGCTGATTGCATTCTTCTGTAGAGTGGTTGTAAGTGGTACAGTTCTGCTAGGTTTCCGGGCTTGGAGATGGATTGTCAGCGGTTCTTCTGATCCGTCTGTCGCCTCAGTTTGAGCTTGAGTATCTCCTGCGGCAAGGTGCTTTCTCGACTTCTCGTACAAGCATAAATCGAAGTAGCAGGATTCGACCCCTTTAAAGGGATCGATGTGGGAAAATTCTGTCCTCCCGAAGCCGTGCTTGTCGACGTACTTGAAGTACTGGTGCAGTGTGGAGGGTACGATCATGTAATCGTATATCCAAGGACGCCCCAGGAGAATGTTGTAGGCAGTGTCCGCATCTATGACATAACAGGTCACTTCTGACTGAAGATCGCCGATCACTTCAAGCGAATCTTTTCGATCGAATAGCTTCTGCCTGAATTGAAACCGCTGATGGCAGTGCTTGTCAGCGTCAGGCGATGCATTGGAATGCACAGATGATGTAGTAAACTCTTTAGGATGATACTTATGGAGGAACCGGGGTCAATATGCATCCAATCCACCTTGATATCGCCAATGTACCCAGTATAATATAGAGGGCAATCATGCAGGTTGGTCTTGATAAGCTTATCCTGCAAAGTGAAGACGATGTTAGGCATTGCGCCTATGCAAGCGCTGTCCTGGAGATCTGCAGGCGAGCTTTCCCCAGTGAGATTGGACTGAGCCAGATATGCATCGGCATTCTGGAGTGCCTCACTTAGTGCAACACGGACATCTTTGGAGAGTCTCAGGAGCTCGTATAGCGACAATTTGGCCGGTGTGTTGGCCAATTGTGCCAAGATGTCGAAGTTGTAGGGCCTCTCCAACCCATGAGGCATCTTTCTTCGAAGCGGCTTGTCAAAGCGAGTCTTCTTCGACCTAGGCTTGTCGGTCATCGAAGGCTGCGAAGGTCCTGGAGCATCAGCAGTTGTCGACTGTTGATCTTTAGCCGAGTTACCAGGTATAGGTTGGGATTGTGCACCCGACCAGGTGACGACAACCGTAGCTTCCTCGACCTCTGCCGAGATTGTGCGACATGATTTGACTTTTCCACTCTTCTTCTTACTGGTGGAGGGAGGTACGGACTGAGTCACTTCAGGTACCAGGTCCGGATGGACCCACATGACCTCCCTTCGTGATATGGTAAGGCGCACCAGACCAGCATCTTGGTCTCGGGGAGGTGGAAGGTTAGCGACCTCCATCTTTGCTCTGGAGGCGGGCACTACTCCATCTTGAGTCTTTGTCGGAGGGAAGCTGCCGAATTGTACTGACACCATGTTGGCTGCTACGGTCACCTCTTTAAAATCGATGGCCAAGGCCTTAGAATCGACGAGATGTTGGATGTATCGTTTCAGTTAGTAGCAGTCTTGTGTAGCTTGGTGAACATAGCAATGGTAGTGGAAGTACTTGGGGCTCTCCATTTCTGCAGGACGAGGTTTACGCCTTGGAGGAGGGAGCTGAATTCGGCCTCCTTGTATGAGCATGTCCAAGATAGGCTTGACATGGCCGTCCTCGAAGGAGTAGGTCTTCTGAGGCCACTACTTTTCTGCCAACTTTGATTCGGGCTTTGGGGCTGTGTCGGCCACCATAGCCTGTTTGCCCTTGTTGTCCCGGTTGTTGGAGGGGTTACCACCATTGTTGTTGTTGGTGCTAGGGCGTTTTCCCTTGTCCTCTCCTTCTGAGACGTGCAATCCCAATTGGCGAGCTTTCTTCAATTTGTCTTCTGTGCTAGTGGCACTGATGATGAACGTCTTCCAATCTTTAAACTGACTTTTGCCCATCCAAAGGCTGATTGTGGGAAGCAACCTCTTTTGGCAAATTTCAATTAAGGAGAAATCAGGGTTACCGGAAGGCAACTTCATTGCGGTTTGGCAAAATCGCTCGATATAGTTCCTTGTCAGCTCCTTTTCTCCCTGAACAACGTCCATGAGGGTGGATATTGTCACGTCTTGTCCGACTTCGTAGAACCTTTCCAGGAACATACGTTTGAAGCCAGCGAAGGAATAGATGCAGTTGTCCGTCAAGTTGTAGTACCAGTCGAAGGCAACCCCTTCCAATGCTCCAATTAACAACAGCGTAAGGATGGCATCGTCATGAGGCAGTTGGTCGGTTGTGACTTCGAAGTAGGTGATATACCTACTTGCAGATGTATTCCTATCATATGAATTGATGTTAAATGGTTTATATCTTGGAGGGAAGGAAACATCTCTCCACGCAGCAGGATACAGTTGTCGTATCCTGAGGTCTTGGCAGTTTTCTCTGGCGTAGAACATGGCCCGAAGCTCTTGGACCTCTCTTTTTGTCTCCCTTGCCTCGTCTGCAGCGGTAGGAGTCGATATTTCAGGAGGATTATCACCCGGGTTTGGTGCAGCTGAGTTTGAGTCCATATTGACCATAGGACCTAAGCTTGTTTGGCCAGGCATCCTTCCTTGCAGAGTTGGAAGGGCCGCTTTGATCTCGTCTACGAACTTGACCAAGGCATGAAGTATGGCCTCCAGGGTGTTGATGCGTTGGCGATCACTGGGACCGTCTTGGTTGCTGTCCGTCATGAACGCCGTCCTCTCATGAGGATAGATGGAAGGAACGGTGGAGGATGTGCCTTCTGAGTCATACCCTTGTACAGAGAAATCATTAGGGTATGTGGGAATGTTCTCCTCTAGTTCGAACTCAGAAGGAGTGGTACCCCCAGCTTCAGAGCTCGCCTCGTCTTGAGAGTTGTGGACGTCCTCGGGGACGTTGGGATCTGCTACATCTGTTGGGTAAAATGTTTCCTCTGGATTATCTACTTGGAACACCAGATTGTCGTAGATATTTGGAGGAGTGCTATCCCCGGCTCCAACGCCTCCCAGAGATGTGGACGACGAATCTCCAAGTGTGGCAGATTTTGTCTTTGAGCGAGTACCTTGGAAAACTCCTATCGCAGCGGTCGTGGACAACCGCTTGGTTGAGATTTTTGGGCCGGTGACGTTTGTTTTCTTCCCTCTCCCGCTGCCAGGAATATTCAGAGCAGAATTACAGGAGGCGACGAGAATCGTCTCGTCTTCTGAGCTTGGGTGTTACAGCCGTTGGAAGACGGACCGTCGATCTTCTTGTACTGCCGCCTTGTTGCAGCAGCAGTTGACAATGACTTGGGTGCAGTGATGTCCTCGAAAAGACTTTCTACATACCGAGTCTTCGTCTCTTTCCTTGTGTTTGTGAAGAATTACGTTGCGTAAGTCACCCGTTTTGTGGACCCGGGAGTTCTGAGCACATGAGTGTGTTGGCATCCTGCCTGCTCCCTAATGTGGGGGTAGTACGAGTACTTGCCCCTGATCATTATTGGGAGATTCTTGGTAACTATCCCGTTCGTTGGTCGTCGGGGGCTGGACACGGATAGTGTTATACAACTTTCCATCAGGGGCCCGCGTAATAGTTAGCGGGACGCCCTGATAGTCAGAAGTTAGGACAGGTGTCTGAGCTCGACGAGCCCGTGCTGCCCGAGACTTCTTCCTTCTAGCACTTGAGAGCGCATAGTAGGAAGAGTCCACAGAGATTGGCACATGAGAGCATCTGGGGTCAGGATCGCCTGAGAGACGGTCGAAGACTGACCGTGAGTCGCATGAAGCAGATGGTATGCGGCTGGGTTCGGTGGCCGTGCAGGCTGTTTGCATGCGGCTGGCATGTGTGGCCGCATGACCCTTATGTATGCGGCTAGGAGCGGTGGCCGCATAAGCAGTCTGTATGCGGCTGGCAGACGTGGCCGCATGAGCCTCCTTCATGCGGTTGGAAGTTTTGGCCACATAAGCCTCCTGCATACGGCTGGCGTTTGTGGTCGCATGAGTTTTCATGTGGCTGGTGCCCTTATACGACTTCTTCTTGGACCGCACAGAGTTCCTCTTTGTCCCTGCAAGTCCAGCGTCGTAGTGTTTTCCTCTGTCGGACTTGGGGACAGCAGAGTCGTCTATGGCCTGAAGTGGGGCCGTATGAGAGTTTTCTCCGCCGTCTTGAGCAACAGAGAGTACTTCTTCGAGAGTTTGGAGAGGAGCGAACGATTTGGGCCTCCACTCCCTACGGGCCTTCTTTGTGCGGGCTCGCCGCTGGACCGGGCCAGTGCTTCCGTCGGAGAGCATTTCTTCAAACGCCTACTAGTCGAACTGGGCGACCAGCATTTCTTGAGTGGAGCCAAGTTTGGTTGCGTCCGATTGCGTTACCAACCGCTCAGCCGTAGAGAAGTTAGTCCCCAGCAGAGTCGCCATCGTGTTTGCCATTGATTGTAAAAGTACAAAACAATTTTATAGGAGGACTGAACTTAGACTCATAACACAAACTCGTTCGTACAAAGAAAGCCTAGGAATGAAAACCTAGGTACAGTAATCTAAGTACGATTGTTTATTTTTTATTCTGGGGGATGACGGTAGTGGCTCGGGAAAGCGACGGCAGCTCTGCCTTACTCCTTGGACGATCGGACGTAGCCTTGGCTCTGATGAGGAAATGCTCTCGGAATGTGTGGCAGACTCTTCTGTGCGTGCCTTTTTCTCTCTGTGTGTCTAGCCGGGGGTCTCTCTGTCCTCTGCAAGGGAATGGCACCTTGCTATTTATAGGAATGGGGTGTGATCATTATGGTTTGCAATGATTGCCCCTTGAAAAGTCGACGGTTTAGGGATTAATTACCACTTTCCTTGATCCTGTCTTGTTGGCAAATAATCTGGGCCGTTGATCTTGATTGCAACAAATCTGGGCAGTTATGTTGATTGCGCCAAATCCAAATGGACAATTAATGTTGATTGCCCCGAATCTTTATGATTTATTATGACAAGCTCGGATCTCCTGCCACGTGTTCAATCTGCTTGATTACAATAAATTTGATTTGATCCGGGTAATTATGATGATTGCACAAAATCTGGTTGTTGGGATTTATTGATAAATCTTGATTGATTTGGTGCCACGTGTCCAACCATCATTCTGCTGCGAGCCATAAGGACATGGGAGAAACTGATCTTCTGCTATGTGTCCTAACCGTGAGCCACAGGGACCGGGTGTCTTGACAGAGTCGCATGAGGGTGGCTTCTCAGGATTTGAATCGCATGAAGGTAGCAGTCGCATAGATGTGGCTTCCGAAATCTTAGCCGCATGAGGGGGGTTTCCAACTGAACCGCATAAGCTGGCCACGTGTCAAGGCTGCATTGGCATGGCCTCTCAGCATTTGAGCCGCATAGAGATAGCCTCCATAATCCGAGCCGCATGAGAGTAGCGGCCGCATGGGGGTGGCTTCTCTGGATTAGAGCCGCATGGAGATGGTCCCCATGATCCGAGCCGCATGAGAGTAGCAGCCGCATGGGAGTGGCTTCTCAGGGTTTGAGTCGCATAGAGATGGTCCCCATGATCCGAGCCGCATGAGAGTAGCAGCCGCATGGGGGTGGCCTCCACCTGAGCCTCATGCGGCTGGCCACGTGTCAAAGCCGTATGGAAGACTTTGTGATTTAATGGATCGTGCCAGCTATAGAGAGAGATTTTTTTCGTTTCCCTAGGAGCACGCCATCATGTCAGAGTCATTATTGTAGCTTTATATCAGAGCTGTCAGTTCACTTTTATGTCAGAGCTGCCTTGTTGTGTCAGAGCATTAAATAGGGCTACTGCTTAATGGCCAGCTGTAGAAGCGAGCCGCATAAGGCCATGTGGCTTTTATTCGAGCCGCATGGCTAGGTTGGCATCTTTTGAGCCGCATAAAACTCCTGAGCCGCATGAGACTCTGAGAGCTTCTTTGAACCGCATGAGACTCCATCTGTTTTGAGCCGCATAGATTTTCCTGTTCTTTTCCATGCTTCTACAGTGATCTTTCTACTTGTGTAGGTTCTTTTTAACAATTCATAAGAACAAGATAGTAGAACATTTCATAAGTAACTTACCATCGCCGACAGTCATCCCTGCACAAAAACATGTTAGCACAATTTGCATAACGAGTAATTCATGTTTCATTCATGCAGATATTGAAGTTGTAATTCGGTTATGCAGGTGGACTATTCTACATGTTGGTCCATGGAGTATCCCCATGATTAGCCGCTGTGACTCTCCGGTTCAGCTCGTCGCTAAGGACTCAGATATCGACTTCCATTTTCACATGGAGGACCTAATCTCTCCTAGGCCGAGCGGTTCCAGGAGCCCCCAGATACCACCAAGAGACAAATATTTTCCTTGTATACAAGTTGTCCGAGACCAAATGCATGCTCTAGCCGTTCTATCAGATGAGACACATTAGGACAAATGCACAGATATACGACACGTTTATTTTATGCCTTCTTGTTCATCTCCACACGTACAAGTTCGTTTGTACATGTCTACATATTCAAGCATATTTAGTAACCAAACAGATGATCATTCTTGTGGAGCAGATAGAGTAGCAAAACATATTCTTGCATTTGATTCAATTCAATTATCTTATCTTATCTTTTGTTGTTGTGGTATCGTTGATCATCGGGACAAGGCAACAGAGTGGACTAGAGATCATTTTTATTAGGGCGTACAGATCAATGTTTGTTCTGTTGAAGCAACTCACCGAGATGAATCTTAGTTGAGAGAAGCAGAGACTTTATGCATCGTTCACGAGCAGTTCACGCGTCCTACATTGGCACCACCAGTTGATTAGCATACTTCGGTCTCTTTCTCTCAAGATTCAAAATGAATATAAAATACTATGAAAGCGAATAATGAAAACCAATCATCGAAAACCAATACGAAAACGTATTCATCAAAACCAAGCAGCGAAAGAAAACATTCCAACAAAACTCTTGGATTCATTTCAATAGAAGCCAATCCATCAATTGGAAAGGTTCATTGCATTTCATCCGTGATCAATCGATACCGGAAAAAGGTTTCCCCAAAATACTTAGTTCAATACAGAGTCAGCAAGCCGTTGGTATTACATAGTTGACCATGAGGAGCGGGGCACAACATTAATTATACGTGCAGTGTATGATTAACACTATTCAAGGTTCAAGACTAGATACAAGGAGGTTATTGATCACATATCTACAATAATACTCCCCGCCTCCGACTAGTATAGTGGATCTAACCATGACACGTTACGACACATAATTCTCTGAGAAGGTAGCTAGCCTTCGCAATAATCGGTATCCTTACAATGTACTAGAACAGCAAGGAGGTTTGCACAAGATATACCAAGAAAGACAAAGAATAACATCTCATGATGGGATCCATACAATACTAATCCGTGTGACCAATGGGTCAAGAAATCATGGATATCTACACTAAATACAAAAAACATAGAAGATATCATAAAACAGAAAATTATCAGAGAATATACTCACTTGAGATCTGGTATGGAATATCAACAGTATCCGATACGGTGCCTCGAAAACCTAAATATGGAATGGTGTATCAATATCAAGTTTTCGAATGAAAACATGTCAAACTAGTTCAATGCTAGGTCAATTGGTCAATTCTAGGTCCAATGGTCAAACCAAGTCAACCATAGGTCAATCCAGTCAATACTAAGTCTAACTAGTCAATCTTGACCAACATTATCTATCTAATACCCATACCTAAAATGTAGGATAGGAGGATATCTGTACCATAGTGTATCCTATTATATATAAAGGTTGTATATGAAAACCATATAGGTATATAGGTACTAGTACTATAGGTGTAACAATATATTCTAGGTCAAACCAAGGTATACAAGTCTATATTAGTCAATATTAGTTATACTAGTTAATACCACATCCTATTCATTACCTAGTCACCTTTAGGTAATCCATTTACTAAGCAATTTCCCATTACCCATGGGTTCCCCTTACATTGCCCTCTTAGCAATCCTAGGCCTATTCCAATAGTACCTACTTATACTTGTACCCACATGTCCCTATCACATATCTTCCTAAGCTTCTAATATGTGGGTAATACTCTGAATCCCTATTACCCAATACCTATACATTAGGCTATGACCAACCTCTACATTATCCACATTGGTAACCAATGGCCTATCTCAAATTGCCTAAACATAACTTGTGATTTCCAACTTATAAATGGGCACCTTACTAACATTTTTCCTACTATCTATTCTAATATCCATTACCATTTTCATGACAATACCCACACCCCAAGCTACATGGATACTCACTGATACTCATCTATTCTCCTTGCCAAAACCTACACTACCATACCTTAACCCTCCCTTATCCTTCTACTGATAGAAACTGTGTCCAAAACCTCTAACTTGTTATTTTTCCCAACTGTTAACAGTTAACTCTCTATCATTTATTTCCCTTGACTTCACCAAATCCCCTACTATTGCCTAGGCCAACATCACTTCCCTTCACTTGAACACTAGGGGTAGGCCCTGTCCAATGCACTGTTATACCCTCCCATATTCCTCCTACTACTGCTATTTCAAACAGTACATTGCTGCTGCTACATCTCTTCGAACCCCCAACTGCCTACTGATACTAATACTCACATGTCCAAGCACACAGGAGGTGTTGCCCCTGCTGTACCAATGGCAGTTGCTATCACCTGCCCTACCGAAATATAAACCCTGACAAGTGTGCCAACCTACAACTGCAGTAGGCAGTCCATCACTGCTATGAAGTCACTTCTTAATACCCATACTGGACAGTGCACTAAGTCCCAATTCCCCCTTTCCCCAATCTTGTTGTTGCTACATGTCTGCCACAACAGAAAGTACATGTGTTCAGGTCTTCCCTGACCTTCACTCGAGCCCCCAAGATCCTATCAAGTCCCAACCCCCAACATGGAGTGCCATAGGCTCCCAATACCTGTACTGAAACAGTGCAATGGCACTGTCCCAATACCAGATCAAATCTGGATTTGCTCACCCCCTAGTACATCCTTTCACTGATTCACATTTGGTATCCTAATGTATACTGAGACACTAAATTCCTGTATCAACCTCTTTTCTAATCCCTCCTGGACTGAGCAACCCCATCAGTCCTTGGACTGATCAACTAACCCCCATACAAGATCAGTCCAAGGGACTGATACTTAATTTCCCAAAGTTCCCTGGTATAGTCCTTTATTGGACTAGACCAAGTCAGTTCAAGGGGACTGACATGCAGACCTAACTCAGTCCCTAAAGACTGATCTCACATCTGTCTAAAGGCTGAAACTCTCAGAAATCCATACTCACTTCTAAAACCATCTCAAATGTATACCAAGATACCGCACTCACACTCACTTGTATATCCATATTAGATATACATAAATCCTATCCTAAGTTAAACTCTAATACAATGTCTTCACCATTTTTCCCAAATACCCTTCGTATCAGTCTTGTACTGATACTCTTATACCCCTTACCTGATACCCCTTCGTTCAGTCTAAGTGACTGATCACTCTTTAGTCCCCAAGCTCTCTCTTGTTCACTCCATCAAATTGGACTAAATCTCTATCCCCTTATCCATTGTAGTGAACTTCACCCATGAATTGTTCACCAAATTAGTTTGGACAACTGATAGCTTATTCAGTTTTAGACCAATCAATCTTGCGGACTGATCAATCTCCTCTCATTCCTACTGGACTGAACAACTCACCATCTCCTTACTACCATTTTCTCTCTTTATACTCACATTGCTATTAGCCCCTCACACTCCAATTCCCCTGTTCAAACTTTGGTTCAATGATCCTCCACATTATAATCAGTTTATTGATACTCAAATCGAGCACTTGCAAAGCCAAGAAGGGAGCAACTGGTTGCTGACATAGGCAACAACTAACACTGTTGTTGTTGGTCTTGCTATCCATCTTTATTCAACTGTCACGACCCGCTTCCGAATAATCGGATACGAGTCGGACACGCCCATCCTTCGTCGTTAGATACGATAAAGTAAGCTGTACCAATATCTAGGGAAAACTATAATCCAAATAAGAATGAATGTAAATCACAGCATCTAATATATCGAAACCCAGAATCAAATTCAAGTCTAAACGTTATTACATTTCCAGCAAATGTAAAATATACTAATGTCTCTAATACAAGTCTAGATAAAACTAAAAAGGAAAATACTAGGCTTCCTCAGCCTCTAAGTCCTGGGCAACTTCAACTGGCTCATAGGTGCCTCCAGGCTCCTGCCCGTAATAGGTGTCACAGATAGCTTCCAACTCACCTGCAACATATCCTAGTCTGAAGCGAAGCTAAGTATATCCAAGGGAATGAACATAAACATCATGGTATGAAAATATATATCGAAAAATGTAAAGTATGAGAAATATGAACAAGACATAAAACCTGAACATGAATACTGAAAAGTAAATACATGAAACATGAAATGAGTGCTGAACATAAAATACAACATGAACCTGAAGTGTGCATATATATCGAAATACATCCAGAGTGCGTGATCGGCTTGGGTAGATTCAGGGAACATGAAATGTTACGGCTTCGATCCCGCGTGCACGATACGGGGCCTAAGCTATTCACATGAATAGTATCTCGGGTTTGATCACACATCTGTAGTATTTTCCCTTCCAGATACAAGTAAACTCAAGGAAACATGATACAAGACAATCTCGTGATATATCATGTCAACAAGGAGATACAAGAATGAATATACAAGACATGAATAATGGACAAGTCCGAAAAGTATACTTGCCTTGCTCAGGGTGATCAAGTGTGGGATGTAGTTCTGTTGGTTCTCCTGTTTAATTGATACAATTTGGTTAAATGTCTATACAAGTCCTAGTTTAGGAGTTATCTCTTCTAAACATTCTTTGTTACCAGGTATCATTATTATTAGATATATACTAAGCTAGTGAGATTCCTGAATATTAATAAATACTTCGATATATGCTCAGCTTGTTAGAACATACAAAAGTCTACAAGTAGACCAAATGAAATAACCTTTCAATATATCTAATATTACTACACTGGTATAGTGATTGCTAAAATCTACTTAGGTCTATCAATGTACTAACTGAATCTAAAAAGTTCACCTATGAATTATCCACAGTAATCTGGAAGTACAGAAAACAGTGTAAATCCCTACTCTCAATGTCAGTCCATCACCATACTCCCAATTGAAATCAAGTCCATTCATATATAACCAAAGATGTATCAGTAAAGAATTAAAATGACTCCAAAGAGCCACTGGACTCTACTGTCTCATATGACTCATGGAAAATTCTAAGTTTAACTCCTGCATTGATTCAGAAATTTCTCTAAAACCCATCTTCTAATCATAATTTAATCCCTAAAAGCATTCCCAATGTCATTGTCCTGCTCAGGACTGATATACATCAGTCAAAGCTAGGCTGATACAAGTCAGTCTTAGCTGAGACACTGATATAGTTCAGTGCTGGACCAGGGCATACAATCAATCCTTTTTCTGCTGATATAATTAGCCTTGATTAAGGCTGATACAATCCAGTTACCAATCAGTCTTAACACTACAACAATGTGCAGGATCAAAACTGCTTACTATAACCTACAACATCATTCTTGTAATACAAGCTGATCCCCCACCCACCACAATCTATTGTAATCTCCTGAATACTCAAAAAGGAGCTGAACTTAGTCAATATCATCCTAATGTCAAATTACAGTGGCTGAACTTATAACATAAAGATAAACCCAATCAGTCACTCAAGGTTTATATGGAAATCAGTCTCAAGTAGGACTAATACAGTCCAGTCCCAGATAAGACTGATGTAGGTCAGTCTTTCATGCAGGACTTACATATCAGTCTTGAGCCAATGGCCAACTTGAGTCACCCCAATTTATATGTCAGCTACAATCAAGATAATTGTTTAAATGTTGACACTATACTGCAGGTGTTCCTATATTCATAAGTTAACCCTGGTTACTATAGCAATTCATTCCTATCAGTCAATTCAGTCATAGAATTTTATCAAAAACAACCTTTCTCCACATCATCAGTTAAATAACTAACAAGTTCCTATGGAAATACTAATCAAAATATTCCAATCTCGACCTCTCTTATCCTTGTCCCTGCTTTTGTTAACATGGATAACAAAAATTCAGACATACTCTCAAGGTTTCAGTACTTCACTCACTCATTCATTCCATCCCCATTCCAACATATGGCTGATATATTCTGCCCTACAAATGGCTGATACATCCCTCTAGTAATCTAACCTATGTTCTTAAAGAACTTCAAAACCAAATTCATTTACCCACAAGCATTCAAATGAAAAGACCAAATTTATTTATAAGATGATGGTACAATTAGAGGCATGACTGATACATATAATATATCACAAAAGAATTAATCCAGACTTTGGAGACCCTACTTAGAACACTCATCTCTATGTCAAATTCAAATGTTCGATTGATATGGAGTGCCTATGCAATCGAACTACAACTCTGAGCAATCTGACACAGAGAGGAAATTAATGAACATCGAGGACTTAAGAATCGTATCCAAAAACTTATCACCAACACATTAAATTCAAAACACGAACACAAGAAAAAATGGATTGATACTTACAATCTGTGATTCTCAGGAGGACTGATGTGTTCTGTTCAATTAACTATTCCGATAAATTGTTAAAGATGATCCCCAACTGTTCAAAAAGAACAACCATACATGAACTCGACACCATGTATTCCTTCTACAAATCAAGAATTCATATGGAAAAAGAGCACAGTACCTGAGAAGAACTACTGTCAAACACGATTTGAAGCAACGTACTCAAGAGATGGTCATGGATCGAGAGAAAACAGACTCTGCAGATGTTATAACAAATAAGTTTCGACCAACTCACGAATCATAGGAAATCAGAATAGTCTAGATTTCTTCTTCGAGAAAATTACAGATCGAACTCTATTGAAACATACCACCATTCAATTTCGATCACAACAACTCCTATTTTGAATTTGGAACAAGCAATTCCTCGAACAGATCTACTACAAATAAAGATATCCCTCAATTCAATCAATAAGCAAAAATTTGTCCAAATCAAACGAAGAATTAACAGGAACTCACCCGATTGAATTAACTGTTTATAACTCTACTTTTCTCAAATAATAAATTTGGGTATATTTTATAATTTTACATCCTTATTTGAATCAATTTAAGATTTTAAATTATTTTGATTGTCTTAAACTAAATTATCATTAATGATTTTCTAACTATTTTACTAAATCCTTTATTATAATGATTGGGATTGTTAATTGAATTTCCCTAAATTTTCTATTGATTATGTTCCTAAATCTTTTCCTTTATTACTTTTCTTGGGCCATAAGCCCAGTAGCTCTATATGCGGGCTGAGCTCGACCCATCATTTTGGCTTTGGGCACGGATCCATAATCGAATCCAGACCCGCTGACCGAACCTGATAACCCACTAATAACTAATCAAACTCAGTCCATTCATTCATTCATTCGAATGTTCCTCTTCACATTCATTTTCCTCCCAACTCCTCTGCAATCGGAGACGATGACGATGGACGACGCCTACGGCGAGAAGACCGGATCAACTCCAGAAGCTTCGTTTATCAACGGCCTAACCGCTCGATTGATCTCGTCCATCCATTGCTAACCGTCCCTTCCATCCTAGCCATCACTCTATAACGGCCTAACTGTCTCGACCACCGACGGCTGCCCTCCCAACTACCTCGCCGCTGCCCGCCTGCCCACGCAACCGCCTGCCCGCTCGACCACTACCTATAAATTAACCCGACACCCCTTCTTCTTCTCCATCATCCACTGCGGCGATGCCCTGTCATTTTCTTAACTGGGCTTCCCTCTTCTTCCTCTGTTTATCTGGAGGTTCTAGCCATCGGATCATCAAGTCCAGCTTCACAGTAAAGACAACGATCACGACGTAGCAAGGAATTCGCTTGAGCTCGGTTCGATCTACTACGTCGATCAGTGTTTGGTTCGTCGCCTACTCCGTAAGTTACTTCTTATTCTCTGCTTGTTGATTCTTGCTGAAATGATTATTGATTTGTATAATTTCTTGACGAATAGTTGGTTCGATTATTCTTGGTTTCTTTGGGATTTTTGGACGGGATTGTATTAGAGAATCTACGAAGTGATTTCTGTAAGATTTTCTCCAAATCTGGAGTCATAACCATTCAAATTGAACTCATAATCTTTCTTTTTTTTCATGTGCACCACCTGTTTGATGAATTGACTGAACCAGAACTCTGTAGAAGATTGGACACGTGGAGCTACCATGTCGACTTTCGGAGACACGAACAAACCTTCATCGAGCTCAGGTATGTTCTGTATTGGTCTTTCGCTCTGTGTCGAACTGAATTCGTGTGAGTGTCGGGTCAGACACTTATTTAGAAGGATGATTCCGTGTCCAGAAAGATTCTGTGGACACGAGTTATAGTGCAAAAATTCTTGGTTAGGACAATTAGTTATCATTCAGAGTCGATAGGTGCTTTACTGTTGACTTAGGCTGTGTAAGAAGATACCTAGACCCGAGACTTGACATTACGGATACAGGACACCGGTACAGACCTGTACAGCAACTGATAAACTGGAGTTCAAATTGAATGGAGCTTTTTTGACCGTTAGGTGGTGCTATTTCGGTTGACTGTTAAGAATTTGAATATTAGATAGGTTTAACTGTGAAGTGGTTAGTTTTCTTGTATTAGTGATTAAGTAACCGATAGTGAAAATATAGGAAGAAGAGTAGAGTGTTGACTGAACTTTGACAAATTAGTTGAGGATGGATAAAATGACATTAAGGTTGGACTAGTTGGTTATGTATTCATAGAGTAAAAGTTAGATGGATAGAACAGATAGATCAATTTTAGGCAATCCTGTCAGGATCAGTATAATTGGTTTTAGAGTTAGTGATATAATAAATGAGTTAGTGGAATTAAGACAAATATTATATTCTAATTGTCATTTCTATTTTAGGTGATCTAGAAGACTTAGACAAAACCCAGAATCAAGTCAAGTACATGTACTCAGTATTACCATCATTACATGTATTGTACACACATTATCTTGTTCCATTATTGTACTTGTTTCCGATTGATTGCATTATTTCTCGTGTCGGGTGGGGGACGTTCTAGAGACATGTGATTGACTAATATCTGTATGCATGATGTCCATTTTGTGCGTGACTGATAGCATTATCGTCAGACATGCCTGATTATTACGTGACTGATAGCATTGTCGTCAGACATGCCTGATTATTGATTGACTGATAGCATATTTTATATGCCTGATTATATATTAGTTCCCACATGTTGATAACATCCAATTGCACATGTACACGTAGCTAGTGCATGCTTATTGTTCATCTTGTTCTCTGTCTTTCAGTTATATTTTGATATACAGTTCTATTGATCTTCATGGTGAGTTTTATTGAGTTATATTGTACTTTGCTCCTTTCCTGACTAGATCGTTGATTATAGGTGAGATGGATCTTTAGATTGTCATGGCTGGCATTGGAGCTCACTTGATATTGATATATTAGTTTCATGTATAAAGATTTATTGAATGTATTTGATTATAAGTTGTTGTTGTATTATTTATCGTTTACCGGCTTTGTACCCGGATTTTCATGTATAAGTTATAATAATTGTATAGTGGATTGTTGTGATGGTTAGTATAGATTCCGAGATTAGATGTTGTGATGAGATACTCTTGTTGTTGATGACTAGACGGCTCACTACCGATGTCAACGACAGTGTAGGCCGGGCATGCATTGACCCGTACCTGATTATTCGGGTTCAATTCATCGAGGGCTCAGTCGATCGGTTTCCTCAATCTGACATTAAATTTGAAGTGCATCAAAACACAAAGATTCAAAAGTCAAATTCGAATGTCAGGACACATGAACGAAGAATTGAACTCACCGATCTCCTCCATGATTATGCACAGCAACAGAGACTAATTGATTCGAGTGGTTGAGATCAATGTACACTAATCACTATATCGAGAAGAAAATTGATTTGAGAGTGATCTCTAAGAGTCAGGAATTTAAGTCAAAGACAATGACATACCTACTGGATCTAGAATCCTGACAAAGATGAGGAAATATGATGCGGATCCGATCGTCAATTCAAGTCACCGTCGGTGTAGATCGATCTTTGCCGCACCAGTTCGTCGAGACGTTCATCATTGCCATCAATCTTCCTTCACAGCTTCGGAATTGTTGAGAATTTTTGATTTGAAAGAATGGAGAAATTCTTCGTTGCAGAGAGAGAGAGAGAGAGAGAGAGAGTACTCTCGAGCTTAAATAAGGATGACAGTTATAGGAGGAGCTGGCACGAGATTCAGTTAAGAAAGGCACGAATGATTTTGCAGAGTAGGGAAAATTTTGAAATTGAAAAGAGCTATTCACAACTCTGAGAGTAATTAAAAGAGAAAAGTGTTGGGCTGGGCTTAAAAAGCCCAATGGACTAGTTGAATAAAATCAGGGAAAGTAATATGAGAATTATTACCTATTAGAATAAAAAAAATTCCCATGAAACAATATATTTATCTATATATATATTTAGGAAAATATTTATAAGGTTATTTCAAGAAGATTGAGAAGTGGGGTTACAAATATCCCCCCTAAAAAAATTTTGCCCTCAAAATTCAGAAGAAACCAGTTAATACCCAAAATAAAATCACCATGAAAATTCAAGTACAAGCCATCTTATTGAATTTAAAATTTCCAATATCAAAATACAATCAGACAAATAAATTGGGATAGCGATCCCGCATCTCATCCTCACGCTCCCATGTACTCTCCTGGAGAGTGATGTCTCCACATGACTCGGACAAGTGGAATAGTCTGACTTCGCTGTTTTTTCTCCCTCCGATCAAGAATCTCTACTGGTTGCTCCTCGTAGGTCAAGCTTGGACCTACCTCTAGCTCTGAGTAGTCCACCACATGGCTCGGGTCTGGAATGTAGCGTCGAAGCTGGGACACGTGGAAGACGTCATGCACTCCCTCCAAGCTAGATGGAAGTGCTAGTCGATATGCCACCTCGCAAATACGCACCGTCATCTCGAACTGTCCGATATATCTAGGGCTGGGCTTTTCGCCTCTGCCAAAATGGATGATGCCCCTGGTCGGCGAGATCTTCAGGAACACTCTATCCCCAACTGCGAACTCTAGTGGCCGTCTGCTGCTGTCCGCCCAATGCTTTTACCGATCCTGTGCAACTCAGAGACACTCCCTGATTAATCTGATCTTTTCAGCTGAGTCTACCACCATCTCTGGCCCAAGCAAAGACCTCTCGCCAACGTCATCCCAAGATAAAGGTGTGCGATATCTCCGCGCGTATAGTGCCTCGAACGGGGTCATCTCGATGCTAGCCTGATAACTATTGTTATAGGCAAACTCCACTAGATGCAAATGATCCTCCTACGAACTGCCGAAATCGAGTGCACAAACCTGCAGCATGTCCTCCAGTGTCTGACTGGTCCTCTCGGACTGCCCATCGGTCTGTGGATGATAGGCGGTGCTAAACTTCAACTATGAACCCAAGCTCAGCTGTAGACTCCTCCATAAATGTGTTGTTAAGCGGCTGTCCCTGTATGAAACAAAGCTCATCGGCACTCCGTGGATCTGCACAATCAGACGCAAGTAGAGGTCTACAAGCTTCTCGGTCGACAGCCCTACCTTGAACAGAATGAAATGAGCAGATTTTGTCAGTATGTGCATGATAACCCAAATAGCATCCTTGCCACCAGGCGTACGCGATAAACCAGAGATGAAGTCCATGGTGATGTGTTCCCACTTCTATTCTGAAATAGGTAAAGTCTGGAGTAATCCCACTGGTCTCTGGCGCTTCGCCTTGACTTGCTGGCACACAAGGCATCTGGAAACAAATTTGGCAACCTCTCGTTTCATCCCATACCACCAAGCATACTCCCGCAGATCCTTATACATCTTGGTAGATCCAGGATGTATAGAATACTACGACTGGTGGGCCTCCTACATAACCTCCTCCCGTAAATCCTTGGGCACACACAACTGGTTTTCGTGCCTCAGGGATCCATCGTCTACAATAGTGAAGTTGTTGAGCAATCCTGCCTCTGTCTGGCCTCTAAGACATCGGAGTCCCTCATCTAGAAACTGGGCCTCCTTGATCTTCTCTATCAGCCCTGACTGTATCTACATGTGCATCAGCTGTCCTCTAACTCCTGGAAGAACAATCTCGATCCCCGGACTCTCAAGATCCTCTAGAAGATGCCGATTCCCAGACTCTCAAGATCCTCTAGGAGATGCCGATCCATGTGAATTGTCTAATAAGCCCTCATAATTAGTCATAAAGGTTTATTTTAGGAAGGGGTTTGATTAGGAATATTTTCATTAACTAAAGAAAGGGTTTTTCCTACTCATTGCTCTCTAAATAAATAGGTATCACATGACTAACTAATGGGTTCACTAATGATGTCATGACAAGTCTAGTTGGGTCCATTTAGTTCCACTACCAACTAGTCTAACTAGTGGCTAACAAATAACAACTAAAACTTATATTATATGAAACAATACCTATCATAAAAAAAATAAAATAATTACTAGCATTACAATTAATATAAAATAAAATTTTAAAATGGTACAAGATTTGGAAAAGACAAAAATACCCCTATTCTGGAAAAGTGGTAGTTACAATCCTACCCCCCTTAGATAAATTTCGTCCCCGAAATTTATGTTGGTTGTACTCTTTTGTAGGTCAGGCCCCCAACAATCAAAATCTACAAAATCCTATCTAAAGTTATACAACATGCAATTCTATGGAATAGAAACAAACATGCATGGTTATAGCCTCTACAATGTCATGTTATTGTAGTCTCCATTGGGGTTTACTATTAATCTAGCATGAGAATCACATATGCATGCTAAAGGTACTAAGAAATCAATCAAGCAATCAATGAAACAGAAAGAAGGAAAGAACAAGACCTAACCTCCTAACCCATCACCTGCAGTGTTGGTCTTCTCGACCGCCATCGCAAAAGCCATGCCCTGAAGGGGTATATCCCGTTGCTGGTGCGAGGCATGATGCACCGCCACAGGTGGCCTAGCCTGTGCTCTTTGAGCTGCACCCGCCCCCTGAGCTGCATGATGAGGGTTCGAAGGACAATCTCTTAACTGGTGCCCCTCGGCGCCATAATATAGGCACGCTCCCAATCGCCTCCTACAAACCTCCCAGATGTGATCAGGCTTCTTGCAGTAGTGGCAAAGAGGAGACTGCTGTGCTGGTCTCTGCTACTGCTGGGGCACCTGCTGAACTAGTGCCCTAGTCGGAGCCTGAATATGTTATTGCGATGACCGGAAGGAACGGTACATTTAGCTGGGGACGTTCAGCAGGCCATGTGCTGTTAGTAGCCCCCGAAAGGAAGTCATGATCTCTCTTGGGCTTCAAGCCCACTTCCGCTCTACTTTGCGTGCCTTTGCATAGTTCTCCGCGTATGTCGCGTAGAAGGAAAGAATGAGGATCTTCACATCCCAAATCAGTCCCTCCGGAAACAACTCGTCCTAATTTCTGGATCTCGTACCATGTACTCTGCGTATCGGATCAGCCTGCCGAACTCTGCAGCGTACTCTTCTACAGACATACCTTCCTGCTGGAGGTTCTGGAACTGCCTAGCCAGGTTTATCCTATCTGTAGAAGAGAAAAACTTCATAAAGAGGTCCTTGAACTCTGCCCAAGTGTGACCCTCCCCAGCTAAAGCCGGCTCATTTCTGAACCAAGTATGAGCGATGTCTATAAGCTGAAGTCCCACCACTTCGACCTTTAGATCATCTGCGAGGTAGGATACCCTCATAAGACGCTCGATATCCTCGAGCCAGTCATCTGCGCAGATAATGCCTTCGGTACCGTTGAAGTCCCGAGGCCCCAACTTATTAAAGTCCTAGATATTGCCTGGCCTTTGCTGTGTACCCTGCGCTAGAGCTCCTCGCTCTACTGTAGCTTGAGCGAGCTTGTGGACATCCTCCATACCCTGAAGTATCGCGTTCGACTGCCTCTGCTGAGCCTCGGACTCGACGCACTGGGCCTCAAGCATCTCCCGGAAGAAGGGAAACATCTGACCCATATCGGCAGGTACGGAAGGCGGAGGAGGCATATCCTTAACAACAGACGGAGGAGTCTGCTGCATAGGAGGAGAAAGAACACCAACGACGGCTCCTGCTGCAGCCACCGGTACTGCGGTAGGAGCACCTGTAGTGACCACAGGAACGGTCCTTTAACTAGCGAAGGAGCACCCCCGAAAGCGGCTGCCGATACTCCGACTGCAGTAAACACAACAAGATCAGGTCCACGGGACGTAGCAGACCTCTTTGTATCTGTTGGGTCCAACGCTGGGATCTAGTCTTCGCCATCCTGAAAATAGATCGAAAAAAGGAAGTCAATATGGCACAAGATAGATCATATCTAAGGAGGACAGTTAGAGTGCAAATATTCAGCATCAAGAAAGGATAGTTATATAGAAGCAAATTGAAAGTTTACTAATTGTGATTGAGTATCCTTAGCCTACAGCCTATACCTCTAAACCTATAGCAGGCTCATAGCAGCACTCTAAGTCGAGCACCACTACGACATCGCACTAATTGCGACTTCTGACCTGCATGGGCCACCACTAAAAATGTGTCATGATCCTCATCCGGTGTAGGGGCACGAGTGCATGACAGCGCCTAGCCTACGCCGGAGCATCGACAGTAGAACATTGTTTAGGTCCAACTAACTAACTAACAATTATATATCAAAACCTATCGAGATAGTCAACTCCAAACGGAGGACAAGTAATGACAATATGACACACTCAATCATAATATTCTAAGAAAGATAAATGATACGAAAAGATAAAGACAATAAGATATGAAAATTTTCAGGAAAGTCTAAAACATAAATAATACAAGTCCAGAGTCTCAGAGTCAACAATCTCAAATAAAATCTCTAAAATAATATCATGCAAGAGTTGTCATCTGGAGACAGTCCAGTACAAATCTAATCTAACTGAGTCACCACTAGAGCCTACTCGGCTGGAACTAGCCCATGCTGGACTAGGGTCTCCTGGTTAATATCCACTACATCATATGGACCATAGTAGGTGGTATACTCGTCCTCGTCATCTGAAAAATATATCCAGTCAGGATTAGAATGATATACATTTCCAACAACAGTTCTAGTTAAATGATAAAGACTATGTAGCAGTAAATAGAGAGAATATACAAGGTAAACTGATATGTACATGAACATGGTAAGGCATATCAAGACTGTAAATGAGTGTAAGAGTAAGGGAGTAGAGTATATCATGTACAAGAATTAAGAAAATACTATCTAAGTGAGTTAGCACTAGTTTCAACATGTGATCGTCTTAGGAACTTGATTCAAGAGTTTATGCCTGGTTAATCATACATGCAGTGTATGATTAACACTATTCAAGATTTAAGACTTGATACAAGGAGGGTATTGATCACATATCTACGCTAATACTCCCCGCCCCCGACTAGTATAGTGGATCCAACCATGACACGTTACGACACGGGATTCTCTGAGAAGGTAGCTAGCCTTCGCAGAAATCGGTGTCCATACAATGTACAAGAACAACAAGAAGGTTTGCACAAGTTATACCAAGACAGACAAGGAATAATATCTCATGACGAGATCCATACAATACTAATCCGTGTGACCAATGTGTCAAGAAATCATGGATATCTACACTAAATACAAGAAACATAGAAGATATCATAAAACAGAAAAATATCAGAGAATGTACTCGCCTGAGGTCTGGTGTGGAATATCAACAGTATCCGATAAGGTGCCTCGAAAACCTAAATATGGAATAGTGTATCAATATCAAGTTTTTGGAATGAAAACAGGTCAAACTAGTCCAATGATAGGTCAATTGGTCGATTCTAGGTCCAATGGTCAAACCAAGTCAACCCTCGGTCAATCCATTCAATACTAAGTCTAACTAGTCAATCTAGACCAACATTAGCTATCTAACACCCATACCTAAAATGTAGGATACTAGGATATCTATACCATAGTATATCCTATTATACATAAAGGTTGTATATGAAAACCATATAGGTATATAGGTACTAGTACTATAGGTGTAACAATATATTCTAGGTCAAACCAAGGTATGCAAGTCTATATTAGTCAATGTCTAGCTAATATTAATCAATATTAGTTACACTAGTTAATACCACATCCTATTCATTACCTAGTCACCTCTAGGTAATCCATTTACTAAGCAATTTCCCATTACCCATGGGTTCCCCATACATTAACCTCTTAGCAATCCTAGGCCTATTTCAATAGTATCTACTTATACTTGTACCCACATGCCCCTATCACATATCTTTCTAAGCTTCTAACATATGGGTAATACTCCAAATCCCTATTACCCAATACTTATACATTAGGCTATGACCAACCTCTACATTATCCACTTTGGTAACCAATGGCCTATATCAAATTGCCTAAACATAACTTGTGATTACCTACTTATAAATGGGCACCTTACTAACATTTTCCCTACCCTCTATTCTAATATCCATTGTCATTAGCATGACAATACCCACAACCCAAGCTACATGGATACTCACTGATACTCATCTATTCTCTTTGCCAAAACCCACACTACCATACTTTAACCCTCCCTTATCCGTCCACTGATACAAACTGTATCCAAAACTACCAACTTATTATTTTTTCCAACTGTTAACAGTTAACTCTCTATCATTTATTTTCCTTGACTTCACTAAATCCCTTACTATTGCCTTGGCCAACATCACTTCCCTTCACCTGAACAATAGGGGCAGGCCCTGTCCAGTGCACTGTTACACCCTTCCATATTCCTACTACTACTGCTATTTCAAATAGCACATTGATGTTGCTACATATCGTTGAACCTCCAACTGCCTACTGATACTACTACTCACATGTCCAAGCACACAGGAAGTGCTGTCCCTGCTGTACTAATGGCAGTTGCCATCACCTGCCCTGCTGCAATATAAATCGTGACAAGTGTGCCAACATACAACTGCAGTACGCAGTCCCTTACTGCTATGAAGCCACTGCTTAATACCCCTACTGTACTGTACACTAAGTCCCAATTCCCTATTTCCCCAATCTTGTTGTTGCTACATGTCTGCCACAGCAAAAAGTACATGTGCTCAGGTCTTCCCTGACCTTCACTCGAGCCCCAAAGATCCTATCAAGTCCTAACCCCCAACATGGAGTGCCATAGGCTCCCAATACTTGCACTGAAACGGTGCAATGGTACTGTCCCAATACCAGATCAAATCTGGATTTGCTCACCCCCTCGTACAACCTTTTACTGATTTATACTTGGTATCCTAATGTATACTGACACACTAAATCCTTGTATCAACCTCTCTTCTAATACCTGCTGGACTGAGCAATTCCATCAGTCCTTGGACTGATCAACTAACCCCCATACAAGATCAGTCCAAGGGACTGATACTCAATTTTCTAAAGTTCCCTGGTGCAGTCCTTCATTGGACTGGACCAAGTCAGTTCAAGGGGACTGACATGCAGACCTAACTCAGTCCCTAAAGACTAATCTCACATCTGTCTAAAGACTAAAGCTCTCAGAAATCTATACGCACTTCTAAAACCATCTCAAATGTATCCCAAGATACCACACTCACACTCATATGTATATCCATATTAGATATACATAAATCCTATCCTAAATTAAACTCTAATACAATGTCTTCACCGTTTTTCCTAAATACCCTTCGTATCAGTCTTGTACTGATACTCTTATACCCTTACTTGATACCCCTTCATTCAGTCTAAGTGACTGATCACTCTTCAGTCCCCAAGCTCTCTCTCTTGTTCAGTCCATCAAATTGTACTAAATCTCCATCCCCTTATCCACTATACTGAACTTTACCCATGAATTGCTCACCATATCAGTTTTGACAACTGATATCTAATTTAGTTTTAGACCAATCAGTCTTGTGGACTGATCAATCTCCTTTCAGTCCCATTGGACTGAGCAACTCACCATCTCCTCACTACCATTTCCTCTCCTTATACTCATATTGCTATTAGCCCTTCAAACTCTAATTCCCATGATCAAACTTTGGTTCTGTGATCCCCCTAATTATAATCAGTTTACTGATACACAAATCGAGCCTTTGCTAAGCCAAGAAGGGAGCAACTGGTTGCTGCCATAGGCAGCAGCTATCAACGCTGTTGTTGGTCTTGTTATCCATCTCTATTCAACTTTTGCTAACACTCCATTTACCTACTGTCCTGCTCTTATCCCTTTCCAAATACTGCTGTGCCTATGCAAGACAACATCCCCTATTCACATATATATACAATATACTTACTGTTGGAATATCCTATTGGTATTTTTGGTGTGTTGGAATATGCGTTGGAATATCCTATTAATATATTTGGTATGTTGGAATAAGCCATAGGATATTCCTATAGAGAGTTAATGTAATGAGGAGGTTGTAAGGCTATAAATAGCCAAGAGATTATCGATAAAATATAACAACTATTTTCTACAACTATTTTCTACATGGTATCAGAGCGACCTTTCTACAAACCCTAACCTTCCCCCTCTTCTCTCTTTGCCACCAAACCCTAACCCGTGCACAGCAGCCCCTCATTTCCGTGCTTGCTGTTGCGGCTGCTTCCCGTTGTGGTACACGAGCTGGCCGCCCCTCCCACATGCGCGCTACCCCTCCTACCGTACATAACGACATCGTTGTTGTCTTTTTTTGGATCATTCCGAAAGAGGACACTGATGCCTAGATCTAATAAAAATAGACATGTTCAGATCTAGGAGCGGACGACAAGGACGAGCGTGAGTCGTCGAGCTAACGTGACATGATCGGAGAGAAGAAGCATCGATGGAGGAGATCATCAAGAAGCTGGATCCTGCAGAGGTTGCGACGTTGATGAAGTTGATAAAGATGTCAGCTGGTGAGAGCATGAAACAAACGTCGCCAAAGTTGGAGCCTCCCTCCATCGATCTGAAGCTTGATGGACCGACTACCTACCTGAGTTGGCCACGACGGGGAAGAAGACTCGCAGAGAAGACAGAGCCGAATGAGTGCTCGACAGGACGAAGAGTACCGTCAGGACCTAAGGAAGAGCCCCGGTAGTGCTACAACTGCGGAGAGGTGGGTCATCTGAGGTATGCTTGTACCAAACCACCCAAGGAAGATTCAGGTGGTAGATGTAGACAGTTTGGAGGATGTGACCATAGTTGTAGGGGTCGACGGGGCAGTCGAAGAGGTTGTCGGGCGAACATTTTGGTAGAATAAGGCGGGAAGACAACTAACGGTGCCTATACTGAGGAGGATCAGGCACTGCAGGACATGTTGGAAGTACTTAGGAGGAGACAGAGAGCGTCGAGCGATGGAGATAGGAGGAGTAGGACCAAGGAGGCGTCCACCACATTCTTTGCTAGAGGCAACGCTGTCATGTATGCCCATCCGACGACGGAAGGCACTGACGACTCGCTCACCCTTGCATATATGTCTTCCCTCAGATCGTCGGATTGGATTATCGATCCGGGTGCATCTCAACACGTGACAAGGAATGCTAATGAGTTTTCTTCCTACATTCACCTAGTATCGGTGGACAGCATTCAAACAGCTGATGGTACTTTCTAGCCAGTGGTCGGTAATGGTACTGTCGATTGTACAGGTTCAGTAAAATTATCCAATATTTTGCATGCTCCTTCTTTTCCAGTCAGTCTTTTGTCCATTAGTTCTATAATCGTCCAATTAACATGCACTGTCTACTTTGATATTCCTAAGGTGATCTTCCAGGAGAAGGAGACGGGACGAAGACTTAGGACTGGCACTTGACATGATGGACTATGGTACCTGGATCGAGAAGGGCTGGATTCAGCATTAATATCTATGGCAAAAAAGGTAGGGATGGAAGGACTGAAGAAAATGAGTGCGAAAGATACATTTCGACTCCACCACAGGAGGTTGGAACACTCTTCATTTGGTATTTTAAGCAAATTATACCCTGTAATTTATGAAGAAAATAAAGAGAAACTAGTTTGTGATGCTTCTGAGTTAGGCGAACTTACTAGGAGTTCATATGTGAGTAGCGGTCATAGGAGCTCGTCTGTTTTTGATGTGGTACACTCTGATGTCCTGGGGCCTTGTACTACTCCTATGAATGGTTACAAGTATTTTGTTACCTTCATAGATTGTTTTTCTCATACTACTTGGCTGTATTTGATTAAAAATAAGAGTGAGGTCCCCTTATGTTTTTGGAACTTTCACAAACATGTCCAGAATCAGTACAAGGTAGTGGTGAAGGTACTGAGGTCTGACAATGGAACGGAGTACACCAACAAGATACTTGCGAAATACTTGTCCGCCCAAGGGATACGGCATCAGACTACCTGTGCATGTACACCAACACAGAATGGAGTAGCGAAAAGGAAGAACAAATACCTCCTTGAAGTGGCAAGGAGTATGATGATAGACATGAATGTCCCACAGAGTCTGTGGGGATATGTAGTGTTGACAGCAGCTCAACTGATCAACAGGATGCCTTCGAAGGTGTTGGGATGGAGGTCTCCATGCGAGATGCTGCAGGGAAATAATAGTGGAATGCTCCCACTAAAGGTGTTTGGCTGCGTATGCTTCATGAAGGACAACAGACCATCGGTAGGGAAGCTTGATCCTCGAGCAATCAAGTTTATCTTTTGTGGGCTACTCAGGAACTCGGAAGGGCTACGTATGCTGGAGTCCAGTGGAAAAAAAAGAAAATTTATAAGTATGGTTGTTCACTTCAGGGAACATGAGCCATACTACAGTCAGGAGGAAACCCAAATATCTCACCTGATACTGTAAGTACGAGACGAGACGAGAAGTTATTGGGAAGCATTTCGACTGATCTCGGAGTATGGCATGGAGGAACAAATAGGGTACAGAAAGGTGAAAAGGGACAGGAAAATAAGAGGTGTTAGGCCCACAGCTCAGGGGGAGATACTTACCTACAGCAGGCGAGAGAAGCAACTTGCAGGACCAGTTCCTACAGTGCCAGTGCTAAGTCCCTTGCATACGCCCATCTTGACTCCTGAGACACCTACACCACCACCTTCCCCTTCAGGTGGTATCCTTCCTTCTCTTCCTCTCCAACCATCATGAGTATGGAGGTCTACTTGCAGCAATACGGGAAAACCTTCTGATAGATATGGTTAGGACCTTGCTAAATGTCACGAACTGCTCCTAAATAATCGGACATGGGTCAAAAACGCCCAGCCTTCGTCGTTAGATACGACGAAGTAAGCTGTACCAAGATAAACATAAATGTGTACAACCACAGCATCTAAAAACGTTCCCAGAAAGATTACCATAATCTATAAATCCATATATCATAAATGTACCAGAGTCATCAGGAATGAAATATACTATGAACTCTAAACACAATATTTAGGAGTAAAGCTAAACAGTCTAAACCTGAAGCCTCAAGCTAAGTCATGGTTTCATCCTGTTCAGCTAATATCCTGGGCTCTAGCCCATAAGGTAAAGTGATACCCTGTAAGTGCACCTGCAACATATCTGTTTGCCATTAAAAATCTTTTGATTGTAAATTTCAATTACAAACAGAACAATGTTACAATATAGGACTTAGACGTAGTCCTAGGAGTACACTTTTGTTTATCTGGGTCCCGTGTGTCGATGGAGCGAGTGGTAATGCATTGACTCCATTGACGATCTGACGACGGTTATCGGTTCTCTGAAGGTCTGGATTACTCTGGATGCTGGAGCTTGCGAAGAGGAGAAAGACGTTGAGTGTCTGTATCTGCCTCTGTGGTGGTACGACGTCTCTGTCTGTAGATGTATGTTCGTTTCTATCTGTGTGTGTCCGTCCGAAAGAAGGAAATGATCCCTCTATTTATAGCTTTGCAGGCTGGCTGCTCATGCGCACATATGTAGGATGCGCCTGGACGCGGGGACGCCATGTGGTGATTGCTGATGGAGGCAATTTGACGATGCACCCTGATTGAGGGGTTGAATTCTTCATGCTGCTATTGTGAGCTAGCACGTAGCAGAGAAGGGGATCTTCATGTTGCTGAGATCTTGGGTGAATCGAGTCAAAGGATACGTGTTATCGGCCCATGGCTCGGAGATCTCGGATTTGGTAGAGAATGATCTGGTAGGATGCGCCTGGGATTGGGCGCATGAGGAGACTCTGGCTCGTAATCTTTATGAGTCATGAACCAGTCGGGGCGCATGGCTTTTGAGGCGCATGCGAGGCTTCAGTAGTGACTTTACTCCTGTCTTTTAGGATCAGAGAATAGTCTGAGGCGCATGGCTTTTGAGGCGCATGCAGAGCTTCAATGGTGACTTTACTTATGTCTTTAGGGATCAGAGAAAAAGTTTGAGGCGCATGGCTTTTGAGGCGCATGCAGAGTTTCGGGCGCATGGCTGCGGAGGCACATGCGAGATGGTTGGGCAGCCACGTTGCTGTAACCGTCGGAGGAAAAGTAATGATGATGCTGACGTAGGCGATACTTCGTCTTCTGAAAAAGACGTACTGCCAACTCTGTCAGACTTCAGCATTTAATGTTTTTGACATTCGATGGACAGTTGAGTTGGTGCATCGATCGACGTTCCACTAGGCGTATGGAGACGCATGGGGGCGCATTCCCTGTGAGGCGCTTGGTATTGAAGGACGCATCCTTGGGAGGAGCTTGGTGTTGAGTGGCACATCTGTGTGATGTACGGTCTGGCCGGCGCATCCGCTCCTCGTGACACGTCTTTAATGGTACGACTGTTACGTTCTTTGAGTACTTTAAATAGCCGTTTTGACTTGGCTGAATTTGAAGCGTCTGGTTCATCCATTTAATGCAAATTCATTGCACGGGATTCGGAGAGCCATCCACTTGGCGCATGAGTTTGATTTGCCCGGCCTATAAAGAGTGTCATGGAGAGAGTTTGCTTCTCGTTCTCTCACGTCTTCCCGAAGTGAATTTTGCTCGAGCACCTTCTGTTGATGAGATGCTCCCGAGGGTGAAGATACGAAGCAATGTCTTCATTGATGCACTTGAAGGTGACTGTTACATCCAAAAGTCAGAGTCGAGGGCTTCTGAGGCAGGCAGAAGGTGCCTGTTGCATCCAAAGATCGGGATGCTCGAGCCTCGTCTCTGTTATTCTGGAAGAGCCACAGATTCGAATGGCGGTGCTGCGGCTTTGGGGGCTCTTTCTCCTGTCAGAGTGGGTGTCACCGATTCTGGTTGTGTTGAAAGCTGCTACTTTAGCCGCAGTTTCGATTGCGGTCTTCCTTAGTCTTTGGAGGCTCTTTCGAAGCCTTCCCTGGCCATAGGTCGACTTCCGGTGCTCCTCTCTTCCTCGGTTTGGAGAGCTCTTCCTCCAGCTAGAGGGTTGATTGCCACCCTCGTTCTGCTCAATAAATGCTTCATTAGTCGAAGCATTTAGACGACGGTGAGCCTGGTTAGAAGGGTGGCACATAACTGAGCTGCTGAAGGGATGCACATAACTGAGGATACACATAACTGAGCTGCTGAAGGGATACGTCTGGCTGAGGGCGCATGGTGAGATACGTCTGACTGAGAGCGCATGCTGGGATGCGTTTGACTGAGAGCGCATGGTGGCTGCTGTGCCTGTTCAAGAGCGCATGATGATCGCTGCGCCTGTTCAAGAGCGCATGATGATCGCTGCGCCTGGCTGTAGACTTAGGGTCTTTTCTTTTTGTAAAGTTCTTCTTTGTACAACCTTTTTCTAGACATGTAATAGACTTTTATATGTAAATAAAAATCTTCTTTCGATGTCTATATCTTTATTTTACTTTGTCAAGTACTTTGTCTGAGCTCCCTGGTACATGTAGTGTTTGGAGCATAGGATTTCTGATCGTGAAATTCCATACTTCTACAAGACCCCCTTTAAAGTTTTCAAAACTTTTTTGTCAAAGTTTTGGAATACTTTGAATAAGAAGCATGGTGGATGGGGCGCATAGATGCTCCGCGCATCGGTAATGGGGCGCATGCTCCTCTCAGTTAATGCAAATGATAACGCCTCGATAACCAAAAAGATTAATGATGATCTTTTTGGATTTACTTGCAGTTATCTCCTCATAGAACCCGAGGCGGCGGCTGAGGTCACACTTTATCGGTTCACGCGTGCGACCAAGCCTATAAATATGCATGAGATGGAGAGAGAGAGAGAGTTCTTCCTCTCTGTATTTTTGCCTTTTTAGAGTTCTTCGAAAAAACCCTAACTTTCTTCCTGCAAGGAATGGCTCCTAAGACTCCTCGCAGCGGTGCTGGCAAGGGACGTGACAAAGGAAAAGAGCCTGTAGAGGCTGCTGCGGCTGATGTTCCCCATTCGCCTGTCGACGTTCGGCCGGCGGTGGTTGGTGAGTTTTATCATCCTTTACCATATCTTCACATACACCAACGTGCATGGACCTTGAGTCCTGATGATGTGCTGAGGTTTTTTCTGCCGACGTGTATGGGTTTAAACCCTGAAGATGCGCCAAGGCTTTACTGTTGATGCGCATGGGTTTAGACCCTGATGATGCGTTGAGGCTCCATTGCTGACGCGCATGGGTTTAGACCCTGATGATGCGCTGAGGCTCTATTGCTGACGTACATGGGTTCAGACCCTGATGATGCGCTGAGGCTCCACTGCTGACGTGATGGGTTTATACCCGGATGATGCGCCGAAGCTCCACTGCTGACGCGCATGGGTTTAGACCCTGATGGTGCGCCGAAGCTCTACTGCTGACGCGTATAGGTTTACACCCTGATAATGCGCCAAAGCTCCTTTTTCAGATGTGCTTTGCACTTTTGATGAGAACGAGGCTCAGATTCTTGTTGTTTCTAACATCCTTGAACCTTTGCCAGTGTCGATGACTGTCCCACTCTTGAATGAAGTACTTCTGGATGCTGCCCTCTGCCAGATGGTAGTAGATTACGATAAGGAGGTGATAAACCCTGCTCAAGCTGATATTTTGCTGGATCAGCATCTCGAAAGAATGACTCAAATCTGGGAACAACATCATGGGTTTCTTAAACGGATGAAGGACCGTGGCGTCTTGAAATCTGTCACTTCTGATAAAGTGACCTTCTTGAAGCCTGAGTTCCTGTTTGGGGACCGCCTTACTTCTATTGAAGCGAAGGTGTTGAAGGTCAAGGAAGACTGGTTCTTTACAGCAAGGGGAGTGCATATGACTGTTAAGCAACTCGAACGTCAATGGCCTTTGACGGCTTTCTGTCGTCTTGCTTCCAAGAGGGGGATGTCTTGGAATCTAACCCCATCGCAAGGGGGAGCGGTGGCTGGCATCATCAAAATCGATTCTACCACCGATCAAAGGGATACTTTGACCGTTGTGCGGACTGGGCCTTCTTTCACCTGGCGGACTCTACGTCCTGGGAGCATTTATAGTGATGTTCCCATCGATACATTTGCCTTTGGTGCCTCGACTTTTGCAAATCGTATGCTATTGACGGAGCGATCATACCCGAAGGGAGAATTTCGGGTAGAGGGTTGGTGTCATTACGTTTCCAAATGGGACAAACTGACACTCTGGATCCTGTCGCAGTTTTAGACTGAGCTCCGAGAGATTGGGCTGATTGCCGCAGTCCGTGCTACTCAGGTAGGCGTTGACATTAACAGGCATATGTTCCTCGCTCTCCTGGAGATGTTTGATACCTATACCGGGACCTTCTTCACTCCGGTGGGGGAGCTAAGCCTTGCACATCATGAAATGTACGAGGTATCAAAGCTCCCTTGGGGATCAGAACCTTATGAGGAGTACTTCCCGACCAACGAGGAGTTCCAAGTCCTGGGGGACAAAGCCGAGGAGATGATGGCCATCTTCAGGGAAGTGGCGAGTCATCATTACTCTATGCAGAAGAGGGATAAGAGCGGATCACAGCCTCATGTGACTGCTTGGAGAGATTACGTCTTTAAGCAAGACAAGGAGGATCCCTCACAGTTTTCCACTCCGCCAGCGCTTTTCTGTAGCCTCGGGTCTGGCTCTGTATAGAGGGTGACCCGAAATCTAATCCTGCCAGCTTTCAAGTTGGTTTTTTGCCGTCGTCTGGCTCTACTCCCCGCGATGGTGTGTAACCTGCTGCGAGGTTTACGGGAATTTGCGGGAAATATGGTTCATGACCGAGGTAGGAATGACAACTTCCCGCTTGCCGAACTGCCGTTTCATTTTTTGATGGGGTGGTTAATTTTATACCATCACAATGTGATGAGTCTGGGTTCGAAAGAAGACCACAGAGCCGGAGATGTGTTCCTCCGCCGTTTCTACCAGAGGAGCTGGTTGCATTCTGGCGTTCCTGTTTGCAGGAAAGTCTTATCCCGCCTTCAGGGGTGGGAGAACACCGAAGTAGGTTATGTCTTTTTGGTGTTCCGAGGCCAATGAAGATTTAATGGACTCGGGTGAAGATGCCACCACTCTGCCTTCATGGGGATTTTGCTGGTTGTAAAGTTTCCGGCCATCTCATCTGGTGTACCGGAACATGAATCAGTGCTATCTGGAGCCATATTTACCAAGCCATTTCGTACGGCAATTTGGTTATGCCCAGTTGATGTTGGATAATCCCAGTATCACCCTGGGGTATACTGGAAGTTTGCTGGATGATACACGAGCTTGGCATTACTACAATGCCGGATGTACCGAAGCTCGTTTTACGCTGCCCGTCCAGAATCTGCGACCATCGATTCTTTTCTCGGCTGCCAAATTTTACTGTGTCATGGCTGCTATGCCTCCCGGATATGATAGGAAGACCAGTCTTGTTGTATGTACCCCGTTAGCGGTGACCGGGAACGTATCGGCTAGGGCTCGATCGCACCGTCCGCCAGAGATGGGTCATCGAGGTGCCCCTGCCGCATCCCCAGGGGGTCAGGCAGAACCCTCGGTTGATCAACCGAAAAGATGCGCGGATACATAGGCTGGCTCTTCTGCATCGAAGAGGCAGAAGAAGGCCTCGTCACCGTAAGGGTGTCCCATATAGTCCAATTCAGGTTCAATATTTCGTGTGACTTATGCTTCCTTTTTGTAGGAGCCGCTCAAAAGGAGACCACGTACTCCAAAATTTGGTGGCAGCAGGCCAAAGGATATGGCGGGCTCATCTGAAGAGTGCATTCCGCTGATCATGATGTCTCGCATGGAGGAGAATCCAGATGATGTCGTTGTCGTAGAGACTCCGGTATCTCCAGATTATGTTAGAAGGGAAGCTGAGGATACAGCAGCTTCCGAGGTGATGAAGGCCGTCGTGGGGACCTTGGACGTTGAAGGTCCTGCGGACACGAGGCTTCCTGATGAAGAAGTAGAGTGGTGTTTGTCGTCTTCAGACGATGTTCCTCCAGAGTTGCAAGAGCCTGTTACGGGGGCAACAGATGTGATTGGAACAGAGGAGAGGGTTGATTCCCCTCCTTGTCATGATGAGGGAAGTTTGGCTATAGCGTTGCCGAGCCCTACCCTAGACTCAGTAGCGAAAGCTGAAGTGACTGCCGATCGGGAGGTGGCGACAGATCCTATCCCTGTAGAGGGATTTGATGAGGGAAATGAGACTCGTCTGACGGTCTTGACTCCAGGGGCGGGTCAGGAGACAAGTGTTGATCTTTCCGTTCTGCCAGAGAGGGAATATCCCGTACTGACTGCTGATAGCACGTTGGGGACTGGTGAGGTAACCACTGACGTCGGTGGCTCTTCTGAGCTTGAAAAGGGTAAGGGTTGTTGGAACCCTCTGTTGCTCTTTCTACTTGGGGTACTATCTCGACGCCTGTCTCGGCTTCTTCTGTTTCTTTGGCTCCTCGGGCTAGTAGTCAAGCCCCTGTTGATGAAGAGCCTGTTAATACCGAGGATCCAGCCTCGCGGGTTGAAGCAGGCGGGCCTTCTTACGGTCCGCTTTCTAAAGCAGCTCCTCCGACTCTTGCGATGATGCCGCAGGTGCTGGCGGATGCAGATGAATATGTGAAATTCATCATCGAGGCGGTGTATAAAATGCTGTAGAGGGGCGTATCAATAGTGATGGACTCCAATGGGAGCATTGTGATGACAAAAACTCTGGCGTTGCCTCATATCAACCTGATCCCTCTCCACTAGGGCCATGATCATATGGCCGACATTCTAGAAGCCTCGGTGGTCGAGTTGGACAAGCGACTTTCCGAATTTTAGTGCATCCAGCGAAATGACCTTTTCGTCCTGATAGATGCAGAAAAGGAGAAGTTGATCGCCGAGACTGAGTCCTCTTACCAGGCCACCGTGAGTGTCTGGGAACGAGAAGTGGCTGAGACTGAACCTGCAGTGGAGCGGTTGTCTCAGTCTATGCGGGAGACGGTGGGGTCGCGAGCTACGTTAGACGCTAGTATCGCGGAGATTGATGCTCAAATCCACCGCCTTGAGGACCAGCGGGCCCGACTCCTATTAGATGCCGAACGTGTCCAGGCTGAACATGTAGCATTCAAGAAGGAGGAAGCAGCTTTCATCTACCGGGCTCTTACTCTGGCTCAGCAGCGGCAGCAGTTGGATGAGAAGCATGAAGATGACACTTCTCTTGAGGCCATAGAAGCGATGCGTCAAGAAGCTGAACGCCGAGTCTTGGCGACTGTGGAGACTCGGGCGGCAGACTTGAGGCGTTAGATTGAAGAGCTTTCAGCCACCCCTGGGGATATTTAGGGATTGTAGTCTCTCCTTTTTTCTGTGTATTTGCAACTCTTGCTGGGGAGGATGTAATCCTTTACTCTCTTTTGAAAATAAAGAATACAAAGTTTTTGTGGTGTGTTCATTTTTGCTGTCATGAACTTGATGATTTGTGTGAACCTATTATCTTTTGTGTACCTTGGTTTTTTTAGGTACAGATAATAAGTTTGAGAGAACCAACATGTTTGCTCAGAGGTAATGTGGATATAGCAAATATGGGATTCAGAATGATAGAATCTTCCTACTCAGAGGTGTTATGGACGTGGTAAGAATGACTCTGGGGGATACGCGAAACTACTCAGAGGTATTGTGGACGTGGAAGTTCTGCGATCAATGTACGGCAACGCAGGGGTTGTGTGTACGAGATGTTTACTCAGAGGTAATGTGGACGTGGTAAACATGATGGGTAGCATAGTCTTATGGAATGTAAGATTCCGCTTTCTAGGGCGTAGGGGAACAACTTAGAGGTGATGTGGGCGTGGTTGTCCTTCTACTGGAGGATGCCACGGAACAGCTGGGTTCCGGAAGCGTATAATTTTGTGGAAAGGAATTATATGTGAGCCATGATGATTGGGTCCACAGATCCCCTTGTGGAAGTACATGTCTGAAAGATGTCAAGAGTAGTACTTCTTTAGGAACTTGTCGTTGATGGGCATCATGAACAAGTCCCCATTGGGTTTAGCGAGGCGGTAAGCACCGTTTGAGTATACCGTCTCTATGATGAAAGGTTCTTTCCATTTGGGCTCGAACTTTCCTGGTGTCTTGTGAGTCAACACCATCGGCCTCCTGACTGCCAGAACCAGGTCGCCTACTTGGAAAGTCCTCTGCTTGACCTTTTTGTTGAAAGCCTGTGATATACGGGCTTGGTAGAGTTCGATGCGTTGTTGAGCTAGAAGACGCTTTTCGTCAAGTGCCTCCAGTTCCCGCAGATGACGACGTTGATTCTCCTCTTCTGTGAGTTGGTTTTTGATTGCTACACGGAGTGAGGGTATCTAGATCTCGAGAGGTAGTACCGTTTCGCTCCCGTAGACCAGGAAGAATGGTGTGTTACCTGTCGGGGTCCGTGCCATTGTGCTGTAGGCCCAAAGGCATTCGCCGAGCTTTTCGTCCCAGTCGCGTTTGTTAGATGACACGACCTTTTTGAGTAGCCTGACGATAGTCTTATTGAACGCTTCGACCAATCCGTTCGCTGCCGGATTGTAGGCGATTGATGCCACATTTTGAATGCGATTCTTGTCACAGAATCTGCTGAAAACATGGCTGATGAACTGAGGACCGTTATCGTGGATGATCCTCCGGGGTACCCCGAGACGGTAGATGACATGGTGCTTGATGAAGCTGATAACTCTGGAGCTTTTCACTTCTGCCAGTGGAACTACTTCTATCTATTTGAAGAAGTAGTCGGTGATGGCTAAGATAAAGCAGTGTCCTCTCGATGAAGGAAGGGTAATCGGTCCCACAATGTCCATGCCCCAAGCTTCGAAGGGCCAGGAGGCGACTGTAGGATATAGTGGTTCTGACGGTGTATGAATGAAGTCTGCGTGAAGCTGGCACGCATGGCACTTCTTAGCATAGTCAACAGCGTCAGCGGCCATGATTGGCCAGTAGTAGCGAATGCATCGTAGTCAGTCCAACAACTTAGGGCCAGGTTGATGGGCCCCGCAGGTTCCATCGTGAGCTTCTCGAAGGGCTTCGGCTGCTTCTTCGTTGGACAAACATCAAAGGAGAAGTCCATCTTAAGAGCGTCGGTACAGCATTTTAGTGGCTGTATCGTATTAGAATCATAGAGAGCGTCTCCTGACTGAGACGACTTCTTTCGGGTCCTCTGGGAGAATTCCGTAGACAACGAAGTTGATGAACGGGAATCTCCAGTCTCGGACGTTAACACCAGCACTCGTTGACATGGCTTCGGCCACTCGTAAGCACAGGTTGTTTTTAGGACAGACCAAGTCTCGACCAACTACCGTGACGTAGTGTTGAGTCCCGAGGGGTGCTGCCAATGAGGCTGCGAGGCCAGCCAGAGCATCAGCCTCCAGATTTTGTAGACGAGGTACGTGTTCAATGAAGAACCCGGTGAAGATTGAAACGATGTTCAATGCAACTTCATGGTAAGGGATCAGATCTTTGTGGTGAGCCTCGTATTGCCCTCTTATCTGGTTTACAACAAGTTTTGAGTCGTCGTAGGCTTCCAAATAATTTACCCCCAACTGTTGTGCCAGCTGGAGGCCAATGATGAGTGCGTTGTACTCAGCAATATTGTTGGAGCACGGCTTTGAAAGGGAGTAAGAACGCTGGATGACCAGCTGATCGGGGGAGACTAATACCACCCCCACTCCTGCGACGATTTGGCCTTTGGGGCCTGTTCTTGAATCGCCATCAAGAAACATCCGCCAGACGGAGCCTTCTTCGGTGACGTTTGATTTTTGGACCTCATCCGGGATGTCTTCATAGAGTCTTGAGGACTCTGGGATGGGGTGTGCAGCTAAAAAGTCGGCCAGAGCTTGACCCTTAACAGCTTTTTGTGGAACAAACACCATGTTATATGGCGTTAGCAAGGTCGTCCATGTGGCTAGCCAGGAGTTCAATGATCCTGGCTTCGTCATGCGGACTCTGAGTGGATTGACTCGGGAAATGACATGAATTGTCTGGCCTGAGACATAATGGCGAGTCTTTTGGATGGCAAAAACCAAAGCCAAGCACTCCTTTTCAACATGGTTGTACCGGTGTTCGGCCCCGATCAGAGTTCTACTGAGGTAGTAGATGGCTTGCTCATAGCCTGTATTGTTGTTCTGAGCCAGCAGAGCGCCGAGGGAATGATCCATGGCTCGTACATATAGGAGAAATGGTTTGCCAGCGACTGGTGCCACCAGGACTGGTAGGCTCGTCAGATAAGCCTTGATGTCATCGAAAGCTTTTTGGCATTCCTCTGTCCAGACGTAAGACACTCCCTTCTTCATGAGCTGAGTGAAGGGTCGACATTTTTCGGAAAGGTTTGCTATGAACCTCCGGATGTATGCCAGACGCCCCTGTAGGCCTCGAAGTTCTTGAAGGTTCTTCGGAGGGTCCATGTCAAGGACGGCTTTGGGCTTCGCGGGATCTACATGAATGCCTTTTGCCGTGATAATGAAGCCCAAGAATTTTCCGCTAGAAACTCCTAGGAAGGATTTAGCGGGGTTCATCTTGAGTTGATGCGCCCGCATGAGATCGAAGTCTGTCTTGAGGTCTTACAGGTGATCTCCTTTGAGACGGCTCTTGACTGCGATATCGTCAACATAGCATTTGACTGTCTTACGAAGATGCTGACAAAAAATGGTGCTCATAGCTCGTTGGTATGTCGCACCAGCGTTCTTCAAGCCGAAGGGCATCACTATATAGCAAAAAACACCCTTTGGAGTCCTGAATGACGTGTGTTTTGCATCATCGGGGAACATCTTGATCTGGTTATAGCCCGAATACCCGTCCATGAAAGATATGCGTTCGAAGCCACATGTGTTGTCGATCATCACGTCGGTGATTGGAAGCGGGAATTCGTCCTTCGGGCAAGCAGAGTTGAGATCCCTAAAGTCGATACAAACTCGTATCTTCCTATTCTTCTTGGTGACAGGGACGATGTTGGCTACCTAATCAGGGTGTTGTTCTTCATGGATGAAGCCGCTGGTCAAGAGTTTATCCACCTCCTGATCGATGGCGTTCATGATGTTCCGACGGAAGCATCGCTGTTGTTGTTTGATAGGCTTGGCATCAGGTAAAATGTTAAGCCTATGCATCACGATCTGGGGATCAAGTCCCGGCATATCTTTGTAGCTCCTGGCAAAGACGTCGATATACTCTTTAGCCAGCTGGATTAAAGATTCTCGATCTTCTCCTTTTAGGATTTTGATGACGAAGATGGGTTTGGAAGAAGATCCATCCCCGAGGTCGATCTGCTCGACTTCGTCTTCGGTGGGAGGTTCGCGTAATTCAAAATGAGACTCCTACTGTTCCTCTAGGCGTTGAGCCCAGGGTTCTTCTTCGAAGAATTCTAGCGTTTGGTCTTCGTCTTCATATTCTTGAGATTGTGCAGAGGTCATGTTAGCTGATAGCACTCTCTTGAAGACTGAACCGATACTGGTATCAGAATCCCAAGTTGATGCTTCGGACGAGTGAGAATGTTCTACTTCTTCTGCATCTGAACTCTCTGGAGTTGACGGTGGCGTGACATAGCCTACCCCCCGTCGAGTTCGATGATAGTACTCCTGCGGCTTTCCTCTGGGTGTTGGAAGACGGAGAGGAAGACGTCGACCCTTGCCGTAGTTCAGGCCTTTGTTGCTTTTTAGGTCGTAACACATCTTTTGGATGAGGTACTTTGCCTTGTCCGTGTACGGATAGACTTATATTCTGCTGGTATCTGATTCTGGCTCGAGTGGCGGGAGGTCTTGATGACGCTCAACTTTGCCGAAGATGATGGATTCTTCGTCTCGGCTCCGCGGCGGGACTACAAAACAGACCCCTTGGGATGGGACTACTCGATTTACATGATAGACGGTCGTTATTTGTGTTTGCAACGACTATAGAGCATTATCTAATGTATACATGGCATTCTAATATGGAAGACTAGAATAATTAAAAGACACTCTATTATTGATAAAATACGCGATTTTATCCCGCAGGATTATATTGTCCAGAGATGGTGCATCTACATCAGCAGAGATATATTCCCCTAGCTCTTCGTCTGTGAGTACTGGGGTAGGATCGGGAGAGTCCACCACAGCTTTGGTCTTGGGGTTCGAGAGGACTATATGGGCCTTCTCTGGCAGCTTGAGTTGCGGCGGCTTGCCTTTAAGACGCACCTTCAGAGGTGCCTCCACTGTGCCTCCGGTGATTGGTGTCTTCCCCTGTAGTTTTGCCAAAAGGGGAGCCGATATTTGAGGCGGCTTTTCCTTGAGTCGTATCTTCAGGGGAGCTTCAGGAGAAGTTTGTGCTTTTCCGGGTAGTTTAATGCTCATGGGAGGCAACTTCTGAGGCGGTTTGCCTTTGAGTCGGATCTTCAAAATAGCGTCGGGAGTCATTTCAGGCTCCATGTCCGGCTCTGCTGCCGTTTCTGCTTCGTCGTCAGCATCATTGGCTTCCTTCCCGTCAGGTGACTTGTACAAGTCGGAATCGGTGAAGTAGGCTTCAACCCCTTTGAAAGGGTCAATGTCCGCGAACTCCGTCCGGATGACGTCATTGGTGGACACGTACTTCATACATTGGTGGAGCGTGGATGGCACCACCATATACTCATGCAGCCATGGACGACCCAACAGAAGGTTGTAGTTGACTTCGGCGTCCACGACATAACAAGTGACCTCAGTTCTGAGGTTACCGATGTGGCACTTTAGTCGTATTTTCCCCAGTGGTTCGCTTTTGCTAGCGTTGAAGCCACTGATTGTTGTGTTGGAGGGCGCTAATCGGTACATTGGGATCCCCAGTGTTGAGAGCAGCGTCTTCGGAATGATGCTGAGGGACGACCCTGGATCGATCTGAATCTGCTTCACCTTGACTGAACCGATATACCCTGTATAATACAGCGGCCTGTTGTGTCGGTTGTGCTTGAGTAGCATGTCTTATTGGGTGAAGATTATGTTAGGGATAACCTCATCCGCACAATGACAGTGCGCACATGCAGTCGGGAGATCTTCAGGCTGTTTGACCTGACGAATGAAGGATTCAGCATCTTTCAGAGCTTCACAGAGAGCTTCACGAATGTCCTTGGAAAGACGAAGGAGCTCAAACAGGGATAGGCGGGCAGGAGTACTGGCCAGTTGTGCCAGTACGTCGAAGTTGTGGGGCTCGGCTAGCCCCGAAGCATTCTCCTTTCGCAGAGGCCTATCGAAGCGGGCCTCTACATGCTTCTGCTTATTGGCTGCTGGGGTCTTAGACAGGCCCTCCTCCTGGACAGCAGGGACGGTGCAAGGAGGCACCACCTCGACGGCAGCTTCGTCGGATTGGGTATTCTATTGTGAACGCGTCTGTACAGGAAGTGCCTCTTCCACTGTGGAAGATACCATGCGGCAAGACCTGATCTTCCTGCCTTTAGATTTGGAGGTAGGGCGTACCTCCGGTTGAGTCACCTCGAAGACAAGATCAGGGTGAACACATAGGATCTCTCCCCGAGATGTGGTGAGTGGGATGAGTCCACTCACGTTGTCACGAGTAGGTGGTAAGTTAACTACCTCCATTGTCGCCTTAGGGATGGGGACGACGCCATCTTGTGTTGTAGTTGGCGGCATGGTGCCGAACTAAAGTGACACCACGTTGGTTGATACCGTCTTCTCCTCGTAGTCGACGGAGATAACATCTGCATTGATCATGCATTGGATGTAATTCTTGAGGACGTAGCAGTCCTTGGTTGGGTGTCCGATAAACCGATGGTAGTGACAGTACCTCGGGTTGTCCACTTTCCCAACCTCGTCGGGACGCTTCGGGTCCGGTAGCTTGATCTTTTCACCCTGCTTCAGTATCTCAAAGAGTTGCAGGGTGTCTTCATCGTTGAACGAATAAACCTCCTTTGCCCTTGGTGCAAGTGGAGGCTTCTGAGTAGGCGCTGATGCACCTTTTGAGGCATTGACAGTCAACGCCTGTTTCCCCTTCGTCTCTCGTTCGTGTTTGCCATAAAATATAAAAGAACAGAACAATTATCGAAGGACCGGACTTTTACTTCACGTTACAAACTCGCTTGTACAAAGAAAACCTAGGGACGAAAACCTAGGTACAGCAGTCTAAGTACAATTGTTTATTTTAGATTCTGGGGGGTGACGGTAGAGGCTCGGAAAGGCGACGGCAGCCCTGCCTTACTCCTTGGACGATCGGTATGCGGCCTTGGCTCCTTATGAAAAGATGGTTGGCGTTGATGAAGAAATGCTCTTCTTGCTCTCCTCCTGTTGCTCTTCTGGCTTCTCTCTCTCTCTCTCTGTGAATTTTTTCTCTGACTATTGGGGGAGTCTCTCTGTATACGCGTATTTCTCTCTGATATTGTATATATTTACAAGGGAATAGCACCTTGCTATTTATAATAGTGGGATGTGAACATTAGGGTTACCAATGATTAGCTCTTGGGGTTGGTGGCGGCCTGTAGATTGGTTAATCCAGGCCGTTCAGTTTTGATTGTGACGAATCCGAGCCATCGAGTATAGATTACACCAAATCCTATTAGCAATTAATGCTGATCGGAATAAATCTTCCTCATAATGATTTTCTGATGTCTGCAAATAAATTAGATTTATTCTCCTGCCACGTGTCCCAGATTATTAGGATTTGACCCAATCTTTGATGGCAGTAAATCTGAGAAATTAATCGGCTTAGGACATGTGTCCTAGGAGCCACTGGGTGATCCGAACCATATGACGAGTGAGCCGTATATGACTTTGGGCCGCATAGGGTTAGGGCCACGTGTCAGGGCTGTCTGGGTAGCGGCCCTCCCTTGAGCCTTTGAACCACATGGAGGTAATCATTGTGAACCGTATAGGGATACATCCACCTGAGCCGCATGGAGATGATCCTCTTGAACCGCATGAGAAGTTTTTACTTGAGCCGCATGAGGCTTTTTCGGCCTGAGCCGCATAGGACGGATTCACTCTGAACCGTATGAGAATTCTTTGCTCGAGCCGCATGAGGCTTTCTCGGCCTGAGCCGCATAAGACGGATTCATTCTGAACCGCATGAGAAGTTCTTTGCTCGAGCCGCATGAGGCTTTCTCGGCCTGAGCCGCATAGGACGGATGCACTCTGAACCGCATGAGAAGTGAGCCGCATACGAACACCCACGTGGCGAGGCCACATGGCATTTTTTATGGCTCTTGGAGGATTTGTGTCAGAGATCTCTTTTCTCTTCCCTAGAGATTCGTCATTATGACAGAGTCATAATTACGTCTTTTTGTGTTAGGGCTGTCACTTTTTCAGAGTTGTCAGCCGTCAAGCAATTAATACGAGAGGGCAGAGGAGAGGACTGTCCTGCCACGTGTCTTTCTGAGCCGCATGGGATGTCTTGGACCGCATAGCCCCTTATGCCGCATGACTCTTCGAGCCGCATGGGCTTTCTGAGTCGCATGGGGTTCTTTGGCCGCATGAGTCATTTTCTTTAGTATTTTCCATGCTTCTACAAGACCCCCTTCAAAGTTTTCAATTTACAAAATTGAAATACTTTGAATAAGAAGCATGGCTGTGTTCTTCTAGCCGCATATGAAACCCTGACTGCATAGAGATCTTGGCCGCATAGGTTGTTCAGCCGCGTCGGTGGTTCAGCAGCAGGGGACTGTTCAGTCGCATAGCTTCTCGCCACGTCATTATTTGCCACGTATGGCAATCTTTGGCACTTAAATGTTGTTGATTTTTAAAGGCCGTTTTTTGGTGCGGGATCCGAGGAGCTTGGCCTTCATTTTTGACGGTTTATTTTGATAACCGAAGAGTCGGTTTGCGTGTATGTACGGGGATCAAAACGTTTTGCCTTTGTTTATAAATATGGGTGACTTTAGCCGGAGGGACTTCTTTACCTTCTCTTTCGTTCACTCTTTTTTCTGACTTCTCTTTCTGATCTTCTTTGTCCGCTCGTCGAAGCAATGGCTCCTAAGTCTTCTAAAGTCATTTCTGCCGCCGGGAAGGGCAAGAGGGTGACGTCTTCGTCAGCCGTCGAGCATGAAGCGTCCGAAGTACCTTCTGACGTTCGTCCTGCCATCAATAGTAAGGGTTGCATTTGAATCTTGAGTACCCATGGCTCTGCTGCATATTTATGCACAAGCCTCCTCCCAAGTTGATGGCAGAGCCGCATATGCTGTATGGGCCGCATGACTTTTTCATGCCCGAACCGCATAGAAAATGCCCCATGTTTGAACCGCAGAAGAAGGATTTAAACGCGTAAAGTCTCCTCTAAACGGAGCCGCATATGTTCCTAGCAGGCTGAACCGCATAGCATTTTGTGCCGCATAAGTTCTTCTGTTAGAACTGTGTATATTCATCCAATCCGCATAAGCTATCGAGCTAGAGTCATATGGAACTCCCGTCTGATTTGGGCCGCATGAGACTGTATTGACTCGAACCGCATAGGCTTCCTCGAAACTGTATCTCTTGAGACCCAACTGGACTGGAGCCGCATAAGGCATTATTGACCTGAACCGCTTAGGCTCGTGAGAGCTTCTTTATTCAGCGATTTTTTGTTTTAACCATCTTTTAATCCTGTTTCTTTTTTGTCCTTTCTTCAGTGAACCTCCCAACCAACCCAGCAGGAGAGCTCCTTGTGGGTTCAGCTCAGTACACCGTGGGCGTACGGCTTGATGATTTAATCCGTCGTATAGTGGATCAGCTTCCCACTAATGAGCCTAGGGAGAGGGTGGCTGCTATTAATAAACAACCTTTCCGCTTTCTTTGTTCAATGATGAATTCGGGGAAGTTGGATGGAGAATATCTGAAACCGACCTTTCTCTTTGGGGACGCCTTTTCCATAAAGAACTCCCGATTGCTGGATGTCTCAGAGCACTGGGATTTTTTTGTAGACGGGGTAGAGATTCATATCCCCGAGATGGAGCGGCATTATCCTCTTTCATGGTTTAACATGGTACCGTTGGGCAGGACAATGGTGGGCTCCCTGACTCCTACCCAGCAGGGAATGTTTGAGAGCAAGATCCACTATAACGGGCGTACGGGTTTAGTATGTGCGGGCAAAGAATCCGTGAGTCGGACTGTGATGGGGCTGCTCCCGGGCACGTTTGTAAACACGACTGGCCCTAATTTTACCTTCACTCTAGCTGATACTTTTCTGAATCAGCTCGCTTGCAAGGGGTCATATCCCGTAGGCAGGTTGTCGCTGCTGAATTGGATCAACCCCATTCCTACATGGACTAATCTTACCTCATGGATTTTGAGGAAGTATGGGGAATTCCTTCAGGAAATTGATCTCTACTACGCCGTCAGGGGTACCTGCTACGGGTTGCCCTTTAACAAGCCCTTGTTTATGGCTCTATTGGAGCTGTATAATCGACGCACAGGGACTTTCTTTGCCCCCGGAGGAGAACTGGGGCTTGCTCTTCATGAAATGAACGCTGTGTCTAGATTGCCGTAGGGAGGTGAAGCTTTTGAAGCATATACACCGACGAACGAAGAATTCGAAGACCTGGATCGACGATTTCCTGGTTTCGTCGCCGTGTACCAAGAACTGTTGTGTCATCATAGCGCCTGCCACCAGATGGCTATCAAGAAAGTAAATAGCTCAGAAGGGAACGCCCCTCACACCAAGGCCTGGATTTTGTATCTTTTCAAGTTGCGTCCTTCCGGTCAAGTTTCGTCTCGAACTCCTCGAACCCCGGAGGAGGTGAAGGATATGATGTTGAAGGTCAAGAAGTCGAGGTCTACCCGTGACCGGTTTGGGAGTAGCACTAACTCCCTCAGTTACTTTCACTATGGTACCCGGAAGATGTCTGATAAAGCGATCTTAGCTGGGTTCTTGATGGTGTGACTACGCAATTGTGTAGTCTCGGGCGGCGCCGGTTCTATGGAAAGGATCAGCCGCCATTTCATTCTTCCTGCTGTAAAATTGGTCTTCAAGGTAAGACTGGCGCTCCTCCCGGCCATGGTGTGTAGCATACACCACGGCCTTCGCGCCTTTTCATCCAAAGTCATTGCTCGAGATGTGTCGATGGACTTTAAACGGATAGAACTACCATACCACTACCTTATGGGGTGGTTATGAATGCACTATCGGTCGTTGATGAGGCCGGGACCTGATGATAATATCACTGATGATGACGCCTTCCTTTTCCGGTATCGTCATCAGCCTTGGGAACATGATTCCATGTCGGCCTGCCGGAGGGCATTGGCAAGAATTGATGGGCCCGAATTCTTCGTATCTCTTCCTGAATTCACCCCCGGAGAAGTGAGGAGGGTACACATTGACGGCGTTGATTCTCTCCAACTTTTATCTGAGAAGATGCTCCTTTGGTTACGCAACATCTGTCCCGCGCACCTGGTGTATCGTTACCGGAATAGAGTATACCTGGAGCCTTATCTGCCCAGTATATTTTCTCGTCAATTCGGGTATAGTCAATTGTTCGTGGATCGCCCTAGCGCTTGCTTGAGCTTTGAGGGCATTGTGCTCGATGGCGTCCGGGCTTGGCATTATTATAATGCTACTCATACCTGAGCCAGCTTCTCACTCCCTGATGCCAAGGTGGAGGGGGATATCTTGTATATAGCGGCCCTTTATCATGTTGCAGCGAGCAAGCCTCCTGTCGGTTTTGATATGAATACTAGCTTCATCGCTGGCACTGGTTTGGCTGAGAAGCCAGAAGGGTCCAAGAAGAGGAAGAGAGGGGCGAATAGGGTTCCTGTGCCGGACTCAGAGTCCACTAGGGCGGATGAGGAAGATGACGAACAAGATGCTGATGACTCATCTCATTCTTCGAGCGAGGAAGTTGGGAATCAACCCCCTGTCATGCCAGCTGAGAGGGCCGTGGGTCAATCGTCTACTCTATCTGACGAGGTGGTGGAGGATCAACCATCTGCGGTACCTGACCTTTCGTGTAAACGAAGCAGGCGCTTGACTACCGCTGATGACCGAACCTATTCCACGAAGCACGCTGCGGTAAGATGTCGCAGGCTGTTTATTGATGATGAGGACGTTGTTCCTGAGGTGATTTGGGCTTCAGCTGTTTCCTTTCTCCTTCTTCTATGTTATGGCCTAATTATTTATTTCTTTTGCTCTTTATAGGCGTCGGATGAGCTCGCTTCTCGGGACCCGATTACCGAGGCTGATCCGGTCCTGTCTCATTTAGTGAGTGATGTGTGCACCGCTATCATTGCTGCTGGGGTGCTTCCGGTTGCGGCCAAGGATTCCCACCTTGCGGGGACCTTAACCCAGGGGGATGGGGGCTTTATCGCGCCCGTCCCTGAGACATCCGAACCCCAACATGATGACTTTGTGGATGGGGAAACTACGCCGGCTGTGAATGAGCCGTCGCCCCCACGCTCTTCCCTGGTAATACAAATCAAACCATAGCTCGTGAATAAGCCTATGTGTTCTTGTCATCTTTTCTTTCAAATTATGTCGACTAATGGTTGCTTTGGACGTTCAGATCCCAACCCTTCATTGCCGGTGATTGATATTGCTGGATCGCATCCTACCGGGGAGGGCCTGACGGACCCTCCCTGCGTCGAGGGTCCTTCGTCTGGGTTGAGCTCAGGGTCCCAGGTAGCAGTGCAGCTGGAACAAGGGACGATGCCCCCTGTGTCCTCCTCTGCGAATATGGTTTCGGGGGTCAACCTTTCCTCCCTGCCGAGCATCCAGGCTCTTCGGGCGGCGGAAGAGGAGTTAGCCGCCATTCAAGCATCTTTCCGTACGAGATTTGCTTCCTTGGTGGCGGGTACAGTAACTTCTGAAGATGTTCCTTCGGTACCGTCTGCCACTCTCCTTCTGACGCCATCTTCTACGGAGGTCTTGGATGACGAGTTACAGGACGTGGTTGCCAGTTTCCATCGACACCTGAAGAGGGGCATTGAGGCAGCAGTGGAAAGGGGGATTCCCTTTACTCTGGCCCGTCGATGTGCCGGTGGCCAGATTAATATCCTTAAGACGCTCCCTGGAGGAGGGGAACTGGCTGCGCTTTTGGAGCCTAAGCTATTAGAAGCTGATCGTCTCGTGACCCAGTTTTGCTTGTTGCAGCAGACTGATCTACCCGCGCTCATAAATCAAGAACGCAACTTCCTTAATACCGTGGTAGAGAAGGTGATGGCTGCCCGGGAATCGCTCAAGCCGGCTATATTGAAGGACCGCCGGGATCTGACTCGGTTGCACGACCAGTGGAGCCGTCGGACTGAAGATTGCTCAACTCGGGAAGAGGATGCTTCCCGCGGGGTAACCGATACCCGGGAACATATCCTCGAGCTCCAGAGAAAACTGGCTTTCCTGGAGTCAGAGCTTGAGGCTGCTCGTGTTGAGAAAGAGACTGCTATCCAGGAGGCTGATAAGTACAGTAGGGCTTCTGCTAATCTAGAGCTTGTCCTAAAGAAGATGAAGGACAACTGGCAGGCATATACGCATCTGAATGACGCAGAGCAGTTATCCCAAGAAGCCGAGCGTCGAGCTAAACAGAGGCTTGATCGGGGGACTGCCTTGGTGAAAAACCGTCTCTTGGAGTTGTATAATGCCGAACTATAGTCGGCCTTTTCCTCTTGTTTTGTCCCCGTTTTCTTTCTTTCTGGAGGGGGCGTGATCCAAAAATATGTAATGCTTTTTTCTTTCTTCAAATAAAGAGTACTTTCAATTCTATCCTTCATTTGTATTGCCTGCTGTGCCTGTGATATTGTGGTGATGTTCTCCCCCGTATAGGGGATATATTTGTGGACCTGTTACCCATAGCGTACCTTGGTTTTAGGTAGAGATAACAAGTTTTGGTCAGGGTACCTGAAGAAGCCATAGCAAAGTGGTCATGGGTGCTCTTGGTATTGAGAAAAGGAATGCCGTAGAGCAGCTGGGCTCCTGGGGCATGATGAGGTGGTAGGTTTGTGCTAAGAAATTTAGCTGAGGATATTTATGGGCCTATTATCCTTGGCGTACCCTGGTTTGGGATAGAGATAACAAGTTTTGGTCAGGGTACCTGAAGCAGCCATAGCAAAGTGGTCATAGGTGCTCTTGGTATTGAGGAAAGGAATGCCGTAGAGCAGCTGGGCTCCTGGGGCATGATGAGGTGGTAGGTTTGTGCTAAGAAATTTAGCTGAGGGTATTTGTGGGCCTATTATCCTTGGCGTACCCTGGTTTAGGATACGGATAATAGGATGAAGGGGAACCGACATACTTGCTCAGAGGTAACGAGGACATGGCAAGTAGGCAAGTTTTTTAAACGTAGAGTCTTCCTACACAGAGGTAATGAGTACATGGCAAGAGTGAACTCGACGGAGGGTACTGGTGGTCAACAGAGGACATTTGTGGTCAACAGAGGACATTTATGGTCAACAAAGGACATTTGTGGTCAACAGAGGACATTTGTGGTCAACAGAGGATATTTGCGGACCCATTACCCTTGGCGTACTCCGGTTGTGGGTACAGGTAATAGGTCGAAAGGAGATCATCATACTTACTCAGAGGTAATGAGGACATGGCAAGTGTGAAGGTTTCTTCGACGGAGCCTTCCCATTCAGAGGTAATAAGGACATGACAGGAGTGGGCTCAATGAAGGAGGGCACATAGAACGACTCAGAGGTAATGAGGACATGGAAGTTCTATGTAGGGGGTGATTTGTTTTTGGCGAAAATGGGACGACTCAGAGGTGATGAGGACATGGCCGTCTTGGAAGTTTGTGGACCCGTTACCCTTGTTGTGCACTGGGAGTGCAGGTAGTGGATCATGAGGGAGGATCTCTTGTAGGAAGAAAGTTCAGCGGTATGGTTATACATGACTTTCTTTCAAAAGAGTGACCGGGATGTAAGTTCAGGGGTACCAGAGGGTACATAACTCGACAACCCATGAATGTTGGAATCAAAGTGTAAGTTCAGAGGTACCAACGGGTTCATGACTTAAAAATCTGGTAAACTATGAGGGTGAGTTCAGTGGTATCAGCGGATACATGACTCAAAAATCTGGAAAATTATGGGGTGAGTTCAGTGGTACCAGGGGGTACGTGACTCGATGATCTGGAGAATTTTGTTTAGATATAATATTTCTTCAGGAACTTGCCGTTGACGGGCAACATAAGCAAGTCTCCGTTTTGCTTGGCGAGGCGGTAAGCACCGTTGGAGAACACGGCCTCGATGACAAATGGACCTTCCCATTTTGGCTGGAACTTGCCGGTGGTCTTGTGAGTCATGACCATTGGCCTTCGGACTGCCAGAACAAGGTCGCCCACTTAGAATGTTCTGATTCTGACCTTCTTGTTGAAGGCTCCTGAGATGCGTGCTTGGTATAGCTCGATCCTTTGCTGAGCTAGGAGGCGCTTTTCATCTAAGGCCTCCAACTCTTGTAGTCGACGTCGATAGTTGTCATCCATCGTCAATTGATAAGTGAGGACGACGCGAAGTGAGGGTATTTGAGTCTCTAATGGGAGAACTGCCTCACTCACGTACACTAGGGAGAATGGCGTATTCCCGGTGGCTGTTCGAACTGTGGTACGATAAGCCCATAAGCATTCGCCGAGCTTCTCATTCCAGTCACATTTGTTGGAGAAGACAAACTTCTTGAGGAGTTTGATGATTGTTTTGTTGAATGCCTCTGCCAACCCGTTCGCCGCTGGGTTGTACGGTGTCGAAGCGACATTCTGAATACGGTGCTTATCGCAAAATCGATAGAATGCGTGGCTTACAAACTGCGGACCATTATCATGGATGATCCTTCGGGGCAGTCCAAAGCGATAGATGACGTGATGCTTGAGGAAGCTAATCAAGTTCGAAGTCTTAACTTCTGTGTGTGGGACAGCTTCCGTCCATTTGGAGAAGTAATCAGTGATCGCAAGTATGAAACGATGTCCTCGAGAGGAAGGTGGGGTGATTGGACCAATAATATCCATTCCACATGCTTCGAATGGCCAGGACGCCACTGTCGGATGTAGAAACTCGGATGGTTGGTGAATGAAGTCCTCGTGGACTTGGCAGGCTTTGCATTTTCTAGCATAATCTATCGCATCTACCACCATTGTCGGCCAATAGTAGACCATTCGGCGAAGGCGGTCTTACAGTTTTGGGCCAGGCTAGTGGGCCCCGCAGACACCGTCATGAGCTTCTCGTACGGCTTCTTTGGCTTCTGCATTTGACAGACACCGAAGCAGTAATCCGTCGTAGGAGCGGCGATACAGCATTTTCGTCTCTGTATCGTAGAAGAATCTGAGAGAATGCCGTCTGATGGAAGTGGCTTCCTTTGGGTTCTCGGGACGGACCATTTCTTGGCCTATTAGGGGAGTCTCTCTGTATATGCGTATTTCTCTCTGATATTGTATATATTTACAAGGGAATGGCACCTTGATATTTATAATAGTGGGATGTGATCATTAGGGTTGCCAATGATTAGCTCTTGGGGATGGCGGTGGCCTGTAGATTGGTCAATCCAGGCCGTTCAGTTTTGATTGTGACGAATCCGAGCCATCGAGTATAGATTACACCAAATCCTATTAGCAATTAATGCTGATTGGAATAAATCTTCCTCATAATGATTTTCTGATGTCTGCGAATAAATTAGATTTATTCTCCTGCCACGTGTCCCAGATTATTGGGATTTGATCCAATCTTTGATGGCAGTAAATCTGAGAAATTAATCGGCTTAGGACACGTGTCCTAGGAGCCACTGGGGGATCCGAACCATATGACGAGTGAGCCGCATATGACTTTAGGCCGCATAGGGTTAGGGCCACGTGTCAGGGCTGTCTGGGTAGTGGCCCTCCCTTGAGCCTTTGAACCACAGAGAGGTAATCATTGTGAGCCGCATAGGGATACATCCACCTGAGCCGCATGGAGATAATCCTCTTGAACCGCATAAGAAGTTTTTACTTGAGCCGCATGAGGCTTTCTTGGCCTGAGCCGCATAGGACGGATTCACTCTGAACCGCATGAGAAGTCTTTGCTCGAGCCGCATGAGGCTTTCTCTACCTGAGCCGCATAGGACGGATTCATTCTGAACCGCATGAGAAGTTCTTTGCTCGAGCCGCATGAGGCTTTCTCGGCCTGAGCCGCATATGACGGATGTACTCTGAACCGCATGAGAAGTGAGCCGCATACGAACACCCACGTGGCGAGGCCACGTGGTATTTTTTTATGGCTCTTGGGGGATTTGTGTCAGAGATCTCTTTTCTCTTCCCTAGAGATTCGTCATTATGACAGAGTCATAATTACTTCTTTTTGTGTCAGGGCTGTCACTTTTTCAGAGTTGTCAGCCGTCAAGCAATTAATGTGAGAGGGCAGAGGAGAGGACTGTCCTGCCACGTGTCTTTCTGAGCCGCATGGGATGTCTTGGACCGCATAGCCCCTTATGTCGCATGACTCTCCAAGCCGCATGGGCTTTCTGAGCCGCATGGGGTTCTTTGGCCGCATGAGTCATTTTTTTTAGTATTTTCCATGCTTCTACAGTCCGGGGTTGTTGGCTGCAGACCGTTTTCCCTTGTCCTCAAAGACAGGGAAACTGACTCCCAGAAGACGGGCATTGGCCGCCTTCTTTTCTGCGGCTTCTGCTTCGATGATCAAGGAACTCTAGTCGGGAGGAGGAGTAGAGTTGAGCCAGAGTTTGACTGCGGACAGCATGTTTATGCTGCAGGAGGAGAGGAGTGCATGTTCTGGCATGCCCGGGGGCAGTCTGAAGTAGGCCTGTCGGAAGCGTTCGATGAACACTCGAACTGTTTCCTTCTCCTTCTGGCGTATCTCTATAAGGGACGCCATTGTCATGTCCTTCCCGCCGTCGTAGAAACGGTCGAGAAAAAGGCACATCAGGTCGTCGAAGGATGATATGGAATTATCGGGGAGGCTGCAGTACCAGTCGTACGCCACTCCTTTCAGTGCCCCAACAAATATGCTGGTGAGTAGCGCATGCTCTTTTGGAAGATGTCCCGTCTGGGACTGGAAGTACATCAAATAGCGACACGGAGAGTCCTTTCCGTCGTATGGTGTCAAGGTTTGTGGTTTATATTTGGGAGGATAAACCACCTTGTTCCATTCGAGAGGATAAGGTTGGGTAATGCCCATCTTTTGGCACTCCTCTTGTCTGTTCTTAGACTCAAAGCGTTCGCACAGGTCCCTGATCATCTCGACCACGTCTTCCGTTGAGCTGGGAGTCGGAAAAGGTGGTACCACCTGGAGTTGAGCATTTGAGGGCTCGAATGTTCGAGGTGCTTCACGGCGATCCGTATCCAAGGACACCCGTTGAAGGGGTACACTTGACTCTCCATTGGCCCCTGGGTCGGGACCGGTAGAAGGTGTTCTGGCCAGAGCTGACCGAATCTCAAACACTGTTTGAGTCAGTGTTTACATAGAGGCAGAGAGGGTCTTGAGTCCTCCCTCTAATGTATCCATGCGCTGGACGAGGTCTGGGGGCGCCGCATCAGACTCGGTATCGCCCCCAGCCATGTATAATTTCATGACACGGCTAGAAGTGGATGGATCGGTTGAAGCATCACTCTCGGCTTCACTCTCCTGTAAGGGAGTTGTCTCTCCTGGAGCTTCGTCTTGGCTACCCCCAACTATGTTTTGGAGGACACCCTCATCTTCGGAAGAAGTATCCGTAAGGGCCTGATTACCCCCAGTCCTGTCTTGAAGGACCTCTTCGAAATGTAGATCCACAGGGGCTAGACGACCCCCAGCTATGTCCGGGAGGCTGACTATGCCTCGAGGATGAAGATCCACCCCCGCTGTGCTCTGGAGGACATCTTCATCTTCAGAAGGAGGATCAACGAGGGTCTGACTACCCCCAGCTTCCTCCAAGATCGTCTTCCTCCCCCGAGTGCCTTCGAACACTCCGGAGGATGAGACAGTTGTCTTGGTTTTCCTCGGCTGGCTCTTGGACGAGGACGAGGAATTGCCAGTCGCCTTTCGGACTGACGAGGAGTTAGAGATCACGTTGCATGAAGAAACCCTTGGCTCTTCTTTTGCTGACACCTTCTTCCCGAGGCAACGTCGGAGAGGTGTCGATGATTGCAGCCGCTGGAACACCGACTGTCGTGGTGGGATTGCTGCCTTGCAACAGCAGTTGATGGTGACTACAACACAAGTGTGCCCTGTGAGGGGCGCATCGTGCTCGTCAGTCGACTCTCCTGATCGGCGCTTGTGAGTGATCACGTTGCGCAGATCGTTGGAGGAGAGTGCCACTTTCGTACCCCCTTCAGGCGTATGACAAGGCCAAGCGCCGGGATGGTCAAGTGAATGTTGCGCCCACTGATCTAACACCAAACAGGCATCCCGATCAGTAGTGAGGAACAACATTTAAAGTGACTTGAACGGACCTCAGACACACAACCAGAGGAGGCGCGATAGTTCAAGACCACTGGATTTGCCTTGCTCGACTTGGTTGTGAACGCAACAGATGCGCCCAAGTGAGACAAGGACTTTGAAGGTCGGCTCGTTTCTGGCGCAGAAGCACCTGAGTCGACCTTATACAACTTACCATCAGTAGTGCGCATGATTGTGAGCACATGCTTCTGGTTTACTGTCGACATAGCATGTTTGGGGCGCATGGCCCGTACTGCCTTGGACTTCTTCGTAATAGCCCACTGGGGCGCGTAGTACTCAGAATCCAAATTCTCCTTGCCATTACAGGGAGTGAGTCTGTCAAAGATGGAGACCTTATGTGGCGCATCAGAGGTGATGTGCGGGAAATTAGCTGCGCCCCTGCTCCGTCGAAGCATCTTCCTCGCCTGAGAGGGAGATGGCTGGGAACGTGGTCAGCTGTACGTTTCCCCAAGAGATGCGCTGTACCAGCGGATGCATCTTGGTTGCTGAGGACGTCAGCAGGAAGGGAAGGCTGGATTGGCGCATCCCCTTCGCTGGTGGTGCCAGAGGCGTCGACCTTGCGCACCCAGACTCGGCGAGTCTTCTTCGGCTTCGGCAGCCGCTTCAAAGGACTCGCACTGCCTTCAGAGATGAACTCCTCATACGCCTGTTGATTGAGGCGTACGACCAGCGTCTTGTGGGAGGAGCCTACCTTTACGTCGTCGGATTGCGACAAGCTTTCTCGGTGGAGGAGAAAGAGGTCCCCAGCAGAGTCGCTAGCTTGTTTGCCATTAAAATCTTTTGATTGTAAATTTCAATTACAAACAGAACAGTGTTACAATATAGGACTTAGATGTAGTCCTAGGAGTACACTTTTGTTTATCTGGGTCCCTTGTACCGATGGAGCGAGTGGTAATGCGTTGACTCCGTTGACGATCTGACGACGGTTATCGGTTCTCTGAAGGTCTGGGTTGCTCTGGATGCTGGAGCTTGCAAAGAGGAGAAAGACGTTGAGTGTCTTTATCTGCCTCTGTGGTGGTGTGACGTCTCTGTCTGTAGATGTATGTTCGTCTCTGTCTGTGTGTGTCCGTCCGGAAGAAGGAAATGGTCCCTCTATTTATAGCTTTACAGGCTGGCTGCTCATGCGCACATATGTAGGATGCGTCTGGACGCGGGGACGCCACGTGGTGATTGCTGATGGAGGTGCATGGATGATGCGCCCTGATTGAGGGGTTGAATTCTTCATACTGCTGTTGTGAGCTAGCACGTAACAGAGAAGAGGATCTTTCTGTTGCTGAGATCTTGGGTGAATAGAGTCAAAGGACATGTGTTATCGGCCCATGGCTCGGAGATTTCGGATTTGGTGGAGAATGATCTGGTAGGATGCGCCTGGGATTGGGCGCATGAGGAGACTCTGGCTCGTAATCTTTAGGAGTCACGAACCAGTCGGGGCGTATGGCTTTTGAGGCCCATGCGAGGCTTCAGTAGTGACTTTACTCCTGTCTTTTGGGATCAGAAAGAAGTCTGAGGCGCATGGCATTTGAGGCGCATGCAGAGCTTCAATGGTGACTTTACTTCTATTTTTAGGAATCAGAGAAAAAGTCTGAGGCGCATGGCTTTTGAGGTGCATGCAGAGTTTTGGGTGCATGGCTGCGGAGGCGCATGCGACATGGTTGGGCGGCCACGTGGCTGTAACCGTCGGAGGAAAAGTAATGATGATGCTGACGTAGGCGACGCTTCATCTTCTGAAAAAGACGTGCTGCCAACTCTGTCAGACTTCAGCATTTAATGTTTTTGACATTCGATGGACAGTTGAGTGGGCGCATCGATCAGCGTTCCACTAGGCGTATGGGGACGCATGGGGGCGCATCCCCTGTGAGGCGCTTGGTGTTGAAGGGCGCATCCTTGGGAGGCACTTGGTGTTGAGTGGCGCATCTGTGTGATGCACGGTCTGGCCGGTGCGTCCGCTCCCCGTGACACGTCTTTAATGGTACGACTGTTACGTTCTTCGAGTGCTTTAAATAGCCGTTTTGACTTGGCTGAATTCGAAACGTCTGGTTCATCCATTTAATGCAAATTCATTGCACAGGATTCGGAGAGCCATCCACTTGGCGCATGGGTTTGAATTGCCCGGCCTATAAATAGTGGCATGGAGAGAGTTTGCTTCTCGTTCTCTCACGTCTTCCCGAAGTGAATTTTGCTCGAGCACCTTCTGTTGATGAGATGTCCCGAGGGTGAAGATGCGACGCAATGTCTTCATTGATGCACTTGAAGGTGACTGTTACATCCAAAAGTCAGAGTCGAGGGCATCTGAGGCAGGCAGAATGTGCCTGTTGCATCCAAAGATCGGGATGCTCGAGCCTCGTCTCCGTTATTCTGGAAGAGCCGCAGATCGGAATGGCGGTGTTGCGGCTTTGGGCGCTCTTTCTCTTGTCATAGTGGGTGTCGCCCATTCTGGTTGTGTTGAAAGCTGCTCCTTTAGCCGCAGTTTCGATTGCGGTGTTCCTTGGTCTTTGGAGGCTCTTTCAAAGCCTCCCCTGGCCACAGGTCGACTTGCGGTGCTCCTCTCTTCCTCGGTTTGGGGAGCTCTTCCTCCAGATAGAGGGTTGATTGCCACCCTCATTATGCTCAATAAATGCTTCATTAGTCGAAGCATTTAGACGGCGGTGAGCCTAGCTGGAAGGGTGGCACATAACTGAGCTGCTGAAGGGATGCACATAACTGAGGATGCACATAACTGAGCTGCTGAAGGGATGCGCCTGGCTGAGGGCGCATGGTGAGATGCATCAGACTGAGAGCGCATGCTGGGATGCGTCTGACTGAGAGCGCATGGTGGCTGCTGGGCCTGTTTAAGAGCGCATGATGATCGCTGCGCCTGTTCAAGAGCGCATGATGATCGCTGCACCTGTTTAAGAGCGTATGATGATCGCTGCGCCTGGCTGTAGACTTAGGGTCTTTTTTTTTTGTAAAGTTCTCATTTGTACAGCCTTTTTCTAGACATGTAATAGACTTTTATATGTAAATAAAATTCTCTTTCGATGTCTATATCTTTATTTTGCTTTGTCAAGTACTTTGTCTGAGCTCCCTGGTGTATGTAGTTTTTGGCGCATAGGATTTCTGATCGTGAAATTCCATGCTTCTACAATATCCTAGTCAGGAGCGGAGCTAAGAATATCCAAGGAAATGAACATCATGGTATAAAAATGAATACAGTAAAATATAAAGTACAAGAAATGAGAACATGACATGAAACCTGAACATGAATACTGAAAAGTAAATACATGGAATATAAAATGAAACCTGAACAAAAAATACACAATGAACCTGACATGTGCAATATATCGAAATACATCCAGAGTGTGTGATCGGCTTAGGTAGATTCAGAGAACATGAAATGGTACGGCTTCGGTCCCGTATGTACGATGCGGGGCCTAAGCTATTCACTTGAATAGTAACTCGGGTTTGATGACACATCTGTAGTATTTTCCCTTCCAGACACAAGTAAACTCAGGGAACAAGATACAAGACAATGTCGTGAAACATCGTGTCAACAAGGAGATACAAGTATGAATACAAGACATGGAGAAGTGGACAAGTCCGAGGAGTATACTTGCCTTGCTCAGGGTGATCGAGGGTAGATAGTAAAGCTGGATGTCCTCCTGTTTAATAATTTCAAGTTGGTTAAGCTCTAAAAAATAACAACTGGCTATTTTCTTCTCTTAACCAAAACTGATTATAAATTATTTGCTTGTACTATAAATTCCAAACAAAATATTTACTTAGTACTCTATGGTATATGCAAGATTGCTTACCTATTATCCTGTTAATTCTAGATGATACTATTTTAATTAATTTAGTGATTAATAAACTCATTTAATAACCCAGATACTAGTACTCAAAATTTCCTAACAATAATTGCTATCAGTCCAACAGAGCCAACCCAAAGACTGTACTAATTGAACTAGAGCCACACAAGATGAGTAATATCAATAACTCGATCTTCTGCCATTTAGAGGCCAGCCACATGCCTGCTTGGCCCACTCATTTCAACCCCATCAATAAACCAATATAGTCTAATACATTACGAATATATGGACTTAACCTGCCAACCTTCAATTTAGAAAATAAAACTCAGCACCAACTTAATCCACCTCCACAGCTGTCTCATAGAAATTTAAACAAAGGTACTACAGACCCTTCTTTTATTATACTTGAAAATATTGTAACCCAACAGCTACACCAACAACCCAAATATCTATGGTCAACCTGAACAAAACCAAACATACCAAGGAAAACTCATTGATATATACTCAATTGTCCAACCATCCCAAACCTAGGACTTACCATTACAAGTGATACATGGCCTCCTCTAAATACAACCTTGCTATAGCACATCAAGACTCAAAAAGAAAATCGCAAAGAAAGTCACAAAAACTCTTCGACCATTTCCAGCTTCAAAACACACAGAAAAATACCAGCCCTAACTTCAATTTTGAAATTAACGACTAAGTCTCCTTCAAAAGCCGAAATGTTGAGAAAAGAATTCAAACACAGAACACTTAATTAAGTTTACAACTCAAATCGAATATTGCATAATCTGAATAAACTTCGCCATGTACGCACACAAACACGACACCATCTCCTGCACCCAATCACAAAATCGACCACACTAAAAATTCTAGCTACGAATTTATGACAAAACTTGAGAAGAACTAATTGGTACCTGAAGACAACACGTCCAATCAAAACTGTAACACGCTCTCCGGTCGGATACGGCCTCTCGTGTTTGAATTCTTCTTCACACCTCCGTTGCGGCAAACCATCGAATAGATCCCGAGCATTACAAAAGAACAAGTTCATTAGTTATATTTGAATTCCTTAGACTTTAGGAAATGTCAAATAATTAAGAATCAGTATGCTCTCATCACTCATAATCAAATCCAGTCCCAACTCTGTCAAATGATCCAATCCCTCTACAATCCTAACTGATCGCAACTAAAACAGAGGAGTCCATTCTCAGGATTCGTCCACACACAGAGAAGATCCCGATCAAAATAGTAAGGAAACAATAATACTCACCAGAATGATGACCGATGAAGCAAATCCAACACTTGACTGACCGACAGCTACTTCGTGAGAAGATTTTTGAGCGATCGATCTCTCTGATCCTGATTTGGTCATCAGGAATCTGGACACAAGAATCACTCGTTGAAAATGAAATGAACCGAGCAATTCTTGACGAAGAAGATGTATTCGAACCTACTTGCTGAAGCCGAGATCGATCGGGGATGCTCGACGCTTTCACCGCCTGTTGCTAGAGGACGAGATCGCTGTGGTTCGTGTGCGTCTCCGGAACGGTTGTGCAGCCGTCGCAACTATGAAGGAGGAAGAAATCATCGCCGTCGTCGCGATCCCGACGATCATCGATAGGCGAGACGTTGCTGTCGCCGTCGAGCCATGGCTCGCCAAAAAGAAAATTAATGTTAGGGTTAGGGTTTAGATATTGGAGAAGAAGAGAAGAAAGGAAGTGAGCTCGAGTCTCTCCTCCCAATTTCTTAACAGAAAAAATAAGAATCCAGAGAGAGAGAGAGAGGAGAGAATTTTATAGAGATTTGAGAATTAATTAGGTATTTACATAAAAGACACCAGTTAATTGTTTATTGCAAACTGTCATGAAAAGTTAGTTAGAAGGGAATTGGGTTTGTTACAAAGTTGTTAAGATGTTAGAAATTAGTTAGGATCTTGGAGAGCACTCCTACTATAGGCTAGAGTATTCTTCAAATTAATGACAATTAATTCATTAATAAAATCACAAGAGGATATTTAAAACAAATTTAAAAATAACTTTTCCTTAAAATAAACACAAAAGAATATTTAAAATTTAAATTACCATAAATTCATAAAATTAGGGAAAGTGGGGTTACAAATCTCTCCCCTTAAAATAATTTCGTCCTAGAAATTCAAAGGTGCAACAACATGATTTAAGAATATAATTTCAATTGAGACAAAAGTTGAAAATGGGTAATTTAAATTTAGATGTGAAATAAAGTCAATTCTGGTCATGGCTAGAAAATAGTTTATTTGGTCACGATCAAACGAAATTTCAAATATCAGGTAAGATCAATAGGTATAGATTATAAAATATAGGCACGATCAGGATTTCTAAATATGCCCAGAGGTGGGACATGAATGACTTACCATGACGAAATCAACGGTAAGATGACATGATCGATAATGATCAAATTTGGTTAGGCACGAAGTGAAACAAGGTATAATTAAGATTAAGTACGTTAATTTCATTCAGGAAGTTGAAATAACACGATCTATCCATGATCAAGATTTTGTAGATAAGCACGATATGAC
>JANAVB010040620.1:1346719-1629219 GCA_029216955.1 Iris pallida
CAGTCGGTCGAGCCACCCTTTCCCATCGAAGCCACGATCGTTTAGGCATGCCATCTTTCGAGCCCCAAAGGAAACTGTCAAACATGCTTTCAATACGATTTAAAACTGAGATAGGCGGATTGCTAGCCGAAAGACAGTGAACAGGCATAGAACCAAGGACAGATTTGATGAGAACTAGCCTGCCGCCATAAGAAAGATGTTTGTTGTTCCACCCCGAGATCTTCATCTGAATTTTGCCTATCAATTCGTCGTACATAGTGGCATTGCGTCTTCCAGCCATGATAGGGCATCCCAAGTAGGTCATGGCAGAATTTTGAATTTGAAAACCTGTCATCCGTTGAAGGCCATTAGCAGTATCAGTAGAGATCTTATCTGATAACATCATAGCAGATTTAGACACATTAACCCTCTGACCCGAGTTGACCTCATATCTGTTGATGACCTGCATGAGCATATGAACTGAGCGTTTGTCAGCACCAGAGAAGATCAACAAATCGTCCGCATAAGCAAGATGAGACACCCTTGGGCAACCTCGTGGAGAGTAGTATCCCGAGTAAGCAGTATTATTGTTGAGGTGGATAAGACTTCTACTAAGAGCTTTCGATACAATAATAAATAAAGCTGGAGAAATAGGATCTCCTTGTCGTATGCCACACTGACCATGAAAGAATCCCGATCTCCTCCCGTTTATGAGAGTAGAAAACCAAACATTGTCAAGCAAATGCAAAATCAGAGTGCTCCATTCATCACTAAAGCCAAATTTCTTTATGACCCGCAGTAGGAATGCCCAGTTGATCCTATCATAAGCTTTACTCATGTCGAGTTTTAAAGCCAAGTTCCCTCCCCATTGTTTGTGATCAATAACCGAAACCATTTCTTGGGCAAGAATAATGTTGTCGACAATTTCCCTTCCTTTAACAAAACCACTTTGTTCCGGCGATATAATACGAGGCAGTACATCAACTAATCTATTAGCCAGTAACTTAGAGAAAATTTTATTCACAAAGTTACATAAACTAATAGGCCGATAATCAGTGAAAGATTTCGGATGCTTCGATTTGGGGATGGGGAGCAAAAATGTACTAGTAATAGCTTTAGGAAAAGCAAATCCATCAAGAAATAAACATACTGCCTCCATGATGTCGACGCATAAGATAGGCCAACACTTCAAGAAAAATGATCCAGTGAATCCATCAGGTCCCGAGGAGCTAGCGGGGTCCAGGCTCTTAACAGTAGCCAGTAGCTCCTCCATAGTCGGCTTAGCAGTCAGTGCGGCATTATCCTCATGAGACAGGATGCAAGGAATATGATCAAGAAACTCATCTTCAACAATAAGAGGAGTAGAAGTGAAGACCTTACTGTAATGGTCATTCGCTTCCTGTTGAATGTCTTCAAGAGAGGTGAGAGTAGAACCATCCGAAGATAATATATGATGAATATGAAGACGATTTCGTTTGGAAGACACACAAGAATGATAAAATTTAGTATTCTTGTCTCCATCCTCATCCCATTTGATTCGGGCTTTTTGCTTCCAGAATGCATCTTCTATACGAAGGCGTTGTTTCAGATTAGCCCGAGCTAGCATATACTGAGTACGAAGGGAAGGGTCCGTCTCGAACTCTGCCTCAATCGATGTAATAGCGTCTTCAGCCTTCTTAACTTCTTGGAATATATCACCAAACATAGCCCTACTCCACGAAGAAAGAGCCCGTCTAGTAGCCCCCAGTCGCAAACCAATACGGACTAGACTATTGCAGTGATCAACCGAGTTCCATGCCTCCTCAACTAACGGTAGAAATGTATCATGATCCGTCCAAAAGTGAAGAAACCGAAATGGCCTAGGAGAGTTAGGCCTTTCACTTTCAATATTTAGTAGGATGGGAGAATGATCAGATTCTGTTCTATTCAAGTGGGATGAGGCGGAGAGGGGTGCCCAGGCAAGCCATTTGTGGTCAAGAAGAACTCTGTCTAGTCTCGAGCCCATCTTGGGTGATCCATATTGACGATCGACCCACGTGAAGCGATTACCAGTATAAGGGACTTCAGAAAGGCCCACAGCAGCTTGGAACTCCACAAATTCCTTGATAGAGACATGTCACCCTCATTTTTCCGTATTTCGTATTTATGCTCGTAGTTGGATTTTGGCTTGTATTTTTAATTTTCTCGACTTGCAGAATTTTGGGTTCTCTCGTATTTCGGGTTTTGGTTCGGCTTGGTTTTAATTGGTTTGGTTTAGTTGGTTGGTTTAATATATAGTGGAACACCTTAACCTACACTCCTCCCTCATTTCCACCACAACCACCCTCATTATATCCCCACCTAACTTTCTCTCTCCTCTTTACTCTCCATTAATTTTCTTCTTCTTCTTCCTTCTTCCACACAACACCACACCACAGGCAAGTGCTCCTTGCCACTACATAAGGACCCAATATTATTTGTCCATTAGCTTAAGGAGATGGTTTTGAACAACCTTAGGTCTTGATGTTTTGTGTTTTGAAGCTTCATCTGTTCTAGATCTAACTTTTTCCTATTTTCGGAAATTAGTGGTTTTGATCTATTTTGAGTTGGTTTTGGTGGGTTTTGATGCCTCTATGTTGTAGAGAATCAAATTTCACCCAAGTTAGAACTTTAAAAATCCGAATTTGGAGTTTTATTGGCAAAGTTGTGAGATTTTAAACTTTGGAACCCATTGTTGTGTTCTTCTCAGCCAACTTGGAGAAGAAGAAGGCCACCCGGACCCGTGCCCGTGCCGCGCCGTTGCGCGTGCGCGCCGCCGTGCTGGCGTGCCCTCCCGCGCGCACTCCGTGCCGCGCCCTTCCGCGCGCACTCCGCTGCGCTGTGCCCTTCCGCGCGCACTCCGCTGCGCCGCGCCCTTCCGCGCGCACTCCGCTGCGCTGCGCCCTTGCGCGCGCACTCCGCTGCGCTGCGCCCTCCCGCGCGCACTCCGCTGCGCTGCGCCCTCCCGCGCGCACTCCGTGCCGCGCCCTCCCGCGTGCCCTCCGCTGCGCCGTGCCCTCCCGCGCGCACTCCGCTGCGCTGCGCCCCGCGTGCCTCGTCGGACGCGCCCTCGCGCGTTCTGGCTCCGCGTTGCCCCCGCTCGCGCCTTTGGTGTGTTGCGGTTGTCCCTCGAGCGCGTCGCTTGACGCCGCTCGCGCACCCTAGCCCGAGCCTTGCCCGGCGCCCCCTTGGGTCGCCTTTAGCCCAGCTCACCCTGTGCTCTGGTGGACCTTGGTCCTTGGTTTCTGGCTAAATTTTGTTTTCTGAGATTTTCTTGTCCACCACACGACTTGACTTGGTCTAACACGTCTCGACACGATTTTCTATGATTTGACATGATTCGGCTTACGGCTGGTTTTTCTCCTATCTTGTTAATAACTTGGCGTATAACTTCGTAACTTGGTAACTTGAACCTGTAACTTGATAACTCGGCTTGACTTGAAAGTGGCCCACGATGGCGCACTCCTGACTTGACATGACTTGACTTGCCCTGATAGCATGTAACTTGACTTATCTTGACACCGTGGGTGTACTACTTGTTGCTCTGTGCAATTCACTTGTCTTGTCTTGCATCATGTCTAGGACGTGACTTCCTGGGTACCACGGCCAGGGACTCGCGCTAAATTGGATTAGGCTAATTATTAGATCAAACTAGAACATGGAGAATTCCCAGTCACAGGCAATCTCGTTATCTGGGCGCTTTAATGGACTTGTAGCTTGTCGACGAGTAGAGCACATTTCCAGCACACTGTCATGTGTTGCACCCTCTAAGTCACCTAAGGGTACATTTGTCTCCCGGGCAATGTACCCACCTCTAACTCTTAACCCGCGGAAGGATAACTGGATGGTCTGCAGGGCTTGGGATTTGGAATTCTCACTTGCATCTTGTTAGTAATTAGGCTTGTGACAACCCTAGTTAGTTAAAGTAGTAAGCCGTAGTACTTGTTTGGCCGATTGTGATTGAATGGTGTCTAGCTCTGTCCAAGTCTTGTCCAGCCCCTGTACCTGGAACTCTTGATCATGATTGTTTAACTTATCTCTAACGATAAATGGGTAGAGACAGTGAGCTATTCAGGCGAAGGGGTACAATCCCGGTCCTTGTTTGGTTTAAGGATTGTAACCTGGCTCCCGGAATGGTTCCACGTCCCTAGTCGTTTATCGCCCTGTGTACCTTACTATTTGTATCTTCTTTTATTCTTTATGTTCTGATATGCTGGCTTTTGTTCTTATTTGTGGCCTCCTTTGTGGCACTTGCTCTTCTGGGGTTTGACCCAGCTGGTTTTGTGTGGCCAGATTTCGGAGCAGCTCCCGAGGATCTACCAAGCTTCCAGCCCAATGGTGAACACTAGACGGAACCCGGGCTACGAGTAGGTTTTCCCTTTTGTTTCCCCCACTTATATATAAATTTATTTTTTTGAGGCGTTTGCCGACGAGCACCTGTTAGCTCGATGCATTTACTTAATGTCTGCCTACAGGCTGTAACATGATGGACAAATCCTAGGGTTGATCATGTATGACTGAAACCCTTGCTAGTCCTATCATTTTGTACGACTAGCTTCATGATCATCCAATATGGAATATTTGGGACGCCTTATAATTATGTATTTGATGCTCTAAGATCTTGTACTTACTTTAATTGCTTGAGATTGAGACAATAGGCTTGACCTTAAGAGACTGCTGGCTTGTAGTAAACCCTCATATCTAGACAGTCGTGACCGTATATTTGAGATGTATCATATTTCAATATACGTAGCTGGCTGTGTCTGCCCCCGCTCTCCAGTATTCTGGTTCTGGGGCGTGACATGGTTTAAGTGGTGGCCCATGCAGGTCTTGTCAATCAAGAAATGTGAGGGTTTACCGAATAGATGTCTCAATCAATCTTCGCCCTTGATCTCTGCTCGTATCTTCAAATCCCTGAGAATCTCGACCTGATCACATTGCTTGTATCATTGATCTGTCCTGGTCCTTTCCTTATAGTTTCCTATGTTGTCTTCTTCAGCGGCATTACTCCCGGACCTGCCAACCAGCCAGAGGAAGCTCGATAAGCGCCCCAGCGCCAGGAAGATCAAGCTCAGCACTCTGGAGTAGCCTCCCGAGTTATGCTTCCCGGAGGCTCAGAACCTCCTGTTCAGGCAGCTCCGCCCGTTCAACCAGCTAGACAGGATGAGGGGCCTTTGGTAGGGCTTATCAGAGAACTGCTTGCATCCCAAGATCGTCGAGGCGACGCCTTGCACCAGGAAGTTCATGATGCACTAAACCGAGGAGGTCCCCAAGGAAATCAGGCGGCCAACAGTTTCAAGCGCTTGAACCCTCCCTTCTTTGACGGCAGTAAAGATACGATTGCCACGGACGCTTGGCTTCAGGATACCGAGGTGGTTCTAGAAGCAGCTAGGACACCTGAGAATGAGAAGGTGGCGGTGGTACGCCTACAGTTGTTAGACTTGGCTCGCGATTGGTGGGCAGCTCAGGCCATAGGGTTAGCAGCACCAGTCACTTGGGCGACGTTCAGAGAGAGGTTCCAAACGAAGTACTTCGATGCGGTGGCACGGTACGACCTGCAGACCAGGTTCACCAACTTGAAGCAAGGAGGCAGGACGGTCGATGGCTATGCGACCGAGTTTTCTAGGCTGAGTAGGTTCGCCCCCACCTTGGTGGCAACCGAGTTCGATAGGGCTCAGCGGTTCCAGCAAGGGCTGCACTTAGAGATATTATTGGCTGTGGAACAGTTCGAGCACCAGACGTTCGATGCAGTGTTGAAGGCAGCAAGGAGGCATGAGTATACCTCCCGGAGAATTGTGGACAGGACCGGAGGCAGGAAGCGGTCCCACAACCAGATGCACCAATCTTCAGCTCCAGCCCCGGCAATTAGGGGTATAACTATTGGAACTCCGAGGCGGGCAGCCTCAGTGGCGTCGGTTCAGCATTCGACCCCGACGCACCCGCAGCAGCAGAAGCAGAAGCAGTCTTCCGCAGTGGGATGTTCTCATTGCGGGAAGCCGGGCCATGTAGTGGCAGAGTGTCGTAGGGCACAGGGATTGTGCTTGGCTTGTGGAGGAGCAGACCACCATATAGGGACCTGCCCGAATAGGGGAGGTCTATCATCATCCAACCTTTCTAGTTCTTCGGTGAGGGGACCAGTCCCAGTTCCAGTCCAGCAGCAGCAGCAACAGCAGTACCCGAGGCCATTGGCGCCCCAGGCCCAGGCCTTTCAGCAGCAGAACCAGCAGCAGTTCACCCAGGCTCTAGTACAGAATCGACAGAGGGGTTTCCAGCAGAGGGGACCCGCAGCTAGAGGTCAGGCTATGATGATGACCATGGAAGAAGAAGTTACACCAGGTGAGGTAGTGGCAGGTACTATTCTTGTCAACACCTTACCAGCATCTGTATTATTTGATTCTGGTGCCTCGCATTCATTCATGTCTGCACGATTCGTGACACGGATAGGATTGGAGCCCGAGTCATTATCTGTGAGGCTCAATATACTTACTGGTAATGGTCTTGTGGGAGTAGATCGAGTGTTTTCCTCGTGTCGGATCGTAGTTAGCGGTAGGGAGTTCCCCGCATGGCTCATAGAATTCCCTATGGCAGACTATGATGTAGTCCTAGGCATGGATTGGTTGAGGAACCATTATGCTAGGATAGACTGCCATATTGGCAGAGTTGTCTTTAGTATTTCCGGAGAGCCAGAGTTTTCATTTTCCAGAGGCACAGTAGAGCCATCTCCTCCGGTATTGTGGATGGCAGTAGCAGCAGTGCAGTTGCCCCGGATAGTTGAAGAGTTTCCAGATGTCTTCCCAGAGGAACTTCCAGGAATGCCACCAGAGCGGGAGATCGAGTTCACCATCGACTTGATTCCCGGGACAGCACCAGTATCAGAGCGAGTCTACAGAATGGCGCCATCAGAGTTGGAGATTTTGTACAAGATGATTGAAGAACTTAGAACCAAGGGATTCATTCGTGCTAGTGGATCGCCTTGGGGAGCCCCGATGCTTCTTGTGAAAAAAAAGGATGGTACGTCCAGGCTATGTGTTGATTATCGTACCTTGAACTCAGTGACAATCAAGAACAGATACCCTCTCCCGAGGATAGATGATTTGTTTGATCAACTCAAAGGGGCTTCAGTTTTCTCGAAGATAGACTTGCGGTCAGGATACCACCAGATCAGAGTTAGAGAGCAGGACATCCCAAAGACGGCGTTCAGATCGAGGTACGGGCATTGGGAGTTTCTAGTTATGCCCTTTGGAGCGACCAATGCGTCGGCAGTATTCATGGACCTCATGAACCGTATTTTCATGCCTTACTTGGACCAGTTTGTGATAGTGTTCCTTGATGACATCCTGGTCTACAGCAAGAGTGAAGCGGAGCATGAGCAGCATCTCCGTGTGGTTCTTCAGATTCTCAGAGAGCACCAGTTGTACGCCAAGTTCAGTAAATACGAGTTCTGGCTCGATCGTATTTCGTACTTGGGTCATATCATTACTCGAGGAGGAGTGGAAGTGGATCCCCAGAAGATTGTGGCTATCGAGGCATGGCCAGTACCCAGCTCAGTGGCAGAAGTTCGCAGCTTTCTTGGATTGGCCGGCTACTACCGGCGATTCGTCTCTGATTTCGTAAGGATTTCAGCGTCGATGACTCAGTTGACCCGCAAGGATGTGCCATTTGTATGGACAGCAGAATGTCAGGAATCATTTGAGAAGTTGAAGCGAGGTTTGATAACGGCTCCCATTCTCACCCTTCCAGATGGGATCGGAGGATTCACAGTTTATTGTGACGCTTCAGGCAGAGGATTGGGATGTGTTTTGATGCAGCATGGGAAGGTAATCGCTTATGCGTCACGTCAACTCCGTGATCATGAGAAGAATTACCCGACCCACGACTTGGAGCTTGCAGCAGTAGTGTTTGCACTTAAGTTATGGAGGCACTACTTGTACGGAGACAGAGTAGAGGTATTTACTGATCATAAGAGCCTGAAGTATGTTTTCAACCAGAAGGACCTTAATATGCGGCAGAGAAGATGGCTCGAGCTACTGGTGGACTACGATGTAGATTTGCAGTATCATCCAGGGAAGGCCAACGTTGTAGCAGATGCGTTGAGCCGGAGAGCTAGAGTTTATTTCTTGACGGCGCAACCAGAGTTATTGTCAGATCTTCAGAAGATGGGAATTAAAGTGATTCTTCCTTCCAATGTGGCCTTGATGGCCAGCCTACAGATTCAGTCCATCATAGTTGAGAGGATCCGGACAGCACAGTTAACAGATTCCAAGATTCAGTGGCTCAGAGCAGAGTGCGAGGCAGGGAGAAGGCCAGAGTTATGTATTCATGAGGATGGTATACTTCGACACGGTACGCGTCTTTGTGTACCCAGTGGAGATATCAGACAGGAAGTCATGGCAGTGGCTCACAGTTCGCAGTATTCCATCCACCCAGGCAGCACGAAGATGTACCGAGATATTCGTCAACACTTTTGGTGGAATGGTATGAAGAGAGAGATAGCCCGGTATGTCTCTCGATGTTTGGTTTGCCAACAAGTCAAGACTGAACATCAGAGGCCAGCTGGACTTCTTCAACCTTTGCCGATCCCAGAATGGAAATGGGAACACATAACCATGGATTTCGTGACTGGGTTACCCAGATCTCCGGCAGGCAGAGATGCTATTTGGGTCATTGTGGACAGGCTTACCAAGGTGGCACATTTTCTTCCATTTAGAGTTGGACAGTCGACGACGCAGCTAGCAGAGATGTATCTCAGGCAGATCGTCAGACTTCGCGGAGTGCCAGTCAGCATAGTATCAGACAGGGATACGAGATTCACATCGCACTTTTGGTGCAGTCTTTATCAAAGTTTGGGGACTCATCTCAAGTTCAGCTCAGCATATCATCCGCAGACAGATGGGCAGTCAGAGCGTACTATACAAACTCTCGAAGATATGTTGCGGTCGTGTGCCCTTGACTTTGGTGGTTCGTGGGAGGATCACCTGCACCTGGTGGAGTTCTCGTACAACAATAGTTTCCAGACCAGTATCCAGATGGCACCCTTCGAGGCTCTGTATGGCAGGAAGTGCAGATCCCCGTTAGCATGGGACAATGTCGGAGAGAGGCAGATGCTCGGTCCAGAACTGATTTCTCAGACGGTAGAAGTGGTCAGAAAAGTCAGGGATCACCTCCGAGTTGCTCAGGATCGCCAGCGCCATTGGGCCGATGCTCATCGGCGTCCCTTAGAATTTGCTGTCGGCGACCATGTATTCCTTAGGATCTCGCCTACCCGTGGCGTCATTCGTTTTGGCGTACGGGAAAAGCTTAGTCCTAGGTATATAGGGCCGTTCGATATTCTAGAGCGAGTAGGTGATATATCTTATCGTCTCGCTCTTCCATCGTCGCTAAGTGAGGTACATGATGTATTCCATGTATCCCAATTAAGACGGTACATCCCGGACCCGAGCCATATCCTAGATCATTCGGAATTGGTTGTTGGTACCAACCTTTCGTATGAGGAGAGGCCCGTGTCTATATTGGACCGGAGAGAAAAGACGCTCAAGAACAAGACTATTACTTTAGTCCGTGTTGCTTGGGGTCATCACTCTCTAGGTGAGTCAACGTGGGAGCGTGAGGACGACATCCGATCGCGATATCCCTATCTGTTTGACTCGTGAGGTATAATGTCTTTCTTATGCCTTACGCTTTTCCTTCCTTGCTTGCATTGTATGATTGTATGATTGAACTGCTTAGTGTAGCTTGTCTGTGCTTAGTATGGCTTATCGTGGCAATCTCTAGCTCCTTGATTAAATTCCGAGGACGGAATTCTTTGAAGGTGGGTAGAGTTGTCACCCTCATTTTTCCGTATTTCGTATTTATGCTCGTAGTTGGATTTTGTCTTGTATTTTTAATTTTCTCGACTTGCAGAATTTTGGGTTCTCTCGTATTTCGGATTTTGGTTCGGCTTGGTTTTAATTGGTTTGGTTTAGTTGGTTGGTTTAATATATAGTGGAACACCTTAACCTACATTCCTCCCTCATTTCCACCACAACCACCCTCATTATATCCCCACCTAACTTTCTCTCTCCTCTTTACTCTCCATTAATTTTCTTCTTCTTCTTCCTTCTTCCATACAACACCACACCATAGGCAAGTGCTCCTTGCCACTACATAAGGACCCAATATTATTTGTCCATTAGCTTAAGGAGATGGTTTTGAACAACCTTAGGTCTTGATGTTTTGTGTTTTGAAGCTTCATCTGTTCTAGATCTAACTTTTTCCCATTTTCGGAAATTAGTGGTTTTGATCTATTTTGAGTTGGTTTTGGTGGGTTTTGATGCCTCTATGTTGTAGAGAATCAAATTTCACCCAAGTTAGAACTTTGAAAATCCGAATTTGGAGTTTTATTGGCAAAGTTGTGAGATTTTGAACTTTGGAACCCATTGTTGTGTTCTTCTCAGCCAACTTGGAGAAGAAGAAGGCCACCCGGACCCGTGCCCGCGCCGCGCCGTTGCGCGTGCGCGCCGCCGTGCTGGCGCGCCCTCCCGCGCGCACTCCGTGGCGCGCCCTCCCGCGCGCACTCCGTGCCGCGCCCTTCCGCGCGCACTCCGCTGCGCCGCGCCCTTCCGCGCGCACTCCGCTGCGCCGCGCCCTTCCGCGCGCACTCCGCTGCGCCGCGCCCTCCCGCGCGCACTCCGTGCAGCGCCCTCCCGCGCGCCCTCCGCTGCGCCGCGCCCTCCCGCGCGCACTCCGCTGCGCTGCGCCCCGCGTGCCTCGTCCGACGCGCCCTCGCGCGTTCTGGCTTCGCGTTGCCCCCGCTCGCGCCTTTGGTGTGTTGCGGTTGTCCCTCGAGCGCGTCTCTTGACGCCGCTCGCGCACCCTAGCCCGAGCCTTGCCCGGCGCCCCCTTGGGTCGCCTTTAGCCCAGCTCACCCTGTGCTCTGGTGGACCTTGGTCCTTGGTTTCTGGCTAAATTTTGTTTTCTGAGATTTTTTTGTCCACCACACGACTTGACTTGGTCTAACACGTCTCGACACGATTTTCTATGATTTGACATGATTCGGCTTGCGGCTGGTTTTTCTCCTATCTTGTTAATAACTTGGCGTATAACTTCGTAACTTGGTAACTTGAACCTGTAACTTGATAACTCGGCTTGACTTGAAAGTGGCCCGCGGTGGCGCACTCCTGACTTGACATGACTTGACTTGCCCTGATAGCATATAACTTGACTTATCTTGACGCCGTGGGTGTACTACTTGTTGCTCTGTGCAATTCACTTGTCTTGTCTTGCATCATGTCTAGGACGTGACTTCCTGGGTACCACGGCCAGGGACTCGCGCTAAATTGGATTAGGCTAATTATTAGATCAAACTAGAACATGGAGAATTCCCAGTCACAGGCAATCTCGTTATCTGGGCGCTTTAATGGACTTATAGCTTGCCGACGAGTAGAGCACATTTCCAGCACACTGTCATGTGTTGCACCCTCTAAGTCACCTAAGGGTACATTTGTCTCCCGGGCAATGTACCCACCTATAACTCTCAATCCGCGGAAGGATAACTGGATGGTCTGCAGGGCTTGGGATTTGGAATTCTCACTTGCATCTTGTTAGTAATTAGGCTTGTGACAACCCTAGTTAGTTAAAGTAGTAAGCCGTAGTACTTGTTTGGCCGATTGTGATTGAATGGTGTCTAGCTCTGTCCAAGTCTTGTCCAGCCCCTGTACCTGGAACTCTTGATCATGATTGTTTAACTTATCTCTAACGATAAATGGGTAGAGACAGTGAGCTATTCAGGCGAAGGGGTACAATCCCGGTCCTTGTTTGGTTTAAGGATTGTAACCTGGCTCCCGGAATGGTTCCACGTCCCTAGTCGTTTATCGCCCTGTGTACCTTACTATTTGTATCTTCTTTTATTCTTTATGTTCTGATATGCTGGCTTTTGTTCTTATTTGTGGCCTCCTTTGTGGCACTTGCTCTTCTGGGGTTTGACCCAGCTGGTTTTGTGTGGCCAGATTTCGGAGCAGCTCCCGAGGATCTACCAAGCTTCCAGCCCAATGGTGAACACTAGACGGAACCCAGGCTACGAGTGGGTTTTCCCTTTTGTTTCCCCCACTTATATATAAATTTATTTTTTTGAGGCGTTTGCCGACGAGCACCTGTTAGCTCGATGCATTTACTTACTGTCTGCCTACGGGCTGTAACATGATGGACAAATCCTAGGGTTGATCATGTATGACTGAAACTCTTGCTAGTCCTATCATTTTGTACGACTAGCTTCATGATCATCCAATATGTAATATTTGGGACGCCTTATAATTATGTATTTGATGCTCTAAGATCTTGTACTTACTTTAATTGCTTGAGATTGAGACAATAGGCTTGACCTTAAGAGACTGCTGGCTTGTAGTAAACCCTCATATCTAGACAGCCGTGACCGTATAGTTGAGATGTATCATATTTCAATATACGTAGCTGGCTGTGTCTGCCCCCGCTCTTCAGTATTCTGGTTCTGGGGCGTGACAAGACAGGACACGGAGGAAGACCCCCAAACTTTTCCTCCGAGCTAGTAGTCGCATTGAAGTCTCCACAGACCAGCCATAGGAGAGTCCATCGCTGTCGAGCCAATAGCAGTTGACTCCAGAGAAGCCTACGCCCTTCTTTGGTATTACTACCATGCACAGCCGTCAGAAGAGACGTTTCAGGGAAAAGAGACGAGGAAACTGTAACAGTGAGACATTGGTCGGAAGAGTCGACCACAGAGAGCACTCTACCCGAGCGTGCCATAACCCATATATTGCCTTTAGAGTTACTGTACGAACTCTGAAATCCCAGCTTTAGTTGGTAGGATAGAAGCTTTGCTGGCAGTACTTTGGGTTCTAGAATAATGACAATCGGGACTTTATTCGTACGACACAGAGACTTAAGTCTTTTAAAAGCCATTGAGTTAGCAATTCCACGAATATTCCAACTAAGAATTTTAGTCATTAATGGAGGATGAGGAGGGTTAAGCAATTGAAACCTTGGACGTAGATCGGAGGACACGGGTGGAGGGAGGGGGAGCCACCTTCTTATTCTTCTGTCCACCAGGGACATCTTGGGAAACATGGTGGTGGGCCTCTTCCGGGGGGATACTCGTGTCGGGAGGGAAGCCATCAGGTTCTTGTACCTCCTGAGCAAGGAGTGTAGGGGCGACAGGATGCTCCGGGTTCAGCTCGGCAGCTTCAACCTCGTCTGCCCAAGAACGGAGTTCACCGTCTTCCAGCTGCTCCGGTCTGGTGGAAGAGAGCTGAACAACTGGAGACGAAGGAGGATGACTTGGAGATGAGGATAGACGTGGAGATGAAGGACGGGATGTGACGGCGCAGGCATTAAATGTGGGTGGAGGCTGGTCGGGACTCGAGCCTTCAATGACTTGTGCTCCATTAGCAGAAGAGTTCACCTGTTGTACCATTGGCGGTTGCACATAAGTGGCCTGAACTGGATCATTAATGTCTGGATTAGATGGCTGTCCCTTCTCGGCATCATTATTAATGACAGGTTCATTAATATGAGGATTCGATGGTTCTCCCCGTTCAAGAAGCGAAGTATTGTTGGCCTCCAATAAGATTTCTTTGTGTTTCTGCTGAGTGGGATTTGCATGCTTTGGAGTATGTAATTTGCATGCTTCTTTCTTATGGCCTTGATGCTTGCAGATCGAGCAATAGGTCGGGATATGTTCATATTCAACTTTCTGAAATATAGTGCACCCATGCGGCATATTTATACGTATCACAGGGGGTAGAGGTTTGCTAGCATCAACTTCCACAAACACACGAGCCGTACTAGGGCGGGATAATTCCTCTGTAGCTTTATCAAGTTTAAGGGGGGTGCCAATGCCAAGCACTATAGAAAATAGCGCATTTTTGGCAAATAATTGATGAGGGAGCCCAGGAAGAGAAACCCAAGTAGGAGCCAATGGAGATTCGTTAGTAGCATTGAAGTCCTTCGACCACCGAAAGACTTGCATAGGAGCGCGTGAAACGTACCATGTTTCCCTGGCCCGAAGCCGAAGGAAGTCAGCCTCAAGGGAAGGCCGGATAATGATGTGTTTAGGATCAATGACACCAACCTTGACTTCACCCGCGAACTGAAAACCCATGAAGGCTTTACGGATCACGTCGATCGGAGGTCGGGCGTGAGAGAATTTGCCAATCAAGGCAAACTGGAAAGGTTGGATCAAGATCTGCTCGTCTTCCTCCGAAAAGGATATGATGGGAACCCCCTTCGAGAAGGAAGGGGATCAGATAGGAATCAGAGGCGCCGCCGAAGCCACGCCTACTGCCTCCGCAAAAGTTTTGGTCGCCATGGAAACAAAAGACAGGAGACTACGATGGTCAAGTGATCCGATCGTAGGGAATGACGCCGGCCCGGCAAAAGGCCAAGCCGGGGTCGGTGGAAAGATTAGGGTTCACAAGACGACGGCGCTCCTCAAAGGAGAAGAGAGCGCATCTTATATTTTATATATATATATATGTTTAAATATTAGAAATAAGATAAAACAAATTGGGAGGAGGGTACTGTTCACGTGAACAGTACCCATACATAGCCCGACCTTAGAAGAGACCCGAGCCTATCACATATCTATATATATATACGTGAGAAAGGAAGCGAGAACCCTAGCGAAATACATATCTACCGCGCCCCACCAGCCCCGACGCCAATGCGTGCCCTTGGACCGCCGCGCGTGTCGCCGGAGGCCGCCGAAAAGCACAGCCATGCGCAGAAAATAGTAACACCATCGACAACAGCGGCCCCATATCCTTGACTTCGCGATGAGTTTTCTCTCTCATCGTCGCATATTTTTCTGCACGGTTTCTTCGTACACGTTGACAATATAACCCTCTTCATACGCTTTCAAATTGAATTTCATATGCATACTTAGATCGCTCAGAAATTCGACGCAAAAATTGTTGAAAAATTGACTGGAAACAGGGCATTTAGACTGTCTCAAACCCCTAGTTTGAAGGAAGTTTTAGAACCAAACATTATGAATTTTGAAAATCTATTTAGAGGAGTTTATTGACAATATGTAGGAAAACAAAACCCTTCTTTTAGTATTAAATAAATTGAGGTATTCATTAAATAAAACCTGTTCAAAGTTGATCAAAAACCTGTTTTCAAAATTGGAAAAAGCTTCGATACGACGTGCGTCCCGGCAATCCGGGCGACATGTTCGCGAACCGAAAGCATCGAAAGGTGCGTATCAACTTTTTGGAAGTATGAACTTTGACAGAATTCAAATTTGTCGCGTGTGCACGATGAATTTGATGCGTATCTGTCGAAATTTACCGTATCGGCCTCTGTGCAAATTTTCCAATTACTTTGTGCACGTTCGTCAGATCGAGACGAAACTTATGCCAACAGGACCATATCATTTTTCTGGTCCTGTATGCCAAGCGGTCATGTATGCCAAGTTTGGTCCAATTCTGAGACAGTTGATCGGATCGCCGTTTCGCGGGCCCCACGATCCGATTCAACGGGCAATTTTGTGCACGGCCTGCCAGAATCCAAAACTAGACATACCGTTGGGTTCGTATCATCAAAAAAAGTCCGTAGACATATAATTTGATGATTTTAGAGACCATTGACTCTGGCACGCTTTTCGGTGCAAATTGGGTCCAACGGCGGACACCATTTTGACCCAAAATTACCGTTTTGCCCATGTGTCCAGAATTGGACTTAAGGATAGGCTATCCTAGCTAATTTGACTAATCTAGAAACATTGGTAACATCTACTACAGCTTTTGGAGGCAGTTGTGATACTTGGACTTTCTGACTTGTTGATTGGCGATATATTATTGGTTCTCCGTGCAACCCTCAGGCTAGTATACCTTGCCGAACATATACAGTATTTATATTGTTTTCTTTCTATTGTACTTTTTTTATATGGTTACTTGTTTCCACTATTGTGCTTGGTTTGTCATCGAAAATTTTACTTGTTTCTAGATTTACGTGTACGTATAGGATATTCGACATTGCTTGATTATTGGTCTTTTCTTGTTACCTTGTCTCGTGATTGAGTTGTCAGTTTCTATATATTGTTCTTGACTTGACCATTCTTGACTGAGAGTATCTTGCATTGTACTAAAGTTGAGATATACTATAGATTGGGAGTATCTTACATTGTGTAACCTCCGTAAATTGAATTCTTGGATATTTTCGAAAATTGGCATTTTTATTTTATTTCGTATTTTTTAAAACTTCGAATTTTCTAAATCTCGAAGAACGTACAATTTCTAAAATTTTGGGAAAATAATTTGACCGTGATTGCTATCGGTCTTTGTTGGCTTCGGCTTACTATTTTTTTGGCAATTTTGTCCTATTGCGATTTCCCTGTTATTTTCTCGAATCAATGAGTTTTAATTATTTTCTATATGGAAAACGTTACTGAATTTTGGAATTTCAAAATATAATTATTTACTAAATAAATAATTTCTAAATATATTTAAATATTTAAGTAAATATATTAGTATTTTATTAATTAGAAAAATCCTGGCTAAATTGTAATTAGCCATTGTTATTTAGTAGTAACTGGCAATTAATTATTAATTATAACTAATATTTATTTTGTACTAATTTATTGGCAGATAGTAAAATGTCAGTGTTAGCAGTTAGCTTTGGTTAGCAGTTAGTCTTTTTTCACTATTTTCCTAATTTCTATTACATTTACATTTTTAGGTTTTCCCCACTTTTCCTATAAATATCACACTTCCCAAGAGTTGTAACCTAGAATTTCCTAGCCACCAAAATTTCTACACCATTCCCAAAACCCTAATTTCCTACACAAATCCCTAGAACTATCCAACCCAGCCCATTGCCCGAGCCACCCCTGGCCGGAGCTCGCCGTGGCCGAGCACGGCCGGCGGCACACCAACACCAGCAGCAACTCATCTCCACCATCGCCATCATCCACCCGACCTCCTCCTCATCGGAGCTCCGTCGATCTAGCCGTTCATCAACCACCGCCGCCATCCCGGCCTCCTGCAACTGATCGCCGCTGCCACCGTTCACCATCGCCGCCACCACCGCTACCAACACCATCAACCACCGCCACCAACACCATCAACCACCGACCACCACAACTGTAACCCATCACCACCGCCGCCGTCGTTCACCCACCGTTGACAACCCACCACCGCCATTTTCCACAAAAATCCGACCAAATCATCAAGAGAGAGAGAGAGAGAGAGAGTGGACCTCGCCCTCGCCGAACTGGCGCAGCTCCGCCGACCGGATCCCTTCGGCCGCGCCGCTCCCGCCAGCGAGACCCGACTCCACCGTGCCCTAGCTCCTCCGCCATGCGTGCCTCCACCTTTTCCTCACCACCAGACCCGCCGGAGCCCTCCTCCGCCCTGTGAGCCGCTGCTCCGCCGGCGCACCCGCGCTCCGCCACCCGCTCGTGAGCCTCTCCAAACCCCCCCCCTTTTTTTTGTTCTGTCATTGGGAGAGACAGAGCCCCCCCTTTTTACTTAATTAATTATATTAGTTAGTTAATTGTATTAGTTATTAATTTAATTGATATTAGTTATTAATTATATTAGTTTATTAATTATATTAGTTTATTAGTTTATTATATTAGTTTATTATATTAGTTTATTAGTTTATTTATTAGTTATATAATAGTTATTTTGTATAATAGTTAATGTATAATTGTTTAATAAATGTATATTAGTATAATACATGTAAATTGTTATATAAATGTGTATTAGTTTTATAATAAATGTATATTAGTTTATCATAAATGCATGTTAGTTTATATATACATATTGTAATAATAGTTGAAATAATTTGGTATTTATAGTTATTTCGCATTATTACTATTAAAGGTATTATTTGTAATTTTGTTACTAATATTATTAATGTTATCAATTTATTTATTGATTTACAATTAGAGAATTAATAAATGGTTTTAGCATAAAAGTTTTATTATATTAAAAACATTCTTTCAAGTATTGGTTTATTAAGTTTTGACCTAAATTCATATTTGATAAAATAGGAAAATTGGTACAGAATTGATTTTCTGGGTTTTGAATTACGATCTAAAATATGTTGATTAATACAGTAATAGTTTTAACATTATAAGGATTTCCAAATATTTATTATATTTATTTATTATATTTTTCTGAAATCGTAATCGTGTTTAGGATAGTCATTTTCTATTCTTGATTTGATTAGTGTACCAAACCCTGATTTTAGACTTTTTATACCAAACTAGGCTTTTTGGACTACTCTTGACTCATTGGGACTACCCATGTCGTCGTCTGGGACCCTCTGTAGAGCATAGCAGTGTACCTACCTCGTGTCGACACGTTCGTGTTGCGCACGTCGACTCCAACCAATCGAGGTGAGTACATTCTCTGATCTTTTTATACCTGTCTGGATTATATTCTTGCTCTAGATTACTCTACTTGATGCTGACACGTATCTTTACAGATTAGTACTATATGGATCCTTTCCTGAGATGTTATCCCTCTACGGGTGCATCGGGTATTTCATGTTCATGACTTTATCATGTGCATCAGGTACTCCTTGTACTCGTACTAGTTCATGTTTTTACATGTTCTCATGTACTTCTTGTACTTCATGTGCTTTCATGTGCTTATCATGTGCCACATGTACTACTCATTACATGAGTTCACGTATCTTAGCTGTATTCATGTGCTTATGACATAACTTGAACGGATCCTTGTGTATTAATTAGGGCGGGGTGAGTAGAATTGGTTATGTGTTCACTATCCCCAGTAGATGTATTCATGTGCCTCCTTATTTGTATTCATGTGCCCCCAAGCCGTTTACATAACCATTAGGCTCTAAATCACGTAGCCACTTACAGTCTCTACTATCATGTATTTACTTTCAATTACAAAATATCTCCTGTTTACTCGTACTTCGTATTCAGTACTTCCTGTATTTTACTCTATTGCATGATTGATACTCCTAACCTGCTATGAACTGTTTTAGAGATATGTGCTCGTTCTCGTCCTGACTGGACCTGTTGAAAATTTTACAGATAGCTTGGAGGTTACTTGCTAGCCTAGAGGAGACACAGTAGAGGTCGGAGTAGGTAGCTAGAGTTCCTCATTTTATTTTTCAGTTACCTTGAGTTGTATTTATTTTATGGATTATTGTATCGAGATTTGAGATGTTTCTGGGTTGTGTATCTTAGACACTTAGACTTCTATCTGATGTATCTTTTTGTGGATTTTATGTTTTATCTATCTTCCATTATACTCTACCCTAGATGTGATTGAGTTTACATTCTGCTATGTCACCCCCATTTGGGGAGTATAAACTGCTTAGCATTATATTGTTAGATGTTGTGACCTAGGACAGCGTTCTACCGCCCACACTGCGGCGTAGGCTGGACGTACCCACGTCTCGCGCCCTAACTTTAGGGTGCGGGTCGTTACACGTTTTTAGTGGTGGCCCATGCTGGTCGAGTTTGTGTAATGGTATTCGAACTAGAGTACCACTACAGCCTGCAGTAGGATTAGGATGTATTTTGAAGGTACTCAATCACAGTTAGGGTCCCTTGAGAGATTCCTGGTACGACTCTTGAGAATCTTATTTTAACTTCGATTTGAAACTTTTTTCCTTGATTTGATTTATCTTTATTTTCTGTTGTTGAAATTGATTTTGATGGATTGTTGTTGAATTTGAGTTTGTATTTATTGATTTTGAGGAAGATTGTTGAATTTTGAATCTTGATGTTAGCTGTAGCATCCGAGTTTGTATTTATATGAATTGAAGGATTTTTGTTCATTTTTGAATCTTAATGTTCGTTGGTAATTTGATTTTTGGGTATTCATTGTTGATTTAATTTAATTTTTGTCAAGATGAAATTATATGGGCTAGGTCATCTAAGTTTTGGAATCTAGTCTTCTATAGTCACATTAGCCAGCATGGTGAGGACATATACTCAGATTTTGGATGTATTTCTCGGGTGTGGGAATTTAAGGTTTTCGCAGCCAAGCTAGCGGCATCGCAAAAATTTTAAATACCATGATTCTAGAGGTATGTGCCTTAGTCGAGGACTCTATGATTATCGTAGCCTTGCTTACTAGTATGACGAGGATTTAGAGCACCATCATTTAGAATTATTGGTTGTTTTTGTTTTGCTTCTCATTATTTAACTTAGGAGTAGGAGTAGGAGTAGGAGTAGAAGTAGCTTTAGCTGTTATTATAACCCTTTGTGTGACTTTTGCTATTTCTTCATAATACAATGAATCAATGATTTTGCTAGGCCTTATTTTGGATTTGATATTACAGCTCTGGCTTCAAAATGAGTTCCTCTTTTAAACAGATAAGCAGAACAGATTCTATTATCATTCTTTCCTGCCATTATTTTTATTACCATCATTCCTTGTCTTATATAACTGTCCTGATTATATCAATTCTGTCTCATATCACATTCTGTCAGCTGTATTTGAACCCCTAAATCTTTATATCGTTTTTATCTGAGAAATATTGAGGAAGTGACGTGAATCATCTAGGTCAAAAAAATGACGTAATTGGTTATCATATGATGATTTTTGTAGGAATCAAAATGTTGGAAGTCAAATATGAAAATTTTGAAATGGAGATGTGGTAAAGGTTTAAAATGAAATCGAGGGATAAATGTTATCAATTTAGAAACAATCACAGAAATTTGGTTATGAATAATTCAGGGATGTATTTCAAAACTAATGAGGATATTCGAGGTCAACTTAGTTTTGAGAACTTAGAAAATCTTGGTTATTGATTCTGGGGAAACTTTTACTCTGAGGCTATATAGAAAATAAGAAATAAAAAGGAGAATTTTATGGTATTCAATGATTATACAAAATTGAACTAGATATTGTAAGAGGATGACTAGAGACAGAGAGAACACAAGGATTTTAAGCTATAGGAATTATTTTTGATGATTGGGAAAATTATAGAATTCAAAAAGGATAATACTGAAGGTGAACGTTGAAGAAATACGAAGGATTGATTTATAAATAAAAATAAATAAATTTGTATGACATGGTGGTATTGGAGTTGAGTAAATACTAGATTTGATTTAAACAAGTCCAAGGATTTAATAAACTGGATTTAGAGGTTTCGGATCTAATTTAGAACGGGGTGAAAGAAATTGAAAACTTGATTAAATGAATACGTGATAATTCCTGAATAAGTGGGGGTATGTTTCATGAGAAATGTTTTAAAAGTTTGGAATTTTTGTCTATGGTGATCATGGTAAAGGTTAGATGACTGAAGGTTATAAAATTTCGATGATAGTTATATAACGGTTGATTTTCATATTGGGACTTGTGAGATAAAAATATGATTTGGCAAATGATAAACATGATGGTATTAGAGAGAGATGATTAACTTGACTTCTTATAAAAATTTTCGTTGTTCCATAAAATGTTACAATATCATTGAATCCTAGCTTCCTTAATCACGACCAAATCGACTTTGATCATCTTTCTTATCATATTGATATCTTCGGTTGTACTCAATTGAATTAAAATTTGATTGTGACCTGAATCTCCATCCTTGTATTCTTGTGCTCAGACTTCGATGACATTGTCCTCCATATTGCCCAAATCTTGGTTTCCAAAATTGATCAACTTAGATCGTATCGCGACTAAAATTTCTTAATATTATTATGGTTGGATTGCAATGCTATTAACATTCGTTCCTTAAATTTTTGATTTTGATTTTCCTTGAATAGTACCCTTTATCATACCAGTAGTCTTGACCCTTGACCGTACTCAATTTATTAAATTCCATCGTGATTTAGATCTCTATCATATGTTGCTCGTGCTCAAAAATCTCGATTTCAACTTTTCGAACCTAAATTCAAATATTGATTAGCCTTATTCTTCATCGTGTCAATATTTAATTTTGATCGTAATCGAACTTCGATACCAATATCACTTGTGCCTAAACTCTGATTATTCTTGAAACGACTAAGTTATGTTCCAATTTCGATTTTTATCTTGTTTGGATTTTTGCACTCGTGCCTAAAATGTTTTCTGACCATGATTTGATTTCCTAATATCATCTGAAATTCTCATGATTGTTCGTGCCTGAATGACCTGGCATGACTAGACGACTATGAAATCCATGGTTGTGATTCTTAAGATCATGACTATCGTACCGATTTTGCCTCTAAATCGTGCTTGAAAAATTTTGTCCTTGATCACGACTACCGATTGACTATGAACTTGTCATGAATTGAGTGATCATATCGAAAATAAATTTTTTTTATTGTGCCTAAAATCTTGATCTTCGATCACGACTATATGTGAACTTAGTCGTGTCCGAATTTGATTTTGATCGTGTCTGAACAAATTCTCTGTTAATGCCTAGATTTCAATTCTCTAACTGCTCGTGCTATGAGTTCATTCCTGAATCATACCTAGATTTTATTTGGGTAACTTATCCTTGATCGTGCCAAGGTGACTTAAATCTTTTTTTCAAATTTCTAATCACGACCGATCCCTGATTCATGACTTAATTAATCTTGTCCATTAGAATTTGATCGTGTTTGTGTGACTCTAACTCCGACCTTATCAAGCCTAGATTTTGTTGTTCGTACTATACTCAGATTTGACCCTACCTTATCATAACCAAAACAACAATTTGTTATATTAGTCGCGACTCGAGTCGTGTCTAAGATACTTAATCTTCGTTCTAAATCGTGCCTAGTTGATTCGACCATACCATGATTCTATCATGCCAAATCAATAGTCGTGCCTAAACAATTTCGAGTTGATCATCTTGCTCGTGCCAACTCGCCGTTCTTGATCGTGTCAGCCATACTGCCTAAAATTTCTATCATGTTTTAACCCCCCTTGCCAAGCTTTAATTTCGAGGACGAAATTTCTTTAAGGAGGGTAGATTTGTAACCTCCGTAAATTGAATTCTTGGATAATTTCGAAAATTGGCATTTTTATTTTATTTCGTATTTTTTAAAACTTCGAATTTTCTACATCTCGAAGAACGTACAATTTCTAAAATTTTAGGAAAACAATTTGACCGTGATTGCTATCGGTCTTTGTTGGCTTTGGCTTACTATTTTTTTAGCGATTTTGTCCTATTGCGATTTCCCTGTTAATTTCTCGAATCAATGAGTTTTAATTATTTTCTATATGGAAAATGTTATTGAATTTTGGAATTTCAAAATATAATTATTTACTAAATAAATAATTTCTAAATATATTTAAATAATTAAGTAAATATATTAGTATTTTATTAATTAGAAAAATCCCAGCTAAATTGTAATTAGCCATTGTTATTTAGTAGTAACTGGCAATTAATTATTAATTATAACTAATATTTATTTTTTACTAATTTATTGGCAGATAGTAAAATGTCAGTGTTAGCAGTTAGCTTTGGTTAGCAGTTAGTCTTTTTTCACTATTTTCCTAATTTCTATTACATTTACATTTTTAGGTTTTCCCCACTTTTCCTATAAATATCACACTTCCCAAGAGTTGTAACCTAGAATTTCCTAGCCCCCAAAAATTTCTACACCATTCCCAAAACCCTAATTTCCTACACAAATCACTAGAACTATCCAACCTAGCCCATTGCCCGAGCCACCCCTGGCCGGAGCTCGCCGTGGCCGAGCACGGCCGGTGGCACACCAACACCAGCAGCAACTCATCTCCACCATCGCCATCATCCACCCGACCTCCTCCTCACCGGAGCTCCGCCGATCCAACCTTCATCAACCACCGCCGCCATCCCGGCCTCCTGCAACCGATCGCCGCCACCACCGTTCACCATCGCCGCCACCACCGCCACCAACACCATCAACCACCGCCACCAACACCATCAACCACCGACCACCACAACTGTAACCCATCACCACCGCCGCCGTCGTTCACCCACCGTTGACAACCCACCACCCCCATTTTCCACAAAAATCTAACCAAATCATCAAGAGAGAGAGAGAGAGAGAGAGAGTGGACCTCGCCCTCGCCGACCTGGCGCAGCTCCGCCGACCGGATCCCTTCGGCCGCGCCGCTCCCGCCAGCGAGATCCGACTCCACCGTGCCCTAGCTCCTCCGCCATGCGCGCCTCCACCTTTTCCTCACCACCAGACCCGCCGGAGCCCTCCTCCGCCCTGTGAGCCGCCGCTCCGCCGGCGCACCTGCGCGCCGCCACCCGCTCGTGAGCCTCTCCAACCCCTCCCCCTTTTTTTTGTTCTGTCGTTAGGGGAGACAGAGCCCCCTTTTTACTTAATTAATTATATTAGTTAGTTAATTGTATTAGTTATTAATTTAATTGATATTAGTTATTAATTATATTAGTTTATTAGTTTATTATGTTAGTTTATTATATTAGTTTATTAGTTTATTTATTAGTTATATAATAGTTATTTTGTATAATAGTTAATGTATAATTGTTTAATAAATGTATATTAGTATCATACATGTAAATTGTTATATAAATGTGTATTAGTTTTATGATAAATGTATATTAGTTTATCATAAATGCATGTTAGTTTATATATACATATTGTAATAATAGTTGAAATAATTTGGTATTTGTAGTTATTTCTCATTATTACTATTAAAGGTATTATTTGCAATTTTGTTACTAATACTATTAATGTTATCAATTTATTTATTGATTTATAATTAGAGAATTAATAAATGGTTTTAGCATAAAATTTTTATTATATTAAAAACATTCTTTCAAGTATTGGTTTATTAAGTTTTGACCTAAATTCATATTTGATAAAATAGGAAAATTGGTACAGAATTGATTTTCTGGGTTTTGAATTACGATCTAAAATATGTTGATTAATACAGTTATAGTTTTAACATTGTAAGGATTTCCAAATATTTATTATATTTATTTATTATATTTTTCTGAAATCATAATCGTGTTTAGGATAGTCATTTTCTATTCTTGATTTGATTAGTCTACCAAACCCTGATTTTAGACTTTTATATACCAAACTAGGCTTTTTGGACTACTCTGGACTCATTGGGACTGCCCGTGTCGTCGTCTAGGACCCTCTGTAGAGCATAGCAGTGTACCTACCTCGTGTCGACACGTTCGTGTCGTGCACGTCGACTCCAACCAATCGAGGCGAGTTCATTCTCTGATCTTTTCATACCTGTCTGGATTATATTCTTGCTCTAGATTACTCTACTTGATGCTGACACGTATCTTCACGGATTAGTATATATGGATCCTTTCCTGAGATGTTATCCCTCTACGGGTGCATCGGGTATTTCATGTTCATGTACTTTATCATGTGCATCAGGTACTCCTTGTACTCGTACTAGTTCATATTTTTACATGTTCTCATGTGCTTCATGTGCTTTCATGTGCTTTCATGTGCTTATCATGTGCCTCATGTACTACTCATTACATGAGTTCACGTATCTTAGCTGTATTCATGTGCTTATGACAAAACTTGAACGGATCCTTGTGTATTGATTGGGGCGGGGTGAGTAGAATTGGTTATATGATCACTATCCCCAGTAGCTGTATTCATGTGCCTCCTTATTTGTATTCATGCGCCTCCAAGCCGTTTACATAACTATTATGCTCTAAATCACGTAGCCACTTACAGTCTCTACTATCATGTATTTACTTTCAATTATAAAATATCTCCTGTTTACTCGTACTTCCTATTCAGCACTTCCTGTATTTTACTCTATTGCATGATTGATACTCCTAACCTGCTATGAACTGTTTTAGAGATATGTGCTCATTCCCGTCCTGACTGGACCTGTTGAAAATTTTACAGATAGCTTGGAGGTTACTTGCTAGCCTAGAGGAGACACAGTAGAGGTCGGAGTAGGTAGCTAGAGTTCCTCATTTCATTTTTCAGTTGTCTTAAGTTTTATTTATTTTATGGATTACTGTATCGAGATTTGAGATGTTTCTGGTTTGTGTATCTTAGACACTTAGACTTCTATCTGATGTATCTTTTTGTGGATTTCATGTTTTATCTATCTTCTATTATACTCTACCCTAGATGTGATTGAGTTTACATTCTGCTATGTCACCCCCATTCGGGGAGTATAAACTGCTTAGCATTATATTGTTAGATGTTGTGACCTAGGACAGCGTTCTACCGTCGACACTGTGACGTAGGCTGGACGTACCCACGTCTCGTGCCCTAACTTTAGGGTGCGGGTCGTGACACATTGTACTACGACCTACAACCGATTCTTTTATCTTGATATTGCTTGATTGACTTGACTTGAGACATACTATTGATTGGGAGTATCTTATATTGTACTACGACCTATAGCATATATTGATTGATTGATTGACTTGATTTGTGACACTATGAATTGGGAGTGTATGTCCTAAAAATCAAGTTGCATTTATCAAATTGGCAGAGAATCGTTCGAGAAACAACTGTACAACTTCAGTGCAATCCGCCAGTCCACCTTCAGCGAAGTCTGTCAGTCCAACCTCAGTGCAGTTTGACCAAGTCTAAAACCCAGCGCTGTCTAGTGACCAGAAGGAAGCGCAGTCTGAAGCTAGCACTATTCGGTTAGCGCAATTCATCGAATAACTGACATTTAATACGTAGCTCACATGCCATCAATTGCTCACCACGTGGCAACCGCCTGTACACGACCAAGCGCATTTCAATCAAACAATGCCATACGTCTAAATACAGTTAGCCTACGATCGAGCAACTGCCCAATAGGCCAGCGTAGTTTGCAGTCTGCGCTGTCTGTCGCCAGCGCAGTTCATCATGCACAATTCAGAATAACCATAAATTGGTTATTTCTAGAACTCTATAATTAGAGTTTCAAGTCCTTCATTAAGGGGTCAGATCATTATTATCATCAGAGTTCAGGAGTTCTTATCTAAGTGCTGTTGTATTCTTCAGAGGCTATCGTCTTCAAAGTTCACATCGTCCAAGGGATAAAACGATCGTCTTCAGATTGGATTCCTATAGTTGTACTTTCCCAGAATTCAATTGTAATCTTCTTACAAAGTTTGTAAAATAAAGACTTTTGTTTTTGCAAACAAAATGGCAACTCTGCTGGAGATGACTTTCTCCTCCGACGAGGAAGTGACAACTCAATGTGACGTTGCGTCTATCGAAAAGACGCAGAAGACGCAGGTTGTGAAGGTCAAACAAATTGCCTACGAAGCGATGATCAACTCTGGGACTATTCGTCACACCGTGGCCTCTGCCAAGAACATGGCCCGTTCTGTATGGACTTCGAAGTCTTCTGCGCAATCCTCTGTGCAATCATCTACGCAACCTGCTGTCTCTGCTGCCAGGGAACCAGTAGCCTCTCCTGTCCTTGCGCAAAACACCACCAGCGCTGCCAAAGCACAAGCCAATACTTCTACTGCCCATGTGCAGCACACTTCTCCTGTTGCCACAACGCAAGCAACTTCCTATGCTGCTCTGGCAAAGTGCAAGACTCCTCTTCCTCTGGCGCAGTTGGCGACCTCCTTCCCTCCTGCGCAACCAATTGCCCCTTTAACCAGAATGCAACTTAAGCATTCTGTAACCAAAACCCCTGCTGCACAAGCTGCAACTCCTGGAGTTTCTATGGCCATAAGGCCATATGTCAAATCTTTTCAGGCACAATCGGCCAAGGCGCCTACTACTACCTCAACCCGAGCGCAAGTTGTTCCAGCGCAGTCTAAAAGGGGTAGCCTTTTGGCTAATCCTCCTTCTTCTCACAGCAAAGGGAAAGACTCTGCTCCTCTTACCAAGTACCCTGTTACTCCTGTGCAATCTACAGGGGGTAGTCTGTTGACTGTTCCTCCTCAGAACAAAGGAAAAGGCCCATCGGTCTTTTTTCAAACTTCTTCGTTCCACGACTTGGAAGACAACAGAGGAAAACGCTCTTTAGCCAACCCTTCCTCACAAAGCAAGGGAAAAGGTCCTTTGGTCTTTTCTCAGTCTTCTCTGGTCTTTACCTCGAAAGCTCAATCTGAACGTGCCTCGACACCGATCAATGCAAGGACTCTCTCAAACAAGAGGTCTTCCCTCCCTACCAAAGAAAAATGTGCTGATCAAAGAGGTATTCTGCCTACTCCGGTAGCGGAACTCCAAGATCTTCCAACTCTCCGAATATCCCGCTCAAAGCAAGGAAAGTTACTGGTGTCTCAGACAGAAACCCCTGGGGGTGAGTTTGCTGATCTACGGGTTTATCTCAATAGTCCTCGGTATACATCAACTTTGATGAAATACAAGCAGCCAATGCCGAAGATGAACCTGCATCAGAGGCAAACTTCCAGGACGAAAAATCCTGACACCTATGCTAACGAAGTGAGTACTTCCCTGTATACACACGGGACAAAACATCTGATGAGCCGGAACCGTGTTCCGAATGTTGTCAAAGAATACATCCCTCAAACTTCTTCTCATCCCATCATTGTTCCTATCCTCCGAGAGCACGTCAAGTAAAAGTGGGACAATATCTCAACACCTCTAGTTCAACCACTTGAACGCCATTATAATCACAAGGTTGTCATCAAGTGTTGTTGCCAGACAACAAAATGATCTGTCTTTGATCATCTAAATTTTGCAACTTCTGAACCAATGTCAGAAGATGAAGACGAAGTGTTGTATGCTTTTGTCAACATGGCTTCTCGAGACACTGGGGGTTGAAAGTGCTCCAAACACGGCAAGCCTCGCAGGCCCAGCCAGCGGTACATAGATTTACTCCATGAATCTTCTGAAGGAGTATTTCGACACTACCCGATGCCGAAGTCGAGACACAATCGGGCATGAAAATCTTCTACAAAATCCTTCTGGTCATCTCCCTATTTCTTATTCAAGAGATGATTCCTTTTCTGATTATGATGCATACAACGAAAGTTCTGAACAGACAGTGTCTTCTACTGTGCCTAGAGAAGTGACAGCTTATGTTGTCACTGAAGACCCAGACGCTTCTAGTTCAGCAAATTAAGAATAACGAATAGCTGCACTGGAGGATAAGCTGAAGACCATGGCTGAAATGGTCGCAAGTATGCATTCTATCATCGTGGCCCAACATACGATACCACCGATCGTACCTGCTATAAATCCTGAGATTATAGCATCGTCGGTGCCTGTCAATGCAAGTTTGGGGGTAGTATCTCCTCAAATACCCCCTGTACAAATTCAACCCACACCCAGTCAGTCAGGAGCTGGGGGTAGTACTTACCACGCTGTTCCTCCCCCGAACACTGTAATTCATTTTGCTCCTTCTTTATAATCAGAGGATGCTAATGAAGCTATCAAACTATTGCGCACTCAATTCGAGGCTTTTAAAGAGAAGGACAATTTATAGAGATTGGGGATCAAACAACCCTATCCGGTTGAATGGAAGGAAGTTCTATTCCCTCCAAAGTACAAGATTTCCATAATTTTGTTGTTTGACGGCAGCACTTCTCCAAGTCAGTTCATTAACCACTTTGAAGTAATGATTATTCAACTTCAGCTAAATGACGCTCTTTTTACCAGGGTATTCGTCGGCTGTTTAGCCGGTGTAGCATACGATTGGTACAGGAGCTTGCCTGATGGCTGTATCACCTCTTTTTCAGGTTTTAAACAAATCTTCTTGGAGCAATTTTATGAGAGAATCAACGACATGACCATGTCGGCCCTCAACAAGATCAAACAAAGACATAATAAAACCGCTGAGAGTTTCATTGAAAGATTATGCCGAGAAGCATTGTAACACCCAGTTTTCTAAAAAGAGGGTAATTTTGAAATTTTGTGTTTTAATTTATTTAATTATAATATTTAAATAATAATATGATTTTTGGTAATTTTTAATTATTTTTAAACTATTTAAATCATGACTTGTGATTTGGTGTGCAGCTAGTGAAACCGTAGAGATTGTCTGTCCTAGAGCCTAGCCATGTGATTAGGATGTTTAATTAGTACATTTTAGCCTAGAGGGTATTTTGGTCATTTTAGGATTTATTTGAAGTTATTATGATTTATGGGAATTTCTGTGAATTTTTGTGAATTTAATATTAATTAAATATTGCTGTGTGTTATGTTAGTCCTTAACCTAGAAGTTTAGCCCTAACCCAGATTAGACATGGCGTAGACAAGGGTTAGTTAGCTTGGACTAGTCATGACTAGTCATTGGTTAGAATGATCAAGTTAGACTAGCTAGTTTTAGTTAGTTGAGACTAGCATTGAAACCTAGGTTCCATCCTAGCCATCGATTTTACATGATGTGAGGGTGACCATTGGATGGGGTCCCAAAACCCAAGAATGGCCAGCCCAAAACCCTAGGTGAGCCTATTTAATCCCTCCCAAATCATTGCCTCCTTGTTCATTCTCTCTCTTCAAGAACAAGGTTTGTCCCATCAGAAACTCTTCCTATTTTGATCAATATTAATCCTTTTTCATTCAAACTTCTTCCATGGTGACCTAAATCCTATTTTCCTACTGATCATGGAGGCCAATCCCAGTTGGAGAGCAATTTAGAGGAGCTAGCTAGCAAGAGGAACCACCCCCTTTTGAAGCTTTTTCATGCAAATTGCACATATAGGTAACTTCCTATTCCTTCCATAGATTTTTGATTTCTTTGTATAAATAGGAAGCCCTAGGTGTCCCCTAGCCATAGGTATTGGATTTGTGTCAAGTCGTGTTCATTTCGTGTCCGTATCGGACACATATCAGTCCTAGAATCTGGGTGTTTGATGAAATGCTTGAGTGGATTGAATCCACATAATTTCGAAAACTAATTGAACAGTCTTGTAGCCCTTTATGTCTGGATCACGAATCACAAGCTCGGAGCACGAATCCATGCTGTTTTCGTGTCGAAAATCGATACGGACACGTAGCACGACGTCGCGTGCGGCTGCCCTGCTGTTGGACACGTCGTGTGCGCTGTATACAACACATTTGGACACGATACTTGCTAGACACCTTGGACAGATGACTGACACGACATGTATGAAGTTTGAAGAGAAGTTATCGAGTGGATTGGGAGAAATCCCAATCGAACCCGATTTATACTATGCTGTGCGCGTTCAGTCGAGGGTTCGGATACGGCCCTAGAACGTGGACACGGCGTATTGTGGACACGGTGCAGGACCCTAGGTGCTTAGCCCTACCATAGGCGAACCCCTGTGCATAAGGACGAGACACGTGTCGCCTTGTGTCGAGAGCACGAATGCTCGACACGGCTGCACGAGGCCCAGGTTACACTGTTTTCAGACACAGTTCATTTGATGGTTTGGACACGATTTGTGTCCCATTCTTGGACACGAATGCACTCCTTAGTCTCCTCACGTGTATGACACTAATTACCAACTCTTTGATTGTAAAATTTGTTGTTAATTAGATTCGAATTTATGTTATTTCCTAATATTCCGATACCACTGATACCCCCCTTTACTAAAATTATCTCTGATTTTAAATTTCAAATTCTTTACTATTTTAATGATGTTAGAGGATTAAATTAGTTCACCTAAGTGTGTATTAAAGGATGTTTAGGTTAGTGTGTGAATTGTGGGTGCAATGGGCCTCGAAATTGAGTTTTGGGTTACTAACTGTTGAGTTTACTTAACTGTCATTAACTGAATTGTCCTTCAGGTTTAAATTGCTCTTTAACCGAATTGATGATATTGAATGATTAAGGTAGGTTCACCTAAATGCATTTGGGTACTAGCCCACATACTTTGGTTTTGTGATAGCAAGGGACTTGGTTTCGAACTGCTTTTTCTGTCACTGTCTACACTCTCACATACACACACATATTCATTCCTGTCATACCATTACCTACGCCACACTCTACTGATTCCTGAGAATCACATTGACACCACCCCTAAGAAAATCCTGACATTGACACACCCCCACATTGGTTCACATGGTACCCTACTGAATACATTCCTCACTGGAAGAACTGAGGACTGAATGTATCCCTGAAATCCTGAGCTTTTGAATGTTTGAAACTGAAATCTAATTCCTGAGTTTGCAATTACCTGTTTAATACACTGTTTTGATGTCAACAGCCATGTCAATCCCTTGCATTGTATTGCTAATTGTCTTAGTTCACTTTTTCCTAAGTTAGCTAACACACTCATATTGCATATACACATACAACCTATGCACTGCCCTGAGAATTTCCCTCTTCCTATACACTGTTTCTCCTATCACTTGGGTTTCATGGAATTAGCATCTAAGGGTTCCTGATGACAATGTCATTTGGGGTTGCACCTGGACAATAAAACCACACACACACCTATACATGTAAACCTGAGAACTGAGTGGAATGATATTTGAATAATGTGCACTGTTTTCTTTTTCTATAATATGGAATCAATCTTTTAACTGATTCTGAAATGTTAAATGCCATGTAATTTGTTTAAATGCTTGGTGGTGTTGGTATTAGGAGTAGGTTTCGAATAGAAAATTGGTTAGACTAGATTAGGAACTATTTTTCCTGAAATCCTGAGCTTCATGCTGATTCCTAAAATACTGAAATGTCCAACTGAAAATTGTTGCTAACCTGAGATTGATCCTAATTCCTTAGATTACACACTCACACACATAGTACACAACCTGCACACACACATTTTGGGACCTGTCACACAGGTTCCTCACTTTCCTGTCACACCATGCTAACCTACACATTGTACACCCTATTTTATATGTTCCTACACACTGTCTTTCCTGTCATTGGGTTCCTGGGTTCACACACGCACCACAATCTCACATGTACTACCTCTACACACACACACACAGCCTATACCCTCACACACACAGGTTCCTCCTCATTCCTGATAACATACCACACATACACACACATGTTTTCACCCCTTAACCCTCTCCCTATATCTATGTAAATATGTATGTATGTACCTCTCTATGTGTCTATATATATATATATATATATATATTTTATATATATATATATATATATATATATATATATATATATATATCTATGTATGAATGCATAAATGTATGTATCTATGTATATATGAAATATGAATGAAAGGTAGCTGCTTTCATATATGCATATATTGTGATGAATATATGCATATAGGCAATAGATTGCAATAGAACTTGGTGTAATGAAAAGTGTGTGATGCAAGGTAGATACAATGTTATATGCATGATTATATCCAAATAAATGCAAGTATGTATGTGTGAAATATGAATGCATAGATGAATATATACTTCTAGATAAGGTATGTGTGTTCTCTGTGACTTGTGAGTGAGCTTGGTTGTTAGCCTAGGCTTGGTTAGGCCTAGTGAGACTTATTAGACTTGTTTAGGTTAAGTTGACCTAGCCTTGACTAGTATAGTTGACTGAAGTTGACCAAGTGTTGACTTTGGTCTAGTATGACCTAGACAGCATGCATATGCATTATAGATTTTCATTTATCATCCCATGTATATATCTTGACTTGTGTTGTTCTAACTAAGAGTCAGGTACCTCATCTCGGACAGTACATTTACTTCAGATATTTAGATACGAGGCGAGTACATTCTCTGATCATTTTATATCCTGCTTAGAATTATTTTCCTTCTTTAAATTACTTTACTTGATACAGTCACATTGGTCACACGGATTAGTACTATATGGATCCTTTCTTGAGATGTTATCCCTTCAGGGAGCATCGGATACTACATGTTCTGTACATTTCACTTACATGGCGTATCACTATGCTTCGTTGGTTCTTTGATCACTTGTGACATATACTCTTATGATCACAGAGTCTTCTTTGAATCCTTATCCCATTTATTGGGTTTCCCAGAATCCCCATTTATGGGACTACTATGTACCACCTTCGGGGGCTGTTACATGGAATCATAACATAACCTGGTTGGATCCTTGTGTATTGATTGGGGGTACGGGGGGGTATAAATAGTCATGTGAACAATTCCAAAGTAGAATAGTCATGTACGCCTCTTTAGTATAGCCATGGGCAAATCAAGCCGTTCACATGTCGACTTTGTATTCTAAATCACTAGTCATTGGTAGCTCTTTACTTATAGTAGATATTTCTATTACAGTTCTCTCTCTCTGTTTACATACTGTATTTCTTCAGTATCTATATCTTACTTTACTGTATGATTATATTTTCTAACCTGCTATGAACTGTTGAGATGTATTGTGCTCGCTCCCGTCCTGACTGGACCTGTTGAAAATTTTACAGAGGATGATGAGGAACCCTGCACCCCTTACTTGGGAGCTTGCCTAGATGACACTCGCAACCTGGACCCCTGGGGAGGTTCAGGCAGCTGCTGAGGGCGATACCTTGCATACTGTAGATAGCGTAGACTGCTCTTTCCTTCCATATTTAGCTGTTGCCTTTATTTTCAGAGTTGTATATTTAGAAATATTGAGACTGGTAGTTGATGAGACTTGTTATTTCATTTCTATTGTACCTCAGTTGAGGATTTTTCTTATCTATTTTATCGAGCCATATTCTATCTCTAGATTGTGATTGAGTTGTACCTCTGTGTTAGCCTCCTTATGGAGAGTATTTCATGTTAGTTAGTTATAGTTCATGACCTAGAACAGCGTTCTACCGCCGACACTGTGGCGTAGGCTGGGCGTTGTTACGTACTCATACCCCCACGGTGGGTGCGGGTCGTGACACGTTTTTAGTGGTGGCCCATGCAGGTCGAGTTTATGTAGTGGTATTCGAACTAGAGTATCACTACAGCCTGTAGTAGGATTAGGATTATTTTTGAGGTACTCAATCATATTAGAAAAAACTCTTAACTGGATTCCTGCCATCTAAATTCCTGTTGAAGATTGCTTCCTTGAATAACTGTCCTCCCTTGAATTATCATTTCTATCTCAGTATTGATTCCTTGTTTGATCTGTCTTCAGGATGGTTATGGAGACACGATCTCATCGTCTCGATCAGGGAGATACAACTGAGGGGTCTACCACTCCTCGTCCTGATCAGCAGGGCCCCGAGACTGCAGTTCCTGTTATGCCATCTCATCGTCTCGATCGGGGAGATACAACCGAGGAGTGCACCTCTTCCTACCCCGAGACTTTCTTCTGTCGTCCCGAACGTTCTTCAGCAGCAGTCGCCATCAGGAACAGAGGACGTGGCGCGATCGTTCTCCTTCTTCCAGCAGATAGTGGAAACTCAGCGGCAACAGTTGTTCAAGAGGGGACGGGACGCTCACGGTACCAGTAGCAACGGAGGCCAGGCCAAGAGGCCCCATGTGCAGATTCAGCAGACGCAGACACCAGTAGGAGTTTAGCAAGTGCAGCATCAGTATCGGGGTCAGGATCCGAAGGCGATCAGTTGTCCCTACTGCAAAAAGCTGGGACACATCTGGGAGCAGTGCAGGAAGAGGTTGAAGGTTTGCTATTTTTGTGTGTCAGGTGCCCACCAGAAGATGGGTTGTCCCATTGTACCTCCTTTTGAGGGAGCTAGGCCACATGTAGCTCAGCGCCAGAGGGGTGGAGCAGCGGACCACCGCTGAGGGAGTGTTCCCAGAGCATAGGCAGAGTAGTTCAGGGAGCAGCACCAGGAGCGGGAGCTAGGGCTCCGACAGAGCAGCCGAGGGGACCACCGTTACAGATGCAACAGATTACCAGTTGCCCTTCCTGTAGGAAACCAGGGCATGATTTGGGCGAATGCCGAATGAGGATAGGCAAGTGCCTACTTTGCGGAGCATCATATCACCCGTTAAGAGAGTGTCCCAAGTTTTCTAAACGGACAGCTCAGGGAGCAGGAGCGAGAACTCCGGTAGACCAGCAGAGGGGATTACCCTCACCGACTCAGCAGCAGAGGTACATGCAGCATCAGCAGCAGGCCAGAGGTGGCCAGCAGGAGCGAGCTTTTGCCAGGACAGTCAAGGATGCTCAGGCAGTTGGAGATCTAGTTGCAGGTTCCGTTCTTTTTATTCCATTTCGCAATTGCCTCTTATAACTGCCTTGAAAATTTCGATTCCCTCTGTTCCTTGTTGATTTATCAATTTTTTTATGTTGTTCTTATGTTATGTTTGATTTCTTCTGAGATGAATCATATGGGCTAGGTCACCCAGTTATGGAATCTAGAATCTTCGACAGTCGTGTTAGCTGGCATTGTGAGGATATATAGTCGGATTTAGGACGTATTTCTCGGGTATGGGAATTTAATGTCACTACCACATTTCTAGTGTGAGGGTAATTTTGACATTTTTGGGGTAATTTAAATTTATTAGAATTATGGGAATATTTAGGAATTATTTTGGAATTGTTTGGACTAGGTTGACTTTGACTAGTTTTGACCCTTGTAGACCAACCTAGGAGCTAACCCTAGTTAGTATGGACTTGGTTAGGTTATATGACTCTAGTCTAACCTAGCCTAATCATTGGTTTGGTCATTAGACCCTAGTTAGCAATAGGAATTAGAAAGTCATAAGTCATGTCTTATGATTTAGAGCCTTTGATAAATCATTTTAACTCAAAGCCTTGTAGTTTGGCCCAAAGCCCAAAATAGCAAAACCCTAATCCCTAGACCCACTTGGCCGGCCACCCCTATCATCATTGGGATCATCACCCTATAAATACTCTCCTAAAATTTAGGGTTGCCTCTTACTTAGGAAAGCTCAAAGTTTAAGGAAAGGTTTGTTCCTACTTCTTTTAATCCCTAGAATTCCATTCATCTTCCTTTTTCATTCAAATCTCCGCCATTAGGTTCTAATATACCCACTCTTGCTGCTATTGAACTTTCATTTCAGTTTGGCATTGTTTTGTGGGATTGGGACATCAAGGAGAAGAGCTATTGAAAGGGTATTTTTCTTGAAAGTTCAAGTATAGGTAACTTCCTCATTTTTCCATGTATTTTCGATTTCTTTACATATTTAGGAAGCCCTAGGAGTCCCCTAAGTGTCTGCAATAGTTTCGTGTCGGATTGCATCAGTTACGTGTCTGTTTGGACACGTATCAGGAGTTATCCCTAGGTGTTTGTCGAAATGCCTCAAAGGGCATTTCGATTGCTTTTGTGCAATGTTTTTAAATAGAAAGTTAGGTTTTGATATTGTTTATGCATTCCTATTCTTCTGAGGGGATTTTCATGTCGGCTTGTGTCGATTTCGACGTGTGGACACGCGCTGCGCTCGGGATTGGATCCTCTGCTGATCGGGGGCCACAGTTGCCAGGACACGCCACATCATTACTTGACACTTGACACGTGGGACGTCCTCGTGACTGACACGACGTGTGTCGAGTCTCAGACCCCCATGTGTCATGTCGGACACGCATGAGCACGTGTATTGTTTTTGAACTGAACTGGGTTCAGTTATTTTAGTGCACTGATAGGGCGTTCGTGTCAATCACAGACACGTCGAGGATATGAACCAGGGTGCTAGTGTCCTAGCCCTAGTCCTACTTGACCCTGGGACACGAGTGCATGACTCATCGAGTCGTGTCCTGCCTGCACGACTCAGTGTCCTGCCCGTACGAGCGTGTGGTCTACACAGTGTCTGTTTGTGCACTGTGAGTGGTTGTTTTGTGGGGGACACGCCGTGTCCGACCATGGGTGACACGAAATAGAGTGTGGGGTTTGTGCACATGGGTTGTTTCATTTACCAACCAATAGGTTCATGTTTTAGCTTAATTTCCTAATTGAATTCTCATTTACCCAATCAGCTGATACTTACATTTCTGTCAATATGTTCAGTTTTCAAATATGAAATTGCCTGATGTTTTAACCCATCTAATGCTGTTAATATATCAGTTTTAATCCCTATATATGTTCTACTATATATGATTTAATTGTGTGTCAATTTGGTGTTGATATGGTGAAATATTGATTGCAAATTGGGCTTAGAGGAAAAACTGGAAAACTGGGAAACCAGTTTGCATTTCCAGGTTTTTGTAATGAACTTTGCAAATACTGATTTTTGTATTTTTTTACAACCTAATATAGTTCTCCTATGTATTAACTACTTGTGTGTCAAATTTGCTATTGATTGGTGGGTTTTTGCCTTCAAATGGGTTGGTTATGTGTAGGCTAGATGGAATATTCAGATTTTTGAATAATATGAGATTATTCCCTTTCCTTTACTGATATAAACTGAGCTAGAGAATTCAGATTTCTGTATACCATTAGTTCACTATTTTGCATGTTCACATTGACACCCTCACTCCCTTATACTCACTCACAACACACACTTGCCTATCTATACACACACACAAAAATAATTACACACACACACATTCAGTTTTCACTCACACACTTACTGCTACACTCTAACACACACATTGCAGTCACACATTGTCACTCACACACACACACACCCTCTTATTCCTTCACACTGTTCACTCCTCACTAGCCATATACACATTGACACCCTACACAATGTTGTACACACATGTGGCACTTGTCACTCTTCCCCTCTAACTCTCTATCTTCCTTGTACATATTATATAATGTATAGTATATATGTATTATATAAATATGTGTGTGGATACATATATGTATAGTGCACTATTGTATATAAATATATACATGTATGTATGGATATCATATAGGTATGTAATGTATATATAGGGTACATATATATTTGTGCCAAATAATTGTGTATGTGTGATGTTAGTTTGACCTAGTGATTGTGTAGGAGTACTAAGCTAGACTTGTTTAGACTAAGGTGGACTAGTTTGACCTAGTCTAGACTCGGTTGACCTAGTTTGAGTTCCAGAGTTGACCAGAGTTGAGCAAGAGTTGACTTTGGCCTAGATTGACCTAGAATCATGTAGAATGCATAGTAGGACTTCATTTTACCATTTTGGTCTAGTTGTGACTTGTGCTGTTCTGATTAGGAGCCAGACACCACTCCTCGGACAGTACTTTCATATTGGACACTCAGATACCAGGCGAGTACATTATCTGATCATTTCATATCCTGCTTAGAACTATTTCCTACATTAAATTACTTTACTTGTACTGTCACGTTGGTCACACGGATTGGTACTATATGGATCCCTTCTTGAGATATTATCCTTAGGGAGCATCGGGTACTACATGTTCTGTGTGTTTTACTTACATGTCATATCACTATGCTTCACTGGTTCTTTGATCACTTGTGACATATACTCTTATGATCACAGAGTCTCCTAGAATCTCTTATCCTATTTACTGGGTATCCTAGAATCTCCTAGAATCCCCATTTATGGGACATCCATGTATCACCCTTCGGGGGCCTTTGCATGGAATCATAACATAACCTGGTTGGATCCTTGTGTATTGATTGGGGGTACGGGGGAGTAGAAATAGACATGTGAATACTATCCAAGTAGTGTAGTATCAGAATCTCTTCCGTAGTGTAGTATCAGAATCTCCTATGCCATTTACATGTCTATATTGTACTCTGACTCACTAGCCACATGTTAGTTCTCTATTTATAGTAGATATTTCTATTACAGCTTTCTCTTTCTGTTTACATACTGCACTTCTTTCAGTACTTGTATCTTACTTTACTGCATGATTATATCTTCTAACCTGCTATGAACTGTTGAGATGTACTGTACTCGCTCCTGTCCTGACTGGACCTGTTGAAAATATTACAGAGGACGAGGAAGAGGCCTACCTGGATACTTACTACGGGGCAGCCTTAGATGACACTTGCGAGCTGGACCCTCAGGAGGAACCAGCTCTAGCGGAGGACATCACCCCCATTGCCTAGACTAGATTAGTTACGCTTATCTTACTTTATGTAGTCTTGAGACATGTTGAGCTAGATTTTATTCTGAGTTCTGATTTGTATATATTCTTTCATTCTGTATCTGAGACCATGTGCTTCTGGATATTTGCTGGGATTATCTTAGACTACTTTATCATCTATTTGTTTCCTTGAGTTCTATTTCATATCGTGCTATCTCTTCCTTAGTTGTGATGGAGTTTATTACTGCTATGTCATCCCCATTCGGGGAGTATAAACTGTTTAGATATATATTGTTAGATGTATGTTGACCTAGGACAGCGTTTTACCGCAGACACTGCGGCGTAGGCTGGACGTATCCACGTCTCGTGCCCTTACTCTAGGGTGCGGGTCGTGACACGTTTTTAGTGGTGGCCCATGCAGGTAGACTAGAAGTGTAGTGGTATTCGAATTAGAGTATCACTACACCCTGCAGTAGGATATAGGACATTAATTTTAAGGTACTCAATCACTTTAGGAAAAATTTATTTATTTCCATCTAAATCCTTATTGTCAGCTGATCCTTTGAATTTTTAACTGTCCGTCTTTGTTATTTCACTTCTTTCTCAGAAATTGATACTCTTGTTTGTCTATCTTCAGGAAGGTAGAGACTCGATCGCAGCGTGCCATTCATGAGGATGCTATAGAGGGGACTGCTACCTCTCAGCCAGTACAGCGAGGCCAGGGGACTGCAGCTCCTGCCACCTCTGCTCGTATTGAGACCTCGGCAGCCGCAGCAGGGGGTATGCATCCACCGACTCGGAGGCAGGACCCAGTCATTCCAGAGGATCCCTTCCAGCAGCCACCGCCTACAGGATACGTGGATGCAGCACAGAAGTTTGCATACTTCCAGCAGTTCATGGACCGGCAGCAGGCTCGATAGGACAGGGGCATGGAGCTGGCCCTTACGACAGTCGCAGCTCGACCGGTGGTTCAGCAGCCGAGGACACCGGGGATCGAGCAGTTTCAGAAGATGAGCCCCAGAGACTTTTGGGGACAGAGGGGATCCTATATGCTGATGAGTGGATCGAGCATATAGAGGAGATCTTCCGCCTGGCCAGGATACCAGCAGATCTTCAGATCGAGGCCGCAGCTAGCCGGATGCGAGATCTTGCTCGCACCTGGTATCAGTCAGACCCCAGGGTGGGGGTACCTGGGCAGGCTTGGGAGCAGTTCAAGGGCTTCTTCAAGAAGAAGTTCTTCCCAGATTCAGCACTCAGAGCCTTGGAGTCGCAGTTCGAGAGCCTAGTCTAGGGGAGCCTTTCAGTGGAGGAGTACGCCGGGGAGTTCGGCCGCCTCGGCGGGTTTGTAGTGGGCTTAAGCGAGACGGCGAAGGCCCAGAGGTTCCGGAAGGGTCTAGTCAAGGAGGTCAAGTCCTTGACCAAGGGCAACCGGGATGCTACGTTCGAGGAGATCTTGACAGGAGCCTTGCTAGCAGAGGATGATCTTGAGCTTAGGCTCGAGAGGGGGCGAGACCCCGTTGGAGGCAGCAGCAGCGGGGGCCAGGCCATGAGGCCCCATTTTTAGCACAACAGCTGAGGCAATTTTAGCCGCAGCCGATCCAGCAGAGGCCAGTTCACCAGCAGCAGCAGCCGAGGCAGCACCAGCAGGGTTAGAGACAGGGTGGTACTTGTTCCTACTGTAAGAAGCCTGGGCACATCTTCAATGAGTGCCGGAAGAGGCTGGGCCAGTGCCTGGTGTGTGGCTCAGCAGACCACCAGATGAGGGAGTGCCGTATGGGACGAGCAGCCCCGGGAGGAGGAGTCAGAGCTCCAGCAGGCCAGCAGAGGGGACCAGCCCTGCCGACGCAGCAGCAGATGTTCGTCCAGCACCAGCAGCAGGCCAGGGGAGGCCAGCAGGGGCGAGCTTTCGCCATGGCAGCTGGAGATGCAGAGGTAATAGGAGAGCTGATTGCAGGTTCAATTCTACTCGACTCCAATCCAGCTTTTGCATTATTCAATTTCGGTGCTTCGCATAGCTTTATATCAGTATCTTTTGCGATTAGACACGGCATCATAGCTGAATCGTTGCCTAGGGCTTACAAGATCACGACCGGGGGTGGCATTATCCTCGTGAGTGATGTTTATAAGGGTCAGAGAGTAGTTTTAGGAGGCTGTGAGTTGGAGGTGAGCTTGCTCGTAATGCCATTGCCGAACTACGATATAGTACTAGGCATGGATTGGTTGAGCAGGCACCACGCCAGCATTGATTGCAGATAGGGTAGAGTTCTCTTCAGAGCGTCGGGGGATCCAGAGTTCGAGTACTCCAGATGTCAGGCAGAGCAGAGCAGCGGAGTCTTTTGTGGAGTCTCGGTCGAAGAGCAGGCGATTCCACACCCCTTGATAGCAGAGTAAATGGATGTTTTCCTAGAGGAGTTGTCAGGATTGCCACCAGACAGAGACATAGAGTTCTCGATAGACTTGGTTCCAAAAGCGAAAGCCATCTCTCAGCATGTCTATCGGGTGAACAACAGCGAGCTGGTGGAGCTGAAGAAGCAGGTGGATGAGCTACAGGACAAGGGCTTCATCCGCTTGAGTTCGTCGCCATGGGGTGCACCAGTGTTGTTCGTGCCGAAGAAGGATGGTTCAGTACGCATGTGTATTGACTATAGGGCACTAAACAAACTCACGATCAAGAACAAATACCCACTGTCGCGGATCGACGATCTATTTGACCAGTTGAACGGAGCTCGGGTATTGTCCAAGGTTGATCTGAGGTTGGGATATCACCAGGTGAAGGTGAAGAGGGAGGATATTCCCAAGACCGCTTTCAGGACGCGGTACGGGCAGTTTGAGTTTTTGGTTATGCCGTTTGGGCTAACCAATACACCAGCAGTGTTTATGAACCTTATGAACAAGGTGTTTCACCAGTATCTGGATCAGTTTGTGGTGGTGTTCATTGACGACATCTTGGTATATTCCAAGACTGAGGAGGAGCACGAGGAGCATTTGAGGATCGTGCTGGAGACTCTCAGGAAGGAGCAGCTTTACGGGAAGCTCTCCAAGTGCAAGTTCTTCTTGGACCGGATGGACTTCTTGGGGCATATGGTGACTGGAGATGGTATCTCAGTTGACCCCAAGAAGATTGTAGCAGTTGAGGCATGGGCAGCGCCGACTTCAGTTGCAGAGGTCAAGAGTTTCCTGGGGCTGGCAGGATATTATCGGAGATTTGTGCAGGATTTCTCCCGGGTTGTAGAGCCGTTGACTCGGTTGACCCAGAAGGATACTGAGTTCGCTTGGTCAGAGGAGTGTCAGGCAGCTTTTGATGAGTTGAAGAAGCGGCTTACGACAGCTCCGATTCTGACATTGCCTTCAGGATCAGGTTGTTTTACTATTTATAGTGATGCTTCAGGGAAGGGGCTGGGTTGCGTCTTGCAGCAGCAAGGAAAGGTGATTGCCTATGCTTTCAGGCAATTACGTCCCCATGAGAAGAACTACCCTACCCACGACCTGGAGCTGGCAGCAGTGATATTTGCTCTGAAGTTGTGGAAGCATTATCTATATGGTGAGAGGGTGGAGATCTTCACAGATCACAAGAGCTTAAAGTATGTGTTCACTCAGAAGGAGTTGAACATGAGACAGCACAGATGGCTAGAGTTGATGAAGAATTTTGACATCCTACTTCAGTATCACCCAGGGAAGGCAAACGCGGTTGCCGATGCCTTGAGTAGGTATCCGACAGCCATGTGTTTGACCATGGATCGACACTTGCTTGCAGACTTGGAGAGCCTTGGGATTGAGGTGATCGTGCCCGGAGTACAGATGCAGTTACGGAGGATGCAGATTCAGTCGGACTTGGTGGAGAGGATCAAGTCGGCACAGTTTGAGGATGTTGCTCTGCGGTGTCTCCGAGAGCAGGTTCGAGAAGGATTGCTGGAGGGCGAGTTTTCTCTTGCAGAGGATGGTGCCTTGAGGTACGGTTCCAGGTTATGTGTGCCCAGCGGAGATCTCAGAGAGCAGGTTATGCAGGAGGCCCACAGATCTCAGTACTCTATACACCCGGGTGCCAACATGATGTACCGAGATCTGAGGGAGCATGTTTGGTGGTCAGGAATGAAGCGGGAGGTGGCTCGCTTCATGGCTAGGTGCTTGGTCTGTCAGCAGGTCAAGGCAGAGAGACAGAGGCCCGGTGGATTGTTGCAGCCGCTGTCCATTCCCAAGTGGAAATGGGAGCATATCACTATGGACTTCGTTTCCGGATTGCCGCGTACTCCAGGAGGAAAAGGTACGATTTGGGTCATCATTGATAGGTTGACCAAATTGGCCCACTTCTTGCCATTCAAGGTGGGTACGTCTACAGAGAGACTGACGGAGATGTATATGTGGCAGATAGTCAGGATTCACGGGGTTCCGGTCAACATCGTCTCAGATCGGGATAGCCGTTTTACTTTCCATTTCTAGAAGATTCTGCAGACCAGCTTGGGCACTCAGCTCAAGTTTAGTACTGCATACCACCCCCAGACGGACGAACAGTCAGAGCGGACTATTCAGACACTTGAGGATATGCTGCGAACGTGCGTCCTGGACTTTGGAGGTTCCTGGGAGGATCATCTTCATTTGGTGGAGTTTGCTTACAACAATAGTTTCCAGGCTAGCATTGAGATGTCACCTTTCGAGGCTCTATACGGGCGTAGGTGTCGTATACCCTTATCTTGGGATGATGTTGGAGAGCGAGCTTTACTGGGGCAAGAAATGGTTGTTGACGTAGCCGAGAAGGTGAAGCTCATCAGGGACAGACTTCGCGTGGCGCAGGACAGACATCGACACTGGGCCGATAGCCACCGGAGGCCGTTGGAGTTTGAGGTACAGATTAGAGTAGGATTAGATTTAGGTTTATTTGTTTGTATTTTTTATCATGTTTGTTTATTATAATTAATTGAGACCTTGCTTGTGATTAGGTTGGAGACCAAGTTTTTCTTGAGGATATCTCTGACTTGTGGTACGATACGTTTTGGTGGAGGCGGAAAGCTTAGCCCACGCTTCATCGGCCCTTTCGTTATCAGCGGGAGAGTCGGTGACGTTGCATACAGGCTAGACTTGCCGCCTGTGCTAGTGGGGGTCCATAACGTATTTTATGTATCACAGTTGAGACGGTACGTGGCTGACCCTAGCCATGTGCTCGATCATTTAGAAATAGAGGTTGGGCCTTCTCTCAGCTATCCAGAGCAGCCAATGGAGATTCTGGATCGATGGGAGAAGGTTCTGAGGAACCAGGTGATACCCTTGGTACGCGTCGCATGGAGGCATCATTCTCCAGAAGAGTCTACCTGGGAGAGGGAGGATGAGATGCGCGAGCGCTACCCTTATCTGTTTGGACCGTGAGGTATACTTTCTATCCTTCTCATCAGTTGTATTTCGCCTTTCAATTTTGAGGACGAAATTCTTTTAAAGAGGGTAGATTTGTCACTACCTTATTTCTAGTATGAGGGTAATTTTGATATTTTTGGGGTAATTTAAATTTATTAGAATTTATTTGAATTTATGGAAATATTTAGGAATTATTTTGGAATTGTTTGGACTAGGTTGACTTTGACTAGTTTTGACCCTTGTAGACCAACCTAGGAGCTAACCCAAGTTAGTATGGACTTGGTTAGGTTATATGACTCTAGTCTAACCTAGCCTAATCATTGGTTTGGTCATTAGACACTAGTTAGCAATAGGAATTAGAAAGTCATAAGTCATGGCTTATGATTTAGAGCCTTTGATAAATCATTTTAACTCAAAGCCTTGTAGTTTGGTCCAAAGCCCAGAATAGCAAAACCCTAATCCCTACACTTGGCCGGCCACCCCTATCATCATTGGGATCATCACCCTACAAATACTCTCCTAAAATTTAGGGTTGCCTCTTTCTTAGGAAAGCTCAAAGTTTAAGGAAAGGTTTGTTCCTACTTCTATTAATCCCTAGAATTCTATTCCTCTTCCTTTTTCATTCAAATCTCCTCCATTAGGTTCTAATATACCCACTCTTGCTGCTATTGAAGTTTCATTTCAGTTTGGCATTGTTTTGTGGGATTGGGACATCAAGGAGAAGAGCTATTGAAAGAGGGTTTTTTTTAAAAGTTCAAGTATAGGTAACTTCCTCATTTCTCCATGTATTTTCGATTTCTTTACATATTTAGGAAGCCCTAGGAGTCCCCTAAGTGTCTGCATTTGTTTCGTGTCGGATTGCATCAGTTTCGTGTCCGTTTGGACACGTATCAGGAGTTATCCCTAGGTGTTTGTCGAAATGCCTCAAAGGGCACTTCGATTGCTTTTGTGCAATGTTTTTAAATAGAAAGTTAGGTTTTGATATTGCTTATGCATTCCTGTTCTTCTGAGGGGATTTTCGTGTCGGCTTGTGTCGATTTTGATGCATGGACACGCGCTGTACGCGCGCGCGCGCGCTCAGGATTGGATCCCCTGCTGATCGGGGGCCACAGTTGCCAGGACACGCAACTTCATCACTTGACACTTAACACATAGGACATCCTCGTGACTGACACGACGTGTGTCGAGTCTCAGACCCCCATGTGTCGTGTCGGACACGTACGAGCACGTGCATTGTTTTTGAACTGAACTGGGTTCAGTTATTTTAGTGCACTGATACGACGTTCGTGTCAATCACAGACACGTCGAGGACACGAACCAGGGTGCTAGTGTCCTAGCCCTAGTCCTACTTGACCCTGGGACACGAGTGCATGACTCATCGAGTCGTGTCCTGCCTGCACGACTCAGTTTCCTGCCCGCACGAGCCTGTGGTCTACACAGTGTCTGTTTGTGCACTGTGAGTGGTTGTTTTGTGGGGGACACGCCGTGTCCGGCCTTGGGTGACACAAAATGGAGTGTAGTGTTTGTGCACATGGGTTGTTTCATTTACCAACCAATAGGTTCATGTTTTAGCTTAATTTCCTAATTGAATTCTTATTTACCCAATCTGCTGATACTTGCATTTCTGTCAATATGTTCAGTTTTCAAATATGAAATTGCCTGATGTTTTAACCCGTCTAATGCTGTTAATATATCAGTTTTAATCCCTATATAGGTTCTACTATATGTGATTTAATTGTGTGTCAATTTTGTGTTGATATGGTGAAATATTGATTGCAAATTGGGCTTAAAGGAAAAACTGGAAAACTGGGAAACCAGTTTGCATTTCCAGGTTTTTGTAATGAATTTTGCAAATCGTTTTAGCCTATTTAATTACTGATTTTTGCATGTTTTACAACCTAATATAGTTCTCCTATGTATTAACTACTTGTGTGTCAAATTTGGTATTGATTGGTGGGTTTTTGCCTTCAAATGGGTTGGTTATGTGTAGGCTAGATAGAATATTCAGATTTCTGAATATTATGAGATTGTTCCCTTTCCTTTACTGATATAAACTGTCACCCCCATTTCCTGTATTTCGTATTTATACTCGTAATTTGATTTTGGCACGTATTTTATTTTCTCGACTTGCGGGATTTTAGTTTTCTCGTATTTCGGGTTTCGGCTCGGCTCGGTTTTAATTGGTTTGGGTTGATTAGGTTTGGTTTAATATGAATTGGTACACTTTAACCTACACTCTACCCTCAACACAACACACCCACCCTCATTATATCACCACTAACCTTTCTCTCTCCTCTTTATTCTCCATTAACTTCTCCATCTTCTTCCTTCTTCCACACAACTCCCAACCCATTGGCAAGTGCACTTTGCCATCAAATAAGCACCACTTTTTATTTGTTCATTAACTAGATTAGGCCATGGAGAACAACTTTAGAACTTGACATTTTGTGATTTGGAGCTTTTCTTCTTCTAGATCTAGGTTTTAACCATTTTCGAAAATCCTTGGTTTTGATCTATTAAACTTTGATTTTTGCTTGTTTTGATGCTTCCATGTGGAAGAGAATTCGATTTTACTCAAGTTAGAACTTTGAAAATCTAGATTTGGTTTTGATTTGACAAAGTTATGAAGAATTGAAGTTCTTGGTGTTCTTGGACCTGCTCTCGGCCAGGAAGAACATCCCTCTGCCTTGCGCTCTTTAGCGCATGGCCGATTGCGCACCCCCGGCCTGTGCTCTTTAGCGCAGGGCCGATTGCGCATGACCTCAGCCAGTGCTTTGTGCTGCACTGGATTGCGCTGGCGCAAGCCATCCATGCGCAAGCCAGCCATACGCAAAGTAACCCTGCGCAATCCACCCATGCGCAGTTGACTCCTGCGCAGTCTGTTCCTGCGCAATCCACCCATGCGCAGTTCACTTCTGCGCAGTCTGTTCATGCGCAATCTGCCCCTGTGCCCTGTGCCCCTGCGTACTTGGCACCCTGCGCAACTGACACCTGCGCAATCCAACTCCCTGACCCCTTGCGCAATCCATTGGCTTTGGAATTTTGATTATTTCTTTAAGCTTGGCTCTTCTATAGCCCTATATATATTGGTATTTTATTAGATATTTTACGTCCATTTTATATCCTTACGCCTTTTGTCATGAACTTGATTTTACTTAATATGTTTGGAATGACTATTGTACACGGCATGGTATGACAAGGAACTAGCATAACATGACAGTGACCCGTAGTGATGCACTCCTGACTTGACCAACCTGACTTGACAGTGACCCGTAGTGGTGCACTCCTGACAGTACCCTGACATGAATTATCTTGATAACTTGATAGTGGCCTGTGGCGGCGCACTCCTGACTTGACTTGACTTGTAACTTGTAACTTGACTCGTATAATCAACTTGACACCGTGGGTGTTCCTGCTTGCTTGCTTGTACAATCCACTTGTCTTGTCTTGCATCATGTCTAGGACGTGACTTCCTGGGTACTACGGCCAGGGACTCGCGCTAAATTGGATTAGGCTAATGATTAGATCAAACTAGAACATGGAGAATTCCCAGTCACAGGCAATCTCGTTATCTGGGCGCTTTAATGGACTTGTAGCTTGCCGACGAGTAGAGCACATTTCCAGCACACTGTCATGTGTTGCACCCTCTAAGTCACCTAAGGGTACATTCGTCTCCCGGGCAATGTACCCACCTATAACTCTCAACCCGCGGAAGGATAACTGGATAGTCTGCAGGGCTTGGGACTGGAATTCTCACTAGCATCTTGTTAGTAATTAGGCTTGTGATAACCCTAGTTAGTTAAAGTAGTAAGCCGTAGTACTTGCTTGGCCAATTGTGAATGAATGGTGTCCAGCCTTGTCTAAGTCTTGTCTAGCCCCTATACCTGGAACTCTTGATCATAATTGTTTTACTTATCTCTAACAATAAATGGGTAGAGACAGTGAGCTATTCAGGCGAAGGGGTACAATCCCGGTCCTTGTTTGGTTTGAGGATTGTAACCTGGCTCCCGGAATGATTCCACGTCCCTAGTCGTTTATCGCCCTGTGTACTTTACTACTTGTACTTTCTTTTATTCTTTATGTTCTGATATGCTGGCTTTTGTTCTTATTTGTGGCCTCCTTGTGGCACTTGCTCTTTCTGGGGTTTGACCCAGCTGGTTTTGTGTGGCCAGATTTCGGAGCAGCTCCCGAGGATCTACCGAGCTTCCAGCCCAATGGTGAACACTAGAAGGAACCGGGGCTACGAGTGGGTTTTCCCTTTTTGTTTCACCCACTTATATGTAAATTTATTCTTTTGAGGCGTTTAGCCGACGAGCACCTGTTAGCTCGATGCACATTTACTTACTGTCTGCCTACGGGCTGTAAACATGATTAACAAATCCTAGGGTTGATCATGTATGACTGAACTCTTGCTAGTCCTATCATTTTGTACGACTAGCTTCATGATCATCCAATATGTAATATTTGGGACGTCTTATATATATATATATTTGATGCTCTAATATCTTGTAACTCTGTTAATTGCTTGAGATTGAGACAATAGGCTTGACCTTAAGAGACTGCTGGCTTGTAGTAAACCCTCATATCTAGACAGCCGTGACCGTATAGTTAAGATGTATTCTATTTCAATATACGTAGCTGGCTATGTCTGCCCCCGCTCTCCAGTATTCTGGTACTGGGGCGTGACATAAACTGAGCTGGAGAATTCAAATTTCTGTATACCATTAGTTTACTGTTTTGCATGTTCACATTGACACCCTCACTCCCTTATACTCACTCACAACACACACTTGCCTATCTATACACACACACACAAATAATTACACACACACATTCAGTTTTCACTCACACACTCACTGCTACACTCTAACACACACATTGCAGTCACACATTGTCACTCACACACACACCCCCTCTTATTCCTTCACACTGTTCACTCCTCACTAGCCATGTTCACATTGACACCCTACACTATGTTGTACACACATGTGGCCCTTGTCACTCTTCTCCTCTAACTCTCTATCTTTCTTGTACATATTATATAATGTATAGTATATATGTATTACATAAATATGTGTGTGGATACATATATGTATAGTGCACTATTGTATATAAATATATACATGTATGTATGGATATCATATAGGTATGTAATATATATATAGGGTACATAGATATTTGTGCTAAATAATTGTGTATGTGTGATGTTAGTTTGACCTAGTGATTGTGTAGGAGTACTAAGCTAGACTTGTTTAGACTAAGGTGGACTAGTTTGACCTAGTCTAGACTCGGTTGACCTAGTTTGACTTCTAGAGTTGACCAGAGTTGACCAAGAGTTGACTTTGGCCTAGATTGACCTAGAATCATGTAGAATGCATAGTAGGACTTCATTTTACCATTTTGGTCTTGTTGTGACTTGTGCTGTTCTGATTAGGAGCCAAACACCACTCCTCGGACAGTACTTTCATATTGGACACTCAGATACCAGGCGAGTACATTCTCTGATCATTTCATATCCTGCTTAGAACTATTTTCTGCATTAAATTACTTTACTTGTACTGTCACGTTGGTCACACGGATTGGTACTATATGGATCCCATCTTGAGATGTTATCCTTAGGGAGCATCGGGTACTACATGTTCTGTGCGTTTCACTTACATGGCGTATCACTATGCTTCACTGGTTCTTTGATCACTTGTGATATATACTCTTATGATCACAGTGTCTCCTAGAATCTCTTATCCCATTTACTGGGTATCCTAGAATCTCCTAGAATCCCCATTTATGGGACATCCATGTATCACCCTTCGGGGGCCTTTCCATGGAATCATAACATAACCTGGTTGGATCCTTGTGTATTGATTGGGGGTACGGAGGAGTAGAAATAGACATGTAAATACTATCCAAGTAGTGTAGTATCAGAATCTCTTCCGTAGTGTAGTATCAGAATCTCCTATGCCATTTACATGTCTATATTATACTCTGACTCACTAGCCACATGTTAGTTCTCTATTTATAGTAGATATTTTTTTTACAGCTTTCTCTCTCTGTTTACATACTACACTTCTTTCAGTACTTGTATCTTACTTTACTGCATGATTATATCTTCTAACCTGCTATGAACTGTTGAGATGTACTGTACTCGCTCCTGTCCTGACTGGACCTGTTGAAAATATTACAGAGGACGAGGAGGAGGCCTGCCTGGATACTTACTACGGGGCAGCCTTAGATGACACTTGCGAGCTGTACCCTCAGGAGGACCAAGCTCTAGCTGAGGACATCACCCCCATTGCCTAAACTAGATTAGTTAGACTTATCTTACTTTATGTAGTCTTGAGACATGTTTAGCTAGACTTTATTCTGAGTTCTGAGTTGTATATATTCTTTCATTCTGTATCTGAGACCATGTGCTTATGGATATTTGCTGGGATTATCTTAGACTACTTTATCATCTATTTGTTTCCTTGAGTTCTATTTCATATCGTGCTATCTCTTTCTTAGTTGTGATGGAGTTTATTACTGCTATGTCACCCCCATTCGGGGAGTATAAACTGTTTAGATATATATGGTTAGATGTATGTTGACCTAGGACAGCGTTCTACCGCCGACACTGCGGCGTAGACTGGACGTAGCTATGTCTCGTGCCCTTACTCTAGGGTGCGGGTCGTGACATTTAAGGTTTTCGCTGCCAAGCATGCGACAATGCAAAAATTTTAAATACCATGATTCTAGAGGTATGTGCCTTAGTCGAGGACTCTGTGATTATCGTAGCCTTGCTCACTAGCACGACGGAGATTCTGAGTATCATGATTTTGGACAGACGCATATGATTATCTGACGGTATGTTTGAGACTTTGATTGTGGGGTGTTTGACCTAGAAGGACTACTACCATTTTAATTTCGAAGACAAAATTTTTCTAAGGTGGGTAGACTTGTAAGACCCAGTTTTCTAAAATGAGGGTAATTTTGAAATTTTGTGTTTTAATTTATTTAATTATGATATTTAAATAATAATATAATTTTTGGTAATTTTTAATTATTTTTAAACTATTTAAATCATGACTTGTGATTTGGTGTGCAGCTAGTGAAACCGTAGAGACTGTCTGTCCTAGAGCCTAGCCATGTGATTAGGATGTTTAATTAGTACATTTTAGCCTAGAGGGTATTTTGATCATTTTAGGATTTATTTGAAGTTATTATGATTTATGGGTATTTCTGTGAATTTAATATTAATAAAATATTGTTGTGTGTTACATTAGTCCTTAACCTAGAAGTTTAGCCCTAACCCAGATTAGACATGGCCTAGACTAGGGTTAGTTAGCTTGGACTAGTCATGACTAGTCATTGGTTAGAATGATCAAGTTAGACTAGCTAGTTTTAGTTAGTTGAGACTAGCATTGAAACCTAGGTTCCATCTAGCAATCGATTTGACATGATGTGAGGGTGACCATTGGATGGGGTCCCAAAACCCAAGAATGGCCAGTCCAAAATCCTAGGTGAGCCTATTTAATACCACCCAAATCATTGCCTCCTTGTTCATTCTCTCTCTCTTCAAGAACAAGGTTTGTCCCTTTAGAAACTCTTCCTATTTTGATCAATATTAATCCTTTTTCATTCAAACTACTTCCATGGTGACCTAAATCCTATTTTCCTACTGTTCATGGAGGCCAATCCCAGTTGGAGAGCAATTTAGAGGAGCTAGCTAGCAAGAGGAACCACCCCCTTTTGAAGCTTTTTCATGTAAATTACACATGTAGGTAACTTCCTATTCCTTCCATAGATTGTCGATTTCTTTGCATGAATAGGAAGCCCTAGGTGTCCCCTAGCCGTAGGTATTGGATTTGTGTTGAGTCGTGTTCATTTTGTATCCGTATCGGACACATATCAGTCATATAATCTAGGTGTTTGATGAAATGCTTGAGTGGATTGAATCCACATATTTTCGAAAACTAATTGAACAGTCTTGTAGCCCTTTATGTCTGGATCACGAATCACAAGCTCTGAGCACGAATCCATGTTGTTTTCGTGTCAAAAATTGACATGAACATGCAGCACGATGCCGCGTGCGGCTGCCCTGCTGTTGGACACGTCGTGTGCACTGTATACGACACATTTGGACACGATACTTGCTGGACACCTTGGACACATGACTGACACGACACGTATGAAGCTTGTGGAGAAGTTATCGAGTGGATTGGGAGAAATCCCAATCGAACCCGATTTACACTATGATGTGCGCGTTCAGTCGAGGGTTCGGATACGGCCATAGAACGCGGATATGGCGTATTGTGGATACGGTGCAGGACCCTAGGTACTTAGCCCTACCCTAGACGAACCCCTGTGCACAAGCATGAGACACGTGTCGCCTTGTGTCGAGAGCACGAATGCTCGACACGGCTGCACGAGGCCCAGGTTGCACTGTTTTCAGACACAGTTCATTTGATGGTTTGGACACGATTCGTGTCCAATTCTTGGACACGAATGCACTCCTTAGTCTCCTCACGTGTATGACACTAATTACCAACTCTTTGATTGTAAAATTTGTTGTTAATTAGATTCAAATTTATGTTATTTCCTAATATCCCGATACCACTGATACCCCCCTTTACTGAAATTATCTCTGATTTTTAATTGCATATTCTTTACTATTTTAATGATGTTAGAGGATTAAATTAGTTCACCTAAGTGTGTATTGAAGGATGTTTAGGTTAGTGTGTGAATTGTGGGAGCAATGGGCCTCGAAATTGAGTTTTGGGTTGCTAACTGTTGAGTTTACTTAACTGTCATTAACTGAACTGTCCTTCAGGTTTAAATTGCTTTTTAACAGAATTAATGAGGTTGAATAATAAAGGTAGGTTCACCTAAATGCATTTGGGTACTAGCCCACATACTTTGGTTTTGTGATGGCAAGGGACTTGGTTTCGAACTGCTTTTCGTGTCACTGTCTACACTCTCACATACACACACATATTCATTTCTGTCATACCATTACCTATGCCACACTCTACTGATTCCTGAGAATCACATTAACACCACCCCTAACAAAATCCTGACATAGACACACCCCCACATTGGTTCACATGATACCCTACTGAACACATTCCTCACTGGAAGAACTGAGGACTGAATATATCCCTGAAATCCTGAGCTTTTGAATGTTTGAAACTGAAATCGAATTCCTGAGTTTGCAATTACTTGTTTAATACACTGTTTTGATGTCAATAGCCATGTCAATCCCTTGCATTGTATTGCTAATTGTCTTAGTTCACTTTTTCCTAAGTTAGCTAACACACTCATATTGCATATGCAAATACAACTTATGCACTGCCCTGAGAATTTCCCTCTTCCTATACACTGTTTCTCCTATCACTTGGGTTTCCTGGAATTAGTATCTAAGGGTTCCTGATGACACTGTCATTTGGGGTTGCACCTGGAGAATAAAACCACACACACACACCTACACATGTAAACCTGAGAACTGAGTGGACTAATATTTGAACAATGTGCACTGTTTTCTTCTTCTAAAATCTGGAATCAATCTTTTAACTGATTCTGAAATGTCAAATGCCATGTTAGTTTGTTTAAATGCTTGGTGGTATTGGTATTAGGAGTAGGTTTCGAATAGAAAATTGGTTAGACTAGATTATGAATTGTCTTTCCTGAAATCCTGAGCTTCATGCTGATTCCTAAAATACTGAAATGTCCAACTGAAAACTGTTGCTAACCTGAGATTGATCCTAATTCCTGAGATTACACACTGCACACACACATTTTGGGACCTGTCACACAGGTTCCTCACTTTTCTGTCACACCATGCTAACCTACACATTGTACACCCTGTTTTATATGTTCCTGTACACTGTCTTTCCTGTCATTGGGTTCCTGGGTTCACACACACACCACAATCTCACATGTACCACCTCTACACACACACAGCCTATACCCTCACACACACAGGTTCCTCCTAATTCCTGATAACATACCACACATACACACACATGTTTTTACCCCTTAACCCTCTCCCTATATCTATGTAAATATGTATGTATGTACCTCTCTATGTGTCTATATATATATATATATATATATATATACATCTATGTATAAACCTATCTATATATCTATGTGGGTATGTGCCTATGTATATATCTATGTACCTATATATATATCTATGTATGAATGCATAAATGTATGTATCTATGTATACATGAAATATGATTGAAAGGTAGCTGCTTTCATATATGCATATATTGTGATGAATATATGCATATAGGCAATATATTGCAATGGAACTTGGTGTAATAAAAAGTGTATGATGCAAGGTAGATACAATGTTATATGCATGATTATATCCAAATAAATGCAAGTATGTATGTGTGAAATATGAATGCATAGATGAATATATACTTCTAGATATGGTATGTGTGTTCTCTGTGACTTGTGAGTGTGCTTGGTTGTTAGTCTAGGCTTGGTTAGGCCTAATGAGACTTATTAGACTTGTTTAGGTTAAGTTGACCTAGCCTTGACTAGTATAGTTGACTGAAGTTGACCAAGTGTTGAGTTTGGTCTAGTATGACCTAGACAGCATGCAGATGCATTGTAGATTTTATTTATCATCCCATGTATACATCTTGACTTGTGTTGCTCTAACTAGGAGTCATGTACATCATCTCGGACAGTACATTTACTTCAGACATTCAGATATGATACGAGTACATTCTCTGATCATTTTATATCCTGCTTAGAATTATTTTCCTGCTTTAAATTACTTTACTTGATACTGTCACGTTGGTCACACGGATTAGTAATATATGGATCCTTTCTTGAGATGTTATCCCTTCAGGGAGCATCGGATACTACATGTTCTGTGCGTTTCACATACATGGCGTATCACTACGCTTCGTTGGTTCTTTGATCACTTGTGACATATACTCTTATGATCACAGAGTCTTCTTTGAATCCTTATCCCATTTTTTGGGTTTCCCAGAATCCCCATTTATGGGACTACTATGTACCACCCTTCGGGGACTGTTACATGGAATCATAACATAACCTGGTTGGATCCTTGTGTATTGATTGGGGGTACGGGGGAGTATAAATAGTCATGTGAACAATTCCAAAATAGAATAGCCATGTACGCCTCTTTAGTATAGCCATGTGCAAATCAAGCCGTTCACATGTCGACTTTGTACTCTAAATCACTAGTCACTGGTAGCTCTTTACTTATAGTAGATATTTCTATTACAGTTCTCTCTTTTTGTTTACATACTGCATTTCTTCAGTATCTATATCTTACTTTACTGCATGATTATATTTTCTAACCTGTTATGAACTGTTGAGATGTATTGTGCTCGCTCCCGTCCTGACTGGACCTGTTGAAAATTTTACAGAGGATGATGAGGAACCCTGCACCCCTTACTTGGGAGCTTGCCTAGATGACACTCGCAACCTGGACCCCTGGGGAGGTTCAGGCAGCTGCTGAGGGCGATACCTTGCATACTGTAGATAGCTTAGACTGCTCTTTCCTTCCATGTTTAGCTGTTGCCTTTATTTTCAGAGTTGTATATTTAGAAATATTGAGACTGGTAGTTGATGAGACTTGTTATTTCATTTCTATTGTACCTCAATTGAGGATTTTTCTTATCTATTTTATCGTGCCATATTCTATCTCTAGATTGTGATTGAGTTGTACCTCTGTGTTGGCCTCCTTATGGAGAGTATTTCATGTTAGTTAGTTATAGTTCATGACCTAGAACAGCGTTCTACCGCCGACACTGCGGCGTAGGCTGGGTGCTGTTACGTACTCGTACCCCCACGGTGGGTGCGGGTCGTGACAAGCATTAAAGATGCCTCCTGGAACTCCGGTCGCTGTAACTATAGATACCTGTAAGGCAAATCTTTCGCCTATTATCAGCATGTGGACGGGGTCAACTCAATTTCAAGACTGGCCATCATTCATTGTCAATGCTAAAGCAGCTGAAGTTAGCGCTGACAAGTTCAAGCAGTTAGGGGTACACATGTCTAACCCCAACCAGGATGAACACCCGACATCTAGTAGCGGTAATCGCCAGAACAACCGCAAGGGTAAAGAAACTTTGAACATCAATTTGAAGAACAAAGAATTTTTGGCTGTCAACGTAGCTCCACCTACATCTACTTCTACTCCTTCTGCCCCTCTACCAAGGGAACCTCGTCCGAAAGTAGAGTACTCCTTTAACGAGAATGACACCGTGTGCATCTTCGATTGCTTGATCAAAAGCAATAAGCTCCAACTCCCAGACCCGAAGAAGCCTGACGAGGTCGGTAAGACTGATAATCCTAAATATTGTGTTTATCACAGGTTCATTGGTCATCCCACTCGAGCATGTTATGTGCTCAAAGGCAAGATTCAAGAGTTAGTCAATGCTGGTGTTGTCATCCTTCAACAAGATGAGAAGACTGTTACCGCAAACATGGTCTCAGTACAGTTTGGTAACTTCTCTCTACAGATGGTACAATATGGTGTCATCCCTATTCCCAAGGCCACTCTTAAGATCGAGAATCTTCCTCCTCCACAGAGTAAAGGTCTCGTCCCCGTATCCCTTGATAACGGTGAGATTCTATGGATCCACCCTGACCTTATTCCAGACTTCGAGGCTGCTTCCTCGTCTAAACAGAAAGACCACTCCAAGGGCAGAAAAATGGTTTGCAATATGGTGTCTTTTGACCCCATAGTTGAAGAGGAAATCCTGCTGGGCAGCAGGTCAGAAAAAGCCTATCTACGGGAATTTCCTGAAACTCGAGAAAACCATGCCTCTTCTTCTGAGTCTGCTCCAGTGCAACTTATTTCTACTGAGGGCATCCCTGCTGTGTTTTTACCGGTTATAGAAAACATTCCCCCTAAGCCGACGGCAGCCGACAAAGGCAAACAACAAGTCCTCTTTGACAAGCCTTTGAAGAAGTCATCTCCTTCTGGACTTGAGAAACCATACAATTTTGATATTTTGGCTCAACAAGCTAATACACAGGCTAGGCTGTCGATCTTTGAGCTCTTGCGCCTCTCTAAGGAGACTCGAGAAACTCTGAGTGAAGCTCTCATGCAGGCGAAAACGTATCTAACTTTTCTAAAAAAGCCAGAATCAGAGCCTGTCTCTTGTCTCCAATGTCACAGTGTGTTGGATTTAATTCCAAACATTACCTTCACACAGGATGATATGCTGATGGAAGACAATAGACATGATCGTCCTCTATACTATACAGGATACATCGACACGATGAAGGTCGATCGTATTCTGATAGATCCCGGGTCAGTACTCTGTATCATGTCGAAGACAATGCTAGATGCACTGAAGATCCCGGTGCATAGTCTTTCTAGCACGATCACCACCATCCTGGGGTTCAACCAGTGAAGAAGCGAGCCTCTGGGCAAGATTCGCCTAAAACTCCAAATAGGCAATCTCCGCACAAAGGTGACCTTCTATATTATAGATAACTATGGTTGCTCTTACAATGCTCTTTTGGGGAGACCATTCCTTCATGAACACAACATTGTTTCTTTAACTCTCCATCAATGTTTCAAGTATGTTAATGACAATGGAGAGGTTCAAAAAGAGGTTGCGGATCTCTATCCTTTTAAAGGTATTGAAGAATATTGTAACGATGCTCGAATATATAAAGATGAGTTCGTGAAGGTTGTGCTGGCCTTAGATACTGAAGAAGACGAAGAAGCAGGGCCCAACGACACCATCATCATACCTGTCAAAGGATGTGTTTCTCATCCTCAGTCCTCCAAACTACTGGCTATTCACTTGCCAGTCCGGAATAAATTAACCAATGGTGGTCAAGATCGAAGAGAGCTCACCTCTTCTGAGCCACTTGTTATCGACCTACATCGTAACAAGGATAAAAGGCAGTTCACCTCTTCTGAGCCGCTTGTTATTGACCTTCGTCGTAGCAAGCCTCCTCTACGTTCTTCTTCTCTCCCTCTTGTAATCAATCTGACCAAGCCTGCTAAGGCTAAAGGTCCTGTTGTAAATATGTATGTACAAATCAATGAAAAAGCATCTACTTTCTAGTAGACTGATGTCATTTATCATGCTAAATGCTATTTGGATATGCTAGATAGCTTTCAGTCATTTACAATCGGAGTTGTGCAATCCCTTCAGACAGAGGTCTTGATTGAACATCCAGATGACTCATGTTTTGTTGTCCCCTCTCGAAAGAGAGGCGAATATCCAATACTTTTTAGTAAAGGACCAGAACAGAAATTTAGCTATACAGATGATAACAAAAGTAATGATACAGGACGTCTCCAACTACATCGTTATAGCCAACAATCAAAAGACATTATCCGAAAGATGGGTTATGACTTCAAAAATGGCCTCAATTACGGTAAGGGCAGACGAACTCCTATCCGTACAGTTGTTCCGAAAGGAAAATCAGAGATGTACTACAGTAGGACGAAAAGAGGTCTCAGATATGCTTCACCTCTGGTTTTATCTCCAGCAGCCTCCGAGTCTGATAGTGAGGAGCGCTCTAACTCTTCTGATTCCAGATCTTGGGATTCTGACACCAGTATTGGCTAAGTTCATCGATTGATTGTATCTTCTAACATGGTCTCCGCTGAACTTCCAGAAGGTTATGACGAAAATATCGAAGAAAATCCCGAAACATATCCTTGGGGTCAATGAATGGACACCCAATGGGAACTCCGATTCGAACAACAAGAACCTCCTACCGAAGATCAATTGGTCCAAATTGACATAGGAGAAAATGGGTCACCTCGTCCAATATTCATCAGCAAGAACCTTCCAGAGGCGGATAAGCAAGAATTAATTCTTCTTATTCGAGAATACATTGATGTCTTTGCTTGGAGTTATAAAGATATGCCAGGTTTAGATCCCAAAATTGCAACTCATAAACTGAATATTTTGCCTAATGCAAAGCCAGTTAAATAGCATCAAAGGCAATTCAAGCCAGAAATGATGGATGCGATTGATGACGAAGTCAAAAAGCTTATAGCTTGTGGCTTTATTCGAGAAGAACAATATCCATATTGGGTAGCCAACGTTGTCCTAGTCTTGAAGAAAACTGGCAAAGTTCGAGTTTGCATCGACTTCCGGGATCTTAATGAAGCATGTCCAAAAGATGAGTTTCCTCTCCCTATCACAGACGTCATGAACGACAACACTTGTGGGTTCGAAAGGATATCCTTCATGGATGGATTCTCCGAATACAATCAGATTCGGATGAGTCCTGAAGATGAAAAACACACTTCTTTCCGCACTCCTCCTGGAGTCTACTGCTATACCGTGATGCCATTTGGTCTCAAGAACGCTGGTGCAACTTACCAACGAGCTATGAGTACTATCTTTCGAGATCATCTTCGTAAGACTGTCGAATGCTATGTGGACGATATTGCTGTCAAGTGTCGTCTAAAGGAAGATCACATCCAAGATTTAAGAACTATCTTCAATCTAATGCGCCAACATCAACTTAAAATGAATCCTACCAAGTCATTCATGGGTGTCTCTAGTGGTAAATTTCTCGGCTTCGTCATTACCTCTAAGGGTATACACATGGATCCCGAGAAGATCGAAGCCATTCAAGAGATGCGTCCTCCACGCAACCTAAAAGAGCTACGAGGATTCTAAGGTCGACTTGCGTACATCAGGAGATTCATTTCAAATCTGTCTGGACGCTGTAGACCATTACCCAGTTAATGAAGAAGGGTGTATCTTTCATTTGGACTGAAGAATGTCAACGAGCATTTGACGATATAAAACAATATCTCATGAACCCACGAGTCTTGGTGCCACCAATTTCAGGCATACCATTCTTAATGTATGTCCGTGCTATGGATCATTCATTGGGTGCTTTACTTGTCCAGAAGAACAAATAAGGCCATGAACAAGCCATCTACTATCTTAGTCGTACTATGATTGGTGCTGAACACCGTTATAGTCCGGTTGAGAAAGAATGCTTAGCTCTTATGTTCGTTGTTCAAAAGACTCGGCTTTATATCATCGGCCAAACCATTCACGTCATTTCCCGAGTTAATCCTCTTCGGGTATTGATGAAGAAGCCTAGCACACTCAATTCTTGACTGGCTACATGGCCCATTCTGCTAGCCCAATACGACATGGTTTATGTTCCACAAAATTCTGTTAAGGGTCAAACACTGGCTGACTTTTTAGCAGCTCATCCCGATCCGGAGACCTCTAAGCTTTATGATGAAATTCCTGATGAAACATTGGAATCAAACATGATCTTTGAAGAATTTCCTACCTGGCGTCTGTTCTTCGACGGAGCATCCCGGATCGGACCCAATGGGACCATTGTCGTAGGAGTTGGAATTACTCTAGTCTCTCCAGAAGGATTAGCTATCCAAAGAGCCTACTCCTTAGATCAGCCATGCTCTAACAATGTGGCTAAATACAATGCCTTGCTTATCGGACTCCAATTAGCTAAACAGTTGGAGATCGAATATATTGAAGTATATGGCAATTCTAAACTGGTTATCAATCAGGTTAGAGGAAAATACGAAGTTCTCCATCAAGATCTAGTGCCTTATCATGAAGCTGCGACTTACATGGCTATATCGTTCAAGGCTTTCTTTATTGAAGATGTTCGACGAGCTTGTAACATTGAGGCAGATGCTTTAGCCAATCTCGCGACAGTCTTAGCAATTCCTATCAAAGGACAACAAGTGGTTGTTGTTTCCAATAGAGAGTTGTTCTGTGTGGAAAAGAATTATAACATCGGGTTCAGTAACTTCGCTGAAACCAATGTTATCAATGAAGATTGGAGAGCTGCTTTCGTTGACTTTGTGGTTCATGATATACTCCCTGAAGATCATAAAGAGGCTACGAGTATTCGTCGACGATCTCTTCGATTCTACTACAACCAGACCACCAAAACTTTTTATCGACGGACTTATGACGGTTTACTCTTGCGTTGTCTTGCTGGCGATGAAGCAAAACAGGTATTGCGCGAAGCTCATGATGGTATCTATGGAGCACATCAACCAGGCCCTAAACTACAATATCGTATCCGACGAATGGGTTATTATTGGCCCTCTATGGTGTTTGACGCCATCGAATATGCCAGAAAATGTTGAGCCTATCAAATCCATGCATATTTCATCCATCAACCGTCGAAATTTCTTCATCCGACTGCTGCTTCCTGGCCTTTTGAAGCTTGGGGCATGGATATTATAAGTCCTATCAATCCTCCTTCTTCTAAGGGATATCGGTTTATACTAGCCATAACGAATTATTTCTCCAAATGGACTGAAGCTATACCTTTTGCTGAAGTCAAAACCAGTAGCATCATCAACTTCGTCAAACATCATGTTATCTACAGGTTTGGTGTACCTCGACGAATCATTCATGACAATGGACCTCAGTTCCTCAGTCAAAAGTTCACAAGGTTCTGTGACGATCATCGGATTGACAATGTCGCATTTACAGCTTACAATCCTGCTGCTAATGGCTTGGCTGAAGCCTTCAACAAAACTATTATCAAGCTCCTTAAGAAGTTTATGTCCACCAACAAACAGAATTGGAGTGAAAAGCTTGGAGAAAGTCTATGGGCTTACCGCACTATGGTCCGTAACCCCACAAGGCTGTACACCTTTCTCTGTGGTGTACGGTTGCGATAGCAGTTCTGCCTTTGGAACTTCAAATTCCTTCCTTGAGGATTGACATCGCTAACGAACTTACTGCGGAGAACAATGATCTTCTTCGACATCAAGAATTAGAGGTGCTCGACGAGAAGCGACTATTAGCTCAACAACACATAGAGTTTTATCAAGCCCGTATCTCGAAGTCTTTCAACCGCAAAGTTAAAGTCAGATCCTTTCAGAAAGGAGAACTCGTTCTTACAGTCAGACGTCCCATGACTATGACTCACATGAGCAAAGTCAAGTTCGATACGAAATAGGAAGGGCCTTATATCGTGAGTAAAGTCTTCTCAAATGGAGCCTATCAACTAACAGAGTTAGATGATCGAGTTACAATGATGCCCATCAATGGCAAGTTACTTAAAAAAATTATGTATGAATGTAAAAAATATTTTTTGTAAATATGATCAGACAGTTCATAAATAAAGTTTGATTTTATTTCATCATAAATGATGTTACATAATATCAAGGACGAGAAGCACTATCATCCTTCTTAAAGACAGAACGAGGACCACTACCGTCCTTTTCAAAAGCATTGTCGGCAAAAGAGTCGATGACATCCTTGCTCGATTTCACCAGAAATGCGCAAGCAGCCATCCTCATGGCTTCCTCCTCGTCAGTCTTCCCTGGCTCAACCAGGAAATCCAAGATGTCCCTTGGTGGCTTGGGTGCAGACGAACCTTCGACCGATTCCGTCTGCTTAGGCTGGTTTTGTTCGGCGGAACGTCCCTCCGGGATTTCTTTAACATTCGGGACAATCTCAGCCTTCTTAGATGCACTTTCAGACGACATTTTTCTGTTGAAAAGTGAAAGCGATCATTCCATCTAAATTTTTGTTCTATTTATAGGCAGAGATTCTAGAAACATCGAAGCGACGCGTCCTTCGCAACATTCATTTCATTCATCCGACGGTTTACCCGTTCATTCATACATTTAGACAGTTCACCCGTTCATTCCATTCATCTGACAATTCATTTCGTTCATTACATTCATCTGACGGTTCACCCGTTCATTAAATTCATCTGACGGTTCACCCGTTCATTCCATTCATCTGACGGTTCATACGTCCATTCCATTCATTTGAAGGTTCATCCGTTCATCCCGACGATACATTTTCGTTCATACATTTTGACGGTTCATCCGTTCATCCCGACAATACATTTTCGTTCATATATTTTGACGGTTCATCCGTTCATCCCGACGATACATTTTCGTTCATATATTTTGACAGTTCATCCGTTCATCCCGACGATTCATTTCGTTCATACATTTCGACGGTTCATCTGTTCATCCAGACGATTTATTTCGTTCACACATTTTGACGATTCATCCGTTCATCCACATCAGTGACTTATCACCTCTGATTAAGTTGTCTACCGAAATAATGATATTCAAAAAGAAAATTATTTCCTGCCATGTCCACATTACCTCTGAGCAGATATAATGAATGTAATTATTTTCTACATCAAGAAATATATTATGTCCTGAACCTCTGAATATATTTTCTATTGCTATTATTTCTATCCGTAATAGGATATGTAATAAATAATAGAGCCACAAAAATAATGTCGTTCTATTGATCAAGATAAAAGGCATTACAAAAAGACATAGTATAAAGAAGAAAGTACAAAAGATTCATTCAATCGATGGAGTCATCAGACTGGCTATCTACTGCTTCAAAGTCTGAAGTCGTTCCTCACGAGAATCCAGCACCCGCCTTCTAGCTTCCTCCATTCTAGATTTATCGTCAAATGTCGGCAAGGTCACTAGTCGGCGAGCGATTTCATCTTGATGAGACGTGACAAACTCATTCTTTTCATGGGTCAGAATGTCTAGTTTCTGAACTGCAGCTTGATGTTGTGTAGTCTCTATTGACACAAAGTCACAGTCATCCAAATATTGATAACATTGACTAAATAATACTTGTAATAATTCAATACGACACACAACGACTACATCCAGCACAAGTCAGACGACAGCTCAGTTTTGCAATACAAGTCATTTTTGAGTCTGTATTTTTATAAATTTATTGAGTCTAGACTTATATAAGCTGAGTTGTGCTGAGCTCTTGAGACTTAACCTATAACCTACCCAAAATCCAAAAGCTCCACACACATCCAAATAAGCCCATTGGACCAAAGACCCATCTGTGCTCTGGAGAAAGAGTTCGGGCCGAACTCTGCCTCAACACAGAGTTCGGGCCGAACTCTATCCCTAAAAATCAGCACCCTAATTTTTAGGGTTGGTTGGTTACAAGTTGTCCAACGGCCAAATATTTGAAAATTCCTACCAGAATTCTGGCCGAATTCTGCCTACTGGTATCCTATAAATAGGCCATGAATTCTCTCATTTTCAATCATCCAATCTTCTCTTCTCTTCTCTCTAAAGCTCAATACAAGCCATACCCTTCTTCATCTACTAGCCACAAGCTCCCTAAGCCTCAAGTGCTCAGCATTTTTCAGTTAGGAGTTTGTGCAAGAGTTCAAGAAGTTGCTTGGAAAATTCCAAGCATCGCCACTACGATCTTTGTAAGAAGTTGACGTGCTCTTCTGAAGAAAAGGCACGGGGTATAACTACTATTTTACAAATAGTGGATTTAATCCTGAGCTTGAGTTCTCAGGCCTGGACTAGTCCTCCACGAGGGAAACCAGGTTAAAATCGGCTGTGTTTGCGTATGCTTTCTTGCTCCTTATTTATTTCCGCATTTGCTCTGATTAATTTTAGCTTGCGAAAGAGTTTATTTATTAATTGGCTATTATCGCTATAAACTCTATTCACCCCCCTCTAGAGTTGCCATCTGTTCTTCAATTGGTATCAGAGCTCTGTTCTCTCAACAAGGACTAACATCCTAGAGCTGATCCATGGCAACCACACAATCCTTGATTTCCAATCACGGTGAAGGGCAGTCCACTCATAGGCCTCCCCTATTTGATGGAACTAACTACACATATTAGAAAACAAGGATGAGCTTCTATCTCAAGTTGCTAAACTTTGACCTGTGGACTATCATCACCGATGGTTACAAAAAGCCCGCCAGGATAGTTGTTAATGGTGATCTCGTTGAGAAATCACATGACAAATATTCTGACGAGGAGAAGAAACAGGTAAGTCTAGACGCGAGAGCTATTAATGCTTTATTCTGTGCTATGGACAGAAATGAGTTCAACAGGGTCTCAACATGCACCACCTCTCACGAAGTATGGAGACTTCTAGAAGTCACGCATGAGGGAACCACCCAAGTCAAGGAATCGAAGATAAGCCATCTCACTCAAGAATATAAGGCTTTCAAGATGAAGCCAAATGAGACGATCACGCAAATGTTCACAAGATTCCTCGACATTATCAATCCTCTATCCTCGTTCGGCAAGCAATATACAAATCACGAGAAGATTCGCAAGCTACTTAGGGGGCTACCAAAGATTTGGAACCCTAAGGTGACAGCCATCATAGAAGCAAATGATCTCACAACTATGTCCATGGAGACTTTGATGGGAAAGCTGATGACTCATGAGCTTGACCTCAAAGACTTCGAAGAGCCTGCTCCTAAGGCTAAGGAGATCGCACTCAAAGCTCACCGACGGAGGGCTGACCCCGATGAGACGGATGACGACAACTCGAAAGGTGATGATCAAGCTCTCCTTGTCCGCAACTTCAATAAATTCCTTCGCTTCAACCGAAGAAAGAAGGAACCATAAGAAGACGACGAAGAAGAGCCAACCTGCTACGGTTGCAAGAAGACAAGACATGTCCGAAAAGACTGTCCATACTTAAAGAAGAGCAGCCGTTATGAGAAACCATACAAGAAGACTTCCTCAAAGAAATATGCCAACACAAGCATTTGGCATGAAAGCGAAGCTAGTGACTCCGAGAAAGAAAAGGACTCTCCTCAAGACACGGTAAATGTGTGCCTAATGGCAATGTCCGACAAGGTATCAAACGAAACTCTTGATGACTTCACTTTTGATGAACTTGGTGATGCTTTTTCTGATTTACTTGATGATCATAAAAAGGTCATTGGTAAATATAAACATGCCAAGGAAAAGATCAAAAGTCATGAAGTCGAAATTCAAAGACTTTCTTTACTGCTTGATAACATTAGGGACACTTCACCCACAGATGTCACAAATGAGGTATCTAAGCTTAAAATTGTAGAAGCATGGAATTTTACGATCAGAAATCCTATGCGCCAAACACTACATGCGCCAGGGAGCTCAGACAAAGTACTTGCAAAGCAAAACAAAGATATAGGCATCGAAAGAGGATTTTTATTTACATATAAAAGTCTATTACATGTCTTGAAAAAGGCTGTACAAAGGAGAACTTTACAAAAAGAAAAGATCCTAAGTCTACAGCCAGGCGCAGCATTCATCATGTGCTCTTGAACAGGCGCAGCGATCATCATGCGCACTTGAACAGGCGCAGCAGCCACCATGCGCTCTCAGTCAGACGCATCCCAGCATGCTCTCTTAGTCAGACGCATCTCATCATGCGCCCTCAGCCAGGCGCATCCCTTTAGCAGCTCAGTTATGTGCATCCTCAGTTATGTGTATCCCTTCAGCAGCTCAGTTATGTGCCACCCTTCCAGCCAGGCTCACCGCCGTCTATATGCTTCGACTAATGAAGCATTTATTGAGCAGAACGAGGGTGGCAATCAACCCTCTAGCTGGAGGAAGAGCTCCCCAAACCGAGGAAGAGAGGAGCACCGCAAGCCAACCTGTGGCCAGGAGAGGCTTCGAAAGAGCCTCCAAAGGCGAAGGAAGACCGCAATCAAAACCGCGGCTGAAGGAGCAGCTTCAACACAACCAGAATGGGCAACACCCACTCTGAAGGAAGAAAAAGCCCCCAAAGCCGCAGCACCGCCATTCCGATCCGCGGCTCTTCCAGAATAACGGAGACGAGGCCCGAGCATCCCGATCTTTGGATGCAACAGGCACCTTCTGTCTGCCTCAGAAGCCCTCGACTCCGACTTTTGGATGTAACAGTTACCTTCAAGTGCATCAATGAAGACAATGCATCACATCTTCACCCTCGAAAACATCTCATCAATAGAATACGCTCGAGTAAAAAAGTTCATTTTGGAAGAACGTGAGAGAACGAGAAGCAAACTCTCTCCATGCCACTATTTATAGGCCGGGCAAATCAAACCCATGAGCCAATTGGATGGCTCTCCGAATCCCGTGCAATAAATTTGCATTAAATGGATGAATCAGACGCTTCGAATTCAGCCAAGTCAAAACGGATATTTAAAGCACTCGAAGAACGTAACAGTCGCATCATTAAAGATGTGTCACAAAGAGCAGATGTGCCGGCCAGACAGTGCATCACACAGACGTGCCCCTCAACACCAAGCGCCTCCCAAGGATGCGCTCTTCAACACCAAGCGCCTCACGGGGGATACGCCCCCATGCGTCCCCATACGCCTAGTAGAACGCCAATCGATGCGTCCACTCAACTGTCTATCGAATGTCAAAAATATTAAATGCTGAAGTCTGACAGAGTTGGCAGCACGTCCCCCGAAGACTGAACAGTTGACAACTTTTTCAGAAGACGAAGCGTCGCCTATGTCAACATCATCATTAATTTTCCTTCGACGGTTACTGCCACGTGGTCGCCCAACCACTCGCATACGCCTCCGCAGCCATACGCCCGAAACTCTGCATGAGCCTCAAAAGCCATGCGCCTCGGACTTTTCTCTGATCCCTAAAGACAGAAGTAAAGTCACCATTGAAGCTCTGCATGCGCCTCAAAAGCCATGCGCCTCAGACTTCTCTCTGATCCCAAAAGACAGGAGTAAAGTCACTACTGAAACCTCGCATGCGCCCCAAAAGCCATGCGCCCCGAATGGTTCGTGACTCCTAAAGGTTACGAGCCAAAGTCTCCTCATGCGTCCAATCCAAGGCGCATCCTACCAGATCATTCCCCGCCAAATTCGAGATCTCCGAGCCATAGGCCGATGACACGTGTCTTTTGACTCGATTCACCCAAGATCTCAGCAACAAAAAGATCCTCTTCTATGCTACGTGCCGGCTCACAACAGCAGCATGAAGAATTCAACCCCTCCATCAGGGCACATCGTCCATGCGCCTCCATCAGCAATCACCATGTGGCGTCCCCGCGTCCAGGAGCATCCTACATATGCGCGCATGAGCAGCCAGCCTGTAAAGCTATAAATAGAGGGATCATTTCCTTCTTCTACACACACACAGAAACGAACATGCATCTATAGACAGAGACATCACACCACCACAGAGGCAGATACAGACACTCAACGTCTTTCTCCTCTTCGCAAGCTCCAGTATCCAGAGCAACCCAGACCTTCAGAGAACCGATAACCGTCGTCAGATCGTCAACGGAGTCAATGTATTACGACTCGCTCCATCGGCACAAGGGACCCAGATAAACAAAAGTGTACTCCTAGGACTACATCTAAGTCCTACATTGTAACACTGTTCTGTTTGTATTAAAATTTGCAATCAAAATATTTTAATGGCAAACAAGCTGGCGACTATGCTGGGGACCTCTTTCTCCTCCACCGAGAAAGCTGTATCGCAATCCGACAACGTGAAGGTGGGCTCCTCCCACAAGACGCTGGTTGTACGCCTCAATCAACAGGCGTATGAGGAGTTCATCTCTGAAGACAGTACGAGTCCTTCGAAGCGGCTGCCGAAGCCGAAGAAGACTCGTCGAGTCTGGGTGCGCAAGGTCGACGCCTCTGGCACCACCACCAAAGGAGATGCGCCAATCCAGCCTTACCTTCCTGCTGACATCCTCAGCAACCAAGATGCGCCTGCCGGTGCAGCACATCTCTCGGAGAAACGTGCAGCTGACCACATTCCCCAGCCATCTCTCTCTCAGGCGAGGAAGATGCGTCGACGGAGCAGGGGCGCAGCTAATGCCCCGCGCATCACCTCTGATGCGCCACTGAAGGTCTCTGTCTTTGACAGACTCACTCGCTGTAGTGGCGAGGAGAATTTGCATTCTGAGTACTACGCCCCCCAGCGGGCTAGTACGAAGAAGTCCAAGGCAGCACGGGCCATGCGCCCCAAACGTGCTATGCCAGCAGCAAGCCAGAAGCATGCGCTCACAATCATGCGCGCTGCTGATGGTAAGCTGTATAAGGTCGACTCATGTGCTTCTGCGCCAGAAATGAGCCGACCTTCAAAGTCCTTGTCTCACTTGGGCGCATCTGTTGCGTTCACAACCAAATCGAGCAAGGCAAATCCAGTGGTCATGAACTCCCGCACCTCCTCTGGTTGTGCGTCTGAGGTCTGTTTAAGTCACTTTAAATGTTGTTCCCCCACTACTGATCGGGATGCTTGTTTGGTATTGGATCAGGGGGCGCAGCATTCACTTTACCACCCCGGCGCTTGGCCTTGCCATGCGCCTGAAGGGGGTGCGAAGGTGGCACTCTCCTTCAACGATCTGCGTAACGTGATCACTCACGAGCGCCGATCAGGAGAGTTGACTGACAAGCACGATGTGCCCCTCACGGGGCACACTTGTGCCGTGGTCACCATCAACTGCTGTTGCAAGGCAGCAGCCCTACCAAGACAGTCGGTGTTCCAGCGGCTGCAATCATCGACACCCCTCCGACGCCGCCTCGGGAAGAAGGTGTCAACAAAAGAAGAGCCAAGGGTTGCTTCATGCAACGTAATCTCTAACTCCTCGTCAGTCCGAAAGACGACTGGCAATTCCTCCTCCTCATCCAAGAGCGAGCCGAGGAAAACCAAGGCAAGTGTCTCGTCTTTCGGAGTGTTCGAAGGCACTCGGGAGAGGAAGAAGATCTTGGAGGAAGCTGGGGGTAGTCAGACCCTTGTCGAGCCTTCTTTCGAAGACGAAGGTATCTTCCAAAGCACAGTTGGGGCAGATCTTCATCCCCGAGGCGAAGACAGCCTCCCAGAAGTCCTTCAAGACGAGGGTATCCCCCAAAACATAGCTGGGGGTAGTCTTGCCCATGCGGATCTGAGTCTCGAAGACGAAGAAGTCCTTCAAGACAGAACTGAGGGTAATCAGGCCCTTGCAGATGCTCCCGTCGAAAATGTTCTCCAGAACATAGCCGGGGGTGGCCAAGACGAAGCTCTAGGAGGGGCAACTCCCTTATAGGAGAGTGAAGCCGAGAGTGAAGCTTCAACCGATCCATCCACTTCCAGCCGCGTCATGACAGTATACATGGCTGGGGGTGATACCGAGTCTGATGAGCCGCCACCAGACCTCGTCCAGTACATGGATACATTAGAGGGAGGACTCAAGACCCTCTTTGCCTCTATACAAACACTAACTCAAGCAGTGTTTGAGATTCGGTCAACTTTGGCCAGAACACCTTCTACCGGCCCCGATCCAGGGACCAATGGAGAGTCAAGTGTACCCCTTCAACGGGTATCCTTGGATACGGATCGCTGCGAAGCACGTCGGACATCGGAGCCCTCAAATGCTCAACTTCAGGTGGTACTACCTTTCCCGACTCCCAGCTCCACAGGAGATGTGGTCGAGATGATCAGGGACTTGCGCTAGCGCTTTGAGTCCAAGACGAGACAAGAGGAGTGCCAAAAGATGGGCATCCCCCAACCTTATCCCCTCGAATGGAACAAGGTGGTTTATCCTCCTAAGTATAAACTACAAATATTGACGCCATACGACGGGAAAGACTCTTCGCGTCGCTATCTGACGTACTTCTAGTCTCAGACGGGACATCTCCCGAAGGAGGACGTACTACTCACCAGCATATTTGTTGGGGCACTGAAAGGAGTGGCGTACGACTGGTACTGCAGCCTCTCCGACAATTCCATATCTTCCTTCGACGACCTGACGTACCTTTTTCTTGACCGTTTCTACGGCGACGGGAAGGACATAACAATGGCGTCCCTTATAGAGATACGCCAGAAGGAGAAGGAAACAGTTCGAGTGTTCATCGAACGCTTCCGACAGGCCTGTTTCAGACTGCCCCCGGGCATGCCAGAACATGCACTCCTCTCCTCCTGCCGAATGAACATGCTGCCTGCAGTCAAACTCTGGCTCAACTCTACTCCTCCTCCCGACTGGAGCTCCTTAATCATCGAAGCAGAAGCCGCAGAAAAGAAGGCGGCCAATGCTCGTCTTCTGGGAGTCAGTTTCCCTGCCTTTGAGGACAAGGGGAAACGGCATGCAGCCAACAACCCCGGACGAGAGACGAAGGTTAAACATGTATTGACTGTCAATGTCTCAAAAGGTGCATCAGTGCCAACTCAGAAGCCTCCACTTGCACCAAGGCCAAAGGAGGTTTATTCGTTCAACGATGAAGACACCCTACAACTCTTTGAGATACTGAAGAAGGGTGACAAGATCAAACTGCCGGACCCGAAGCGTCCCGACGAGGTTGGGAAAGTGGACAATCCGAGGTACTGTCACTACCATCGGTTTGTCGGACACCCAACCAAGGATTGCTACATCCTTAAAAACTACATCCACCGCATGATCAAAGCGGATGTTATCTCCGTCGACTACGAAGAGAAGACGGTGTCGGCCAACGTGGTGTTACTCCAGTTCGGCACCTTGCCGCCAACTACAACACAAGATGGCGTCGTCCCCATCCCTAAGGCGACAATGGAGTGGTTAACTTACCACCTACTCGTGACAACGTGAGTGGACTCATCCCACTCACCACATCTCGGGGAGAGATCTTATGTGTTCACCCTGATCTTGTCTCCGAGGTTACTCAACCGGAGGTACGCCCTACCTCCAAATCCAAAGGCAGGAAGATCAAGTCTTGCAGCATGGTCTCTTCCTCAGCGAAAGAGGCACTTCCTGTACAGACACGTTCACAACAGAACGCCCAACCCGACGAAGCTGCCGTCGAGGTGGTGCCTCCTTGCACCGTCCCTACTGTCCTGGAGGAGGGCCCGTCTAAGCCCCCAGCAGCCAATAAGCAGAAGCATGTAGAGGCCCGCTTCGATAGGCCCCTACGAAAGGAGAATGCTTCGGGGCTAGCCAAGCCCCACAACTTCGACATACTGGCACAATTGGCCAGTACTCCTGCCCGTCTATCCCTGTTTGAGCACCTTCATCTTTCCAAGGACATTCGTGAAGCTCTCTGTAAAGCTCTGAAAGTTGCGGAATCCTTTATTAGTCAGGTCAAGCAGCCTGAAGACCTCCCGACTGCATGTGCGTACTGTCAATATGCGGATGAGGTTAATCCCAACATAACCTTCATCCAACAAGACATGCTGCTCAAGCACAACCGACACAACAGGCCGTTGTACTATACAGGTTATATCGGTTCAGTCAAGCTGAAGCGGATTCAGATCGATCCAAGGTTATCCCTCAGCATCATTCCGAAGACGCTGCTCTCAATACTGGGGATCCCAATGTACCGACTGGCACCCTCCAACACAATAATCAGTGGCTTCAATGCTAGCAAAAGCGAACCACTGGGCAAAATACGACTAAAGTGCCACATCGATAACCTCAGAACCGAGGTCACTTGTTGTGTCATGGATGCCGAAGTCAACTACAACCTTCTGTTGGGTCGTCCATGGCTGTATGAGTACATGGTGGTGCCATCCACGCTCCACCAATGTATAAAGTACGTGTCCACCAACGACGTCATCCGGACGGAGTTCGCGGACATTGACCCTTTCAGAGGGGTTGAAGCTTACTTCACCGATTCCGACTTGTACAAGTCACCTGATGGGGAGGAAGCCAATGATGCTGACGACGAAGCAGAAACGGCAGCAGAGCCGGACATGGAGCCTGAAATGACTCCCGATGCTCTTTTGAAGATCCGACTCAAAGGCAAACCGCCTCAGAAGTTACCTCCCATGAGCATTAAGCTACCCGAGAAAGCACCAACTGCTCCTGAAGCTCCCCTGAAGATACGACTCAAGGAAAAGCCGCCTCAAACATCGGCTCCCCTTGTGGCAAAACTATTGGGGAAGGCACCAATCACCGGAGGCACAGTAGAGGCACCTCTAAAGGTGCGTCTTAAAGGCAAGCCGCCGCCATCTAAGCTGCCAGAAAAGGCCCACATAGTCCTCTCGGACTCCAAGACCAAAGCTGTGGTGGACTCTCCCGATCCTACCCCAGTACTCACAGACGAAGAGCTAGGGGAATATATCTCTGCTGATGTAGATGCATCCTCTCTTGACAATGTAATCCCGCGGGATAAAATCTCGTATTTCATCAATAATAGAGTGTCTTTTAATTATTCTAGTCTTCCATATTGGAATGTCATGTATACATTAGATAACGCTCTACGGTCGTTGCAAACACAAATAACGACCGTCCATCTTTTAAATCGAGTAGTCCCGTCCCAAGGGGTCTGTTTTGTAGTCCCGCCACGGAGTCGAGACGAAGAATCCATCATCTTCGGCAAGGTTGAGCTTCGTCAAGACCTCCCGCCACTCGAGCCAGAACCAGATACCGGCAGAATACAAGTCTATCGGTACACGGACAAAGCAAAGTACCTTATCCAAAAGATGGATTACGACCTAAAAAGCAACAAAGGCCTGAACTACGACAAGGGTCGACGTCTTCCTCTCCGGCTTCCAACACCTAGAGGAAAGTCGCAAGACTACTATCATCGAACTCGGCGGGGGGTAGGCTATGTCACGCCTCCATCAACTCCAGAGAGTTCGGACGCAGAAGAAGTAGAACATTCTCACTCGTCCGAAGTATCAACTTGGGATTCCGATACGAGTATCGGCTCAGTCTTCAAGAAAGTGCTGTCAGCCAACATGACATCTGCACGATCTCAAGAAGATGAAGGCGAAGTCCAAACGCCAGAATTCTTCGAAGAAGAACCCTGGGCTCAATGCCTAGGAGAACAGTGGGAGTCCCGTTTTGAAATACGTGAACCTCCCACCAAAGACGAAGTCGAGCAGATCGACCTTGGGGACGGATCCTCTTCCAAACCCATCTTCATCAGCAAAATCCTAAGAGGAGAAGACCGAGAATCTTTAATCCAGCTGGCTAAAGAGTATATCGATGTCTTCACCTGGAGCTATGAAGATATGCCAGGACTTGATCCCTAGATCGCGATGCATAGGCTTAACATTTTACCTGATGCCAAGCCTATCAAACAACAACATCGACGCTTCCGTCCGGACATCATGAACGCCATCGATCAGGAGGTGGACAAACTCTTGACCAGCGGCTTCATCCGTGAAGAACAACACCCAGATTGGGTAGCCAACGTCATCCCTGTCACCAAGAAGAACGGGAAGATACAAGTTTGTATCGACTTCAGGGATCTCAACTCTGCTTGCCCAAAGGATGAATTCCCGCTTCCAATCACCGACGTGTTGATCGACAACACATGTGGCTTCGAACGCATATCTTTTATGGACAGGTATTCGGGCTACAACTAGGTCAAGATGTTCCCCGATGACGTAAAACACACGTCATTCAGGACTCTAAAGGGTATTTTCTGCTACACAGTGATGCCCTTCGGCTTGAAGAACGCTGGTGCGACATACCAACTAGCTATGAGCACCAATTTTCGTCAGCATCTTCGCAAGACAGTCGAATGCTATGTTGACGACATCGCAGTCAAGAGCCGTCTCAAAGGAGATCACCTGCAAGACCTCAAGACAGTCTTTGATCTCATGCGGGCGCACCAACTCAAGATGAACCCCGCTAAATCCTTCCTAGGGGGTTCTAGCAGAAAATTCTTGGGCTTCATTATCACGGCAAAAGGCATTCATGTGGATCCCGAGAAGACCAAAGCCATCCTTGACATGGACCCTCCGAAAAACCTTCGAGAACTTCGAGGCCTACATGGGCGTCTGGCATACATCCGGAGGTTCATAGCAAAGCTTTCCGGCAAATATCGACCCTTCACTCAGCTCATGAAGAAGGAAGTCTCTTACATCTGGACAAAGGAGTGCCAAAAGGCTTTCGACGACATCAAGGCTTATCTGACAAGCCCGCCAGTCCTGGTGGCACCAGTCGCCGGCAAACCATTTCTTCTCTATGTCCGTGCCATGGATCATTCCCTCGGCGCTCTGCTGGCGCAGAACAGCGATACATGCTATGAGCAAGCCATCTACTACCTCAGTAGAACTCTGATCGGGGCCAAACACCGGTACAACCCTATTGAAAAGGAGTGCTTGGCTTTGGTTTTTGCCATCCAAAAGACTCGCCATTATGTCTCGGGCCAGACAATTCATGTCATTTCTCGAGTCAATCCGCTCAGAGTCCTCATGACGAAGCCAGGATCACTGAACTCCCGGCTAGCCACATGGGCGATCTTGCTAACGCCATACTACATGGTGTTCGTTCCGCAAAAAGCTGTTAAAGGTCAAGCTCTGGCCGACTTTTTAGCTGTACACCCCATCCCAGAGTCCTCAAGACTCTATGAAGACATCCCGGATGAGGTCCAAGAATCAAACGTCACCGAAGAAGGCTCCGTCTGGCAGATGTTTTTTGATGGCGCTTCAAGAACAGGCTCCAAAGGCCAAATTATCGCAGGCGTGGAGGTGGTATTAGTCTCCCCCGATCAGCTGGTCATCCAGCGTGCTTACTCCCTTTCAAAGCCGTGCTCCAACAATGTTGCCGAGTACAACGCACTCATCATGGGACTCCAGCTGGCACAACAGTTGGAGGTGAATCATCTGGAAGCCTACGGCGACTCAAAACTCATCGTAAACCAGATAAGAGGGTAATACGAGGTTCGCCATGAAGATCTGACCCCTTACCATGAAGTTGCATTGAACATCGTTTCAACCTTCACCGGGTTCTTCATTGAACAGCTACCTCATCTACAAAATCTGGAGGCTGATGCTCTGGCTGGCCTCGCAGCCTCATTGGCAGCACCCTTCGGGACTCAACACTACGTCACGGTAGTGGGTCGAGACTTGGTCTGTCCTAAAAACAACCTGTGCTCACGAGTGGCCCATGCCATGTCAACTAGTGCTGGTGTTAACGTTCGAGACTGGAGATTCCCGTTCATCGACTTCGCTGTCAACAGAATTCTCCCAGAGGACCCGAAAGAAGCCGTCTCAGTCAGGAGACGCTCTCTTCGATTCTACTACGATACAGCCACTAAAATGCTATACTGATGCTCTTACGATAGATTTCTCCTTCGATGTTTGTCCAATGAAGAAGCAGCCGAAGCCCTTCGAGAAGCTCACGATGGAACCTGCGGGGCCCATCAACCTGGCCCTAAGTTGCAGGACAGACTACGACGCATGGGCTACTACTGGCCAACCATGGCTGCCGACGCTGTTGACTATGCTAAGAAGTGCCATGCGTGCCAGCTTTACGCAGACTTCATTCATACACCGTCAGAACCACTACATCCTACAGTCACCTCCTTGCCCTTCGAAGCATGGGGCATAGACATTGTCGGACCGATCACCCCTCCTTCATCGAGACGATATGGCTTCATCTTAGCTATCACCGACTACTTCTCCAAATGGACAGAAGCAATTCCACTGGCAGAAGTGAAAAGCTCCAGAGTGATCAGCTTCATCAAGCACCATGTCATCTACCGTTTCGGGGTACCTCGGAGGATCATCCACGACAATGGTCCTCAGTTCATCAGCCATGTTTTCAGTAGATTCTGTGAAAAGAATCGTATTCAAAACGTGGCATCAACCGCCTACAATCCGGCAGCAAACGGATTGGCTGAGGCGTTCAACAAGACTATCGTCAGGCTACTCAAAAAGGTCGTGTCATCCAACAAACGCGACTGGGACGAAAAGCTCGGCGAATGCCTTTGGGCCTACCGCACTACGGTACGAACCGATACAGGCAACACACCATTTTCCTTGGTCTACGGGAGCGAAGCGGTACTACCTCTTGAGATCCAGATACCCTCACTCCGTGTAGCAATCACAAACCAACTCATAGAAGAGGACAATCAACGTCGTCGTCTGCGGGAACTGGAGGCACTTGACAAAAAGCGTCTCCTAGCTCAACAATGTATCGAACTCTACCAAGCCCGTATATTACAGGCTTTCAACAAAAAGGTCAAACAGAGGACTTTTCAAGTAGGCGACCTGGTTCTAGCAGTCAGAAGGCCGATGGTGTTGACTCACAAAACACCAGGAAAGTTCGAGCCCAAGTGGAAAGGACCTTTCATCATAGAGACGGTATACTCAAACGGTGCTTACCGCCTCGCCAAACCCAATGGGGACTTGTATATGATGCCCATCAACGGCAAGTTCCTAAAGAAGTACTACTTTTGATATCTTTCAGACATGTACTTACATAAGGAGATATGTGGAACCAATCATCAGGGCTCACATACAATTCCTTTACACAAAATCATACGCTTCCGGAATCCAGCTGTTCCGTGGCATCCTCCAGTAGAAGGACAACCACGTCCACATCACCTCTGAGTTGTTCCCCTATACCCTACAAAGCGGAATCTTACATTCCATAAGACTATGCTACCCATCATGTTTACCACGTCCACATTACCTCTGAGTAAACATCTCGTACAGACAACCCATGCGTTGCCGTACATTGATCGCAGAACTTCCATGTCCACATTACCTCTGAGTAGTTCTGCGTATCCCCCAGAGTCATTCTTACCACGTCCATAACACCTCTGAGTAGGAAGATTCTATCATTTTGAATCCCATATTTGCCATGTCCACATTACCTCTGAGAAAACATGTTCGTTCTCTCAAAATTATTATCTGTACCTAGAAAACCAAGGTGCGCAAAAGATAATAGGTTCACACAAATCATCAAGTTCATGACAGCAAAAATGAACACACCCCAAAATCTTTGTATTCTTTATTTTCAAAAGAGAGTAAAGGATTACATCCTCTCCAGCAAGAGTTGCAAATACACAAAAAAAGGAAGAGACTACAATCCCTAAACATCTCTAGGGGTGGCTGAAAGCTCTTCAATCCGACGCCTCAAGTCTGCCGCCCGAGTCTCCACAGTCGCCAAGACTCGGCGTTCAGCTTCTTGACGCATCGCTTCTATGGCCTCAGGAGAAGTGTCATCTTCATGCTTCTCATCTAACTGCTGCCGCTGCTGAGCCAGAGTAAGAGCCCGGTGGGTGAAAGCTGCTTCCTCCTTCTTAAATGCTACATGTTCAGCCTGGACACGTTTGGCATCTAATAGGAGTCGGGCCTGCTGGTCCTCAAGGTGGCGGATCTGAGCATCAATCTCCGTGATACTAGCATCCAACACAGCTCGCGATTCCACTTTCTTCTGCGTAGACTGAGACAACCGCTCCACTGCAGCTTCCGTCTCAGCCACTTCGCGTTCCCAGACACTCACGGTGGCCTGGTAAACGGACTCGGTCTCGACGATCATCCTCTCCTTTTCTGCGTCTATCAGGACGGAGAGGTCATTTCGCTGGATACATTGAAATTCGAAAAGCCGCTGGTCCAATACGACCACCGAGGCTTCTAGAATGTCGGCCATATGATCATGGCCCTGGTGGAGACGGATCAGGTTGATATGAGGTAATACCAGAGCTTTTGCCGTCACAAAGCTCCCATTGGCGTCCATCACTGTTGATACGCCCCTCTACAACATTTTATATACCTCATCGATGATGAATTTCACATATTCATCTGCATCCGCCAGCACCTGCGGCGTCATAGCAGGAGTCGGAGGAGCTGCTTGAGAAAGCGGACCGAAAGAAGGCCCGCCTGCCTCAACCTGCAAGGCTGGATCCTCGGCATCAACAGGCTCTTCATCAACAGGGGCCTGACTACCAGCCCGAAGAGCCAAAGGAACAGAAGAAGCCGAGACAGGCGTCGAGATAGTACCCCAAGTGGAAGGAGCAACAGCGGGTTCCACCAAACCCTTACCCTTCTCAAGCTCAGAAGAGCTACCGACGTCAGTGGCTACCTCACCAGTCCCCAACGTGCTATCAACAGTCAGTACGGGACATTCCCTCTCTAGCAGAACAGGGAGATCAACACTTGTCTCCTGACCCGCCCCTGGAGTCAGGACCATCAGACGAGTCTCATTTCCCTCATCAAATCCCTCTACAGGGACAGGATCTGTCGCCACCTCTTTGAAGATAGCCATCATCTCCGGGCCCTTATTTTTCAGAACAAGGATCTCTTCGTTCGACAGGAAATATTCCTCGTACGGTTCTGAGCCCCAAGGAATCTTGGACACTTTGTACATCTCATGGAGAGCTAACCCCAACTCCCCCACTGGAGTAAAGAAGGTGCCAGTCTGGTCATTGAACATTTCTGAGAGTGCAAGGAACATATGCTTATTTGAGATCCATGCCAGCTTGTGTGGCACGGATAGCGGCCGTCAGCCCAATCTCCTTAAGCTCAGCCTTGAACTTCGACAACACCCAAATGGTCAACTCGTCCCACTTCGGCCTGTGGTGACACCAACCTTCAACCCTAAAGCTACCTTTTGGATACATGACCCTCGATGTCAGCATCCGATTTGCAAAGGTCGAAACACTGAAGGCAAAGGTGTCATTAGGGACCTCACTATAGAGGCTCCCAGGACGCAAAGTTCGGCAACTAAACGAGGGACCGGCTCGCGAAGCAACCAAGGTATCCCTTTGATTCGAAGTACATCAATTGAAAGAGTACCTCCCAATGCCCCTCCTTGAGAAGGAGTAAGTTTCCAGGGCATCCTCCTCTTGGAAGCTAAACGGTAGAAGGCCGTCAGCGGCAACTGGCGGTCAAGTTATCGCATGTATAGAACCATGCCTTTTGCAGAGAAGAACCAGTCTTCTTTGATCCTCAGTATCTTCGCCTTGGAGGAGATCAGTCGGTCACCAAACAAAAAGGCGAGTTTTAAGAAAGTCACATCCTCGGATTCAGCAATTTTTAGTTTACCACTCTCCATCATACTCTGGAGGAAAATCGGCAACTGATTTCGAATCTGCAGCATTCTCTCAGGAGGTTGATTCTGTAAGATAGCATCCTTCGCAGGGTTGATAACCTCCTCGTCAAAATCAACTCCTATTTGGCAAAGAAAAGCATCCAGAAGGACTTCATTCAGCAAAGGTATTGTCATCAACACTAACACAACAAAAACAAAAGTCAGGCAAAAAGCTTTAAGAAAACAAAGTATGTCAAGAAACCTAGCGCATCATCAGGGTGTAAACCCATGCGCATCAGCAGTGAGGCTTCGGCGCATCATCAGGGCGTAAACCCATGTCCGTCAGCAGAAGCTTCGGCACATCATCAGGGTGTAAATCCATGTGCGTCAGTAGTAAGGTTTCGACGCATCCTCATGGCGTAAACCCATGTGCGTCAGCAGAAGCTTCAGCACATCATCAGGGTGTGAACCCATACACGTTAGCAGTGAGGCTTCGGCGCATCATCAGGGCGTAAACCCATGCGTGTCAGCAGGAGCTTCGGCGCATCATCAGGGTGTAAACCCATGCGCGTCAGCAGTTAAACCTCGGTGCATAATAAGAGCCTAAACCCATGCACGTCGGCGGGATAAAACCTCGGTGCATCATCAGGACAGAAGCCCATGCGCGTCGGCAGCAGAGAGTTAGGACACACCAACTCAGCCGTATGATCCAAAGCTCGTCTGAACAAAAAGTAGTAGAAAAGATGACACCCACCCGTCACCGCGGGCCGAACGTCAGTTGGAGTCACGATGGTGACATGAGCATCCTCTTCGACAAACTCTGCCGGCTCCTTTCCCTTGCCAGCACCGCTGCGAGCTGACTTAGGAGCCATTCCATGAAGGAAGAAAGTTAGGGTTTTTTTCGGAGAAGAACTCTAAAAGGCAAAAGCAAAGAGAGGAAGAACTCTCTCTCTCTCCATCTCACGCCTATTTATAGGCTCGGTCGCACGCGTGAACCGATAAAATGTGACCTCAGTCGCCGCCTCGGGTTCTGTGAGGAGATAACTGCAAATAAATCCAAAAAGATCATCATTTATCTTTTTGGGTTATCGAGGCGTTATCATTGGCATTAACTGAGAGGAGCATGCACCCCATTACCGATGCGTGGAGCATCTATACGCCCGAACAGTCATGCGCCCCAACCACCATGCTTCTTATTCAAAGTATTCCAAAACTTTGACAAAAAAGTTTTGAAAACTTTGAAGGGGGTCTTGTAGAAGCATGGAATTTCACGATCAGAAATCATATGCGCCAAATACTACATGCGCCAGGGACCTCAGACAAAGTACTTGACAAAGCAAAACAAAGATATAAACATCGAAAGAGGATTTTTAGTAACATATAAAAGTCTATTACATGTCTAGAAAAAGGCTGTACAAAGGAGAACTTTACAAAAAGAAAAGACCCTAAGTCTACAGCCAGGCGCAGCGATCATCATGCGCTCTTGAACAGGCACAGCAGCCACCATGCGCTCTCAGTCAGATGCATCCCAGCGTGCGCTCTCAGTCAGACGCATTTCACCATGCGCCATCAGCCAGGCGCATCCCTTCAGCAGCTCAGTTATGTGCATCCTCAGTTATGTGCATCCCTTCAGCAGCTCAGTTATGTGCCACCCTTCCAGCCAGGCTCACCGCCATCTAAATGCTTCGACTAATAAAGCATTTATTGAACAAAACGAGGGTGGCTATCAACCCTCTAGCTGGAGGAAGATCTCCCCAAACCGAGGAAGAGAGGAGCACCGCAAGCCAACCTGTGGCCAGGGGAGGCTTCGAAAGAGCCTCCAAAGGCGAAGGAAGACCGCAATCGAAACTGCGACTAAAGGAGCAGCTTTCAACACAACCAGAATGGGCAACACCCACTCTGAAGGAAGAAAGAGCCCCCAAAGCCGCAGCACCACCATTCCGATCCATGACTCTTCCAGAATAACAGAGACGAGGCTCGAGCATCCCGATCTTTGGATGCAACAAGCACCTTCTGCCTGCCTCAGAAGCCCTCGACTCCGACTTTTGGATGTAACAGTCACCTTCAAGTGCATCAATGAAAATAATGCATCGCATCTTCACCCTCGGGAACATCTCATCAACAGAATGTGCTGGAGTAAACAAGTTTATTTCGGAAGAACGTGAGAGAACGAGAAGCAAACTCTCTCCATGCCACTATTTATAGGTCGGGCAAATCAAACCTATGCGCCAAGTGGATGGCTCTCCGAATCCCGTGCGATGAATTTACATTAAATGGATGAATCAGTCGCTTCAAATTCAGCCAAGTTAAAACGGCTATTTAAAGCACTTGAAGAACGTAACAGTCGCATCATTAAAGACGTATCACGAAGAACGGATGCGCCGGCCAGACAGCGCATCACACAGACGTGCCCCTCAACACCAAGCGCCTCCCAAGGATGCGCTCTTCAACACCAAGTGCCCCACAAGGGATGCACCCCCATACGCCTAGTGGAACGCCGATCGATGTGCCCACTCAACTGTCCATCGAATGTCAAAAACATTAAATGCTGAAGTCTGACAGAGTTGGCGGCACGCCTCCCGAAGACTGAACAGTTGACAGCTTTTTCAGAAGATGAAGCGTCGCCTACGTCAGCATCATCATTACTTTTTCTTCGACGGTTACTGCCACGTGGCCGCCCAACCACTCGCATTCGCCTCAAAAAGCCATGCGCCTCAGACTTTTCTCTGATCCCTAAAGACAGAAGTAAAGTCACTATTGAAACTCTGCAAGCGCCTCAAAAGCTATGTGCCTCAGACTTCTCTCTGATCCCAAAAGACAGGAGTAAAGTCACTACTAAAGCCTCGCATGCGCCCCAAAAGCCATGCGCCCCGAATGGTTCGTGACAACTAAAGGTTACGAACCAAAGTCTTTTCATGCGCCCAACCCCAGGCGCATCCTACCAGATCATTCCCCGCCAAATCTGAGATCTCCGAGCCATAGGCCGATGACACGTGTCCTTTGACTCGATTCACTCAAGATCTCAGCAACAGAAAGATCCTCTTCTCTGCTACGTGCCAGCTCACAACAGCAGCATGAAGAATTCAACCCCTCGATCAGGGTGCATCGTCCATGCGCCTCCATCAACAATCACCAGGTGGCGTCCCTGCGTCCAGGTGCATCCTACATATGCGCGCATGAGCAGCCAGCCTGCAAAGCTATAAATAGAGGGATCATTTCCTTCTTCCACACACACACAGAGACGAACATACATCTACAGACAGAGACGTCGCACCACCACAGAGGCAGATACAGATACTCAACGTCTTTCTCCTCTTCGCAAGCTCCAGCATCTAGAGCAACCCAGACCTTCAGAGAACCGATAACCGTTGTCAGATCGTCAACGGAGTCAACGCATTACCACTCGCTCCATCGGCACAAGGGACCCAGATAAACAAAAGTGTACTCCTAGGACTACATCTAAGTCCTATATTGTAACACTGTTCTGTTTGTTTTAAAATTTGCAATCAAAAGATTTTAATGACAAACAAAAATAAGTTTATATGATGCCGAAGCACGCATTGAACAACAAACACAAGAAATCACAACACTCAACATAGAGCTTGCAGAAGAAAAGAGTAGACACAAGATTTATATTACTAAGATACATGGTTTGGATGCTAAGGTTACTGAACTGCAGGCTGTCTCCAAGAAATTAGAGACTAAATTGGGAAAACAGGTTGCTCAACCTCAAACCCAATCACATGAGACACACACAAAGCATAACACTAATCATACTAGTCAAACACGTCATCCACCTGCAGCTCATAATTATGCTTACATATACACACACTTTCATAATACATACAAACCATATGCACGTAGAAATAATCATCATACTACACATAGATACAACCATCAGTATGTTGCACAAAATCACCATCACTCTACACGTAGACATCATCACCATGCTATTCTATATAGACATCATCACCATGCTACTCCTTATAGACATTATCACCATACTGCTCCACATCACTCTACATATAGACATCATCACAATGCTAACTCTACATATCATCATGCTACTCCATATTTCACCACAATGTAGAATTAGAAGATTAGTAGATAGAAAGATATATGCATGGTTTCCAAAAACTAACTTTTCAGGACCCTCAAGAACTTGGGTACCAAAGGTCACATCTACTCTTGATATAGGTGGACCTTCCCTCCTCAACTAAGAGTAAGTGGATTCTCGATAGTGGATGCTCGCGGCATATGATGGGAGACGCAAATCTTTTCGCATCACTATCAATGAAGAGAGAAGGATATGTATCCTTCGGTAACAACCTAAAAGGATATATTATAGGTAATGGTATTATTGGTTATCCTCCCTCTCCCGTAATAAAGGATGTCTGCCTAGTGACCGAGTTAAAGCTTAACCTGCTCAGCATTAGTCATCTTGCTGACCATGGATATGATATTAACTTTGGACAAAACAAATGCCTTATTTATGATAGGTCAACGGGAGACATTGCTTTTGAAGGGGTAAGAGAGGATAATATTTATATTTTCTATTTGTCTAGAGATACTAACAATGCAGGTACATGCCTATATGCTCATAAGGATAAAAGATTACTATGGCACTAGCGTCTTGGTCATGCCAATATGGAAACTATATCCAGGCTATCGACTAAGAAGCTAGTTAGAGGCTTGCCCGATATCACATTCAAAAATAAAACGGTATGTGCCGAATGTGAATTGAATAAGGCAACCAAGTCCACATTTCATTCCATTAACTCTGTAAGTACTACTAGACCCCTGCAACTACTCCATATGGATTTATTTGGCCCTAGTAGAGTAGCCAGTCTTGGTGGAAAACTCTATGCCTTTGTTATTGTTGATGACTTTTCTAGATTTACTTGGGTTTTTTTTTCTTACAAATAAAAGTGATGCTATTTCGGTTCTCAAGACTTTTGTTAAGAAAGTTCAAAACAAAAAAGGCTACATGATTACTCGAATCCGAAGTGATCATGGAGGCGAATTCGAAAATTCTGATTTTGAAAAGTTTTATGATTCTAATGGTTTTGATCATGAGTTTTCTTGTCCAAGAACTTCTCAACAAAATGGTGTTGTGGAACGGAAGAATAGGACTCTTGGCGATATGGCTAGAGTCATATTGAACAAGTTTTCACTTCCGAAATACTTTTGGGCTGAAGCTGTCAGTACAGTATGCCACATTTTAAATAGGGTGCTTATTCGTCCTATTACGAAGAAACACCCTATGAGCTTTGGTTTGGGAGAAACCCAAATGTTTCTTATTTTAGAGTTTTTGGTTGTAGATGTTTTATCCTTAACACCAAAGACAACTTAGACAAATTTGATGCCAAAGCTGATGATGGTATTTTCCTTGGCTATGCTGCCAAGAGCAAGGGATATAGAGTATTTAACAAACGCTCATTAATTATGGAAGAGTCTACAAATGTAACTTTTGATGAAGATAACAGTACAGCAGCTACTCTTGATGATGATGTTGAGCCATCAACTTCTACTCCAATAAATACCACAATCAAAACTAATTCTCTGGAGGGCTTGCCAAAGAAATTCTCTTTCAAGCCGTCATATCCAGAAAATTTAGTAATAGGTGAGGTTTTACGTGGAGTAACTACTAGATCATCATTAAGAGACTCTATTGCTATCACTGCCTTTATTTCACAAATTGAGCCAAAAAACATTTTAGAAGCTTTTAATGATGAATTTTGGATTTCTGCTATGCAAGAGGAACACAACCAATTCGAGAGGAGCCAAGTATGGGAACTCGTTCCTAGTCCGGCTAATCACTCGATCATTGGTACTAAATGGGTTTTTAGAAACAAAGTAAATGAAGATGGTTCAGTCACACGAAAGCTCGTCTAGTAGCCCAAGGATACAACCAAGAGGAAGGTATCGACTACGATGAGACGTATGCTTCTGTTGCTAGATTGGAATCCATTCGGATGCTTTGTGCATTTACAAATTTTCAAAATTTCAAATTATTTCAAATGGATATTAAAAGTGCTTTCTTGAATGGATTTATTAAGGAGGAAGTTTATGTAAAACAACCCCCTGGTTTTGAAAATCACAAATTTCCCGACCACGTGTTCAAGCTAAAGAAAGCGTTGTATGGCCTCAAACAAGCCCCTAGAGCTTGGTATGAAGGGCTAAGAAATTTCTTGCTACGGAAGGGTTTTTCAAAAGGGAAAATTGACACCACACTTTTCATAAAATCTTTCAAAGACACTTTTCTTTTCGTACAAATATACGTAGATGATATTATATTTGGTCCTACTGATGAAACCCTCTGTCAAGATTTTGCCAAGTGTATGCAGACCGAGTTTGAGATGAGCATGATGGGGGAGCTCAACTACTTTCTTGGACTGCAAGTGAAACAAATGACAAATGGAACCTTCATCTGTCAGTCGAAGTATACAAAGGACAAGCTGAAGAAATTCGACCTTAACAACGTCAAACCAATCAGCACTCCAATGGCTACTTCAACTAAACTTCAACCAGATGATAGCGGCAAACACGTAGATCAACGTAAGTATCAAGGTATGATAGGCAGTCTACTCTATCTTACTGCTAGTCGCCCTGATATTATGTTTAGCGTTTGCCTGTGCGCCAAATATCAAGCAAATCCTAAGGAATCACACATGACTGTTGTTAAGCGTATCTTTCGATACCTTAAGGGTACGGTTACTGTAGGCCTATGGTATCCCAAGTTAATATCATTTGACCTCATTGGTTACTCTGATGCTGATTTTGCCGGATGCAAGGTCGACCATAAAAGTACAAGCGGTACGTGTCATTTATTAGGAAAGGCTTTAGTTTCTTGGTTTAGCAAAAAGTAGAATTCTGTCGTACTATCCACAACAGAAGCTGAATACATCGCAGCTGGGCATTGTTGTGCACAAATTCTGTGGATGAAGCAAACCCTTGAAGACTACAACTTATCTTTCATGCACATTCCAATCTTTTGTGACAATACTAGTGCTATAAATCTCACTAAGAACCCCATTTGTCACTCACGCACGAAGCACATTGAAATACGTCACCACTTTTTGCGTGATCATTAGCAAAATAGCACGATTAACTTAGAATTTATTGACACTGATCATCAGTTAGCAGATTTCTTTACAAAACTATTATCCGAAAGGGCCCTTCTGACAATAAGGCGTAAAAGTCTAAGCGACACGGTGCACTAGTCCTCAGGACTACCACTAGCTGGGATCCGGCCCCTGCAGCTAACCCATGGCAGCTTCAAAATATTGAATTATGATATAATTCCTTGTTTATTACACGGTTCATTTTTATTTATCACTGGCTGAAATACTAATTTTTCAACTTCACCTTGCTGCTTCGAGTTCACACTCTGTCATTCTTTATTTATTACTTGGATCTTTCCTTGTATTTATACTCTTTTTATTTTGGTCTTTCTTAATTAACCAATTTTTAGCCTGATTCCAGTTCTGTCACCAGAATCCGGAATTCGGGCCAAACTCTGCCCTTACCAGAGTTCGGGCCAAATTCGGTCTGGCTGTTCCAGAACCGAGAACAGCCTCAGCCGTTGATCAAATTATAGATCCAATGGCCCATATTGATTCCGACCAATTGAAACCCTTCTCTTATATTCGGGATCTCCTTCTTCTTCTCCTCCATTGCCACCTTTTCCACTTCTCCAAAGCCTTTTTCTCAAAATCCTAACCCTAATTTCTCTTTTCTAGAGCTCATCTCTTCTCCAAACTCAAGGAGAAGGCCTCTCTTTCAATTCTCCTTCATTGTTCATCACTACTTTGAGGTATAATTCAATACTTTTCTATATCTCAATTTCCTTCAGTATCTTTATTGTGTCATAGCTCCACGTCTGTTCAAACGCGAAAAGAGACTTCGGACCGAAGGAACATCCTCGTCGAATGCTTCTCCTCGCGTTGAACCGCCCGTTGCACCACCCGTTGCACCGGCCGTTGAACAACAACCACCTATCCACCCGTTGTTCAACCCGTCTCGTCCTATCGGCCCCAACACATATGACGACCAAATTTTTGTATCACTTGATGCTTTAAATGCATGGTTTAGTGATTTTCGGACACGTCCAGTGTTTGCGGGCCACCCAATCAATTTTACTATATTTTTACAATATGACTCACTTTTTCATGATCTTTGCCTTGACGAACTTGTCACCACAAATTCGGTCATTTATCGTAGTGCTATTCAAATGTTTTACAGCAACCTAACCCATGATGATACATACATTTTCTCACGGGTTGCGGGTATTGACATCTCGTTTGATGATTTCGATTTGGCCGAACACCTTGAACTCCAAGAGCCAAACTCATGGAAAAAGCTTGTTGAAGCTCGATCGTTTCAATTTTCCGATGGGTCTTCACTTGAAAGCTTCAAGGACGACTTGTGTACCCCGAACACACGTCCTTGTAAGCTTTTGGCCAAATATCTCAATCCCTATTTCTATGAACTTCATCGGATTATCTTTAACACCATTCTACACAAAGCGAGCTCTACCGATGAAGTCACCTACTTTGAAATCTCGGCCTTATATCACCTCCACTTTTATGTACCATTTAATCTTCCATGTAAAATGATGGATTGGATGATTAATTCTAGGAAGAAACCAAGATCCTTGGTTTATGTATTATATCTTCCTATGATCTTTCGTGCATTTCGCATACCACTTGATGAGTGTCCGTTCTTACCTGCCCCTGCCTTTCTTTCAAAGGCACGGAGGCTTCAGGCAGCAGTTAGCTCACCAGTTGTGTCTGAGCTTTCTGATAATGAGCCAGATGCCCCTCCTTTGGGACAGGATCCTCCTCCTTCTCCTGCCACTCTCGAGTCTCTTCAGACTATGTTCCGCGATCGTTTTACCTTGGAGAATGATCGATGGACTCAGCTGGATTACCGAACTACCCTGCAGATGAGTGCTATCAGCAACTCGCTGTACTATATTCGGTACTCCATGTCTCGTCATCCTTCCATGCCTATCCCTATGGAGCGGGACCTCGGTCGTGAGGGCTATCGTATCGATGACCCTTGGGTCGCTCGCTACTTGGATCCAGATGCAGCCTTCATGGACCCTCGTCGTTCCTTCACTGATCCATCAGACGATGCTGGGCCTTCACGAGCTCGATGATGGATATGGACTGCTATTTGCTGCTGCTACTGAGGATCATAGCTTATGTTTCTTTCTGTACTTTGGATTTTAGTTACTTTTATGCACTTTTGATTGTATTAGACTTATTATGAGTTGTGACTCTTGAGATATTTAGTCGTTATATCAGTTTATATGCAGTTTCTTCTCTTATCTTTTGGTGTGTTTGCTAGTTATTAATTGTTTATCGTAAATTGCAAAATGCCAAAAGGGGGAGATATTTGTATATTCCATATTATTCCATATTATTTTTGTCTTTGTATCTGTGCTTTTGGGAGAATGTTCTTATCAGGCCAACAGGATTCAAAGCAATGATTAAAGGGGAGCTATATTCTAAGCTCGGCACTGATTATGGGGGAGCTTTGCTTTTTGTCTTTAAATGTGTCTAGGTATGAATATTGAATATACAATTATTATTTTGTAAATTATCAATATGGGGAAGATTGTTGACACAAAGTCACAGTCAATCAAATATTGATAACATTGACTAAATAATACTTGTAATAATTCAATACGACACACAACGACTACATCCAGCACAAGTCAAACGACAGCTCAGTTTTGCAAGTCATTTTTGAGTCTATATTTTTATAAATTTATTGAGTCTAGACTTATGTAAGCTGAGTTATGCTGAGCTCTTGAGACTTAACCTATAACCTACCCAAAATCCAAAAGCGCCACATACATCCTAATAAGCCCATTGGACCAAAGACCCATTCTGTGCTCTGGAGACAGAGTTCGTGCCGAACTCTGACTCAACACAGAGTTCGGGCCGAACTCTGTCCCCTAAAAATCAGTACCCTAATTTTTAGGGTTGGCTGGTTGCAAGTTGTCCAACGGCCAAATATTTGAAAATTCCTACCAGAATTTTGGCCGAATTCTGCCTACTGGTATCCTATAAGTAGGCCATAAATTCTCTCATTTTCAATCATCCAATCTTCTCTTTTCTTCTCTCGAAAGCTCAATACAAGCCATACCCTTCTTCATCTACTAGCCACAAGCTCCCTAAGCCTCAAGTGCTCAGTATTTTTCAGTTAGGAGTTTGTGCAAGAGTTCAAGAAGTCGCTTGGAAAATTCCAAGCATCGCCACTGCGATCTTTGTAAGAAGTTGACGTGCTCTTCTGAAGAAAAGGCACGGGGTGTAACTACTATTTCACAAATAGTGGATTTAATCCTGAGCTAGAGTTCTCAGGCCTAGACTAGTCCTCCACGAGGGAAACCAGGTTAAAATCGGCTGTGTTTTCGTATGCTTTCTTGCTCCTTATTTATTTCCGCATTTACTCTGATTAATTTTAGCTTGTGAAAGAATTTATTTTTTAATTGGCTATTATCGCTACAAACTCTATTCACCCCCCTCTAGAGTTGACATCTGTTCTTCAGTCTCTTCCTCAAGAGTAAGTTGAACGATTCTCAACTCTTCCTGAAGTCGAGCAAATTCTGCATTCAGTTCAGCAACCTTCTTTTCTTTCTCCCCAGCAGCAGATGCTAATATCTCCATCTGGAAATCATACTCTAAAGACTTTGTAGCAAAAGTGTCGAAAAAAATCATAAAATCAGCTTTCGTAACTTCGGCTTCTCGAGTCATCCTTTCAAACTCAGCATTTACCAAGGGCTCTACCTCCCCCCGATTAAGATCTTTGTATATCTTAATTGATTCCTCCAGCTCATCCAGTATGTGTTCAAGATAGGCAGCTTGAGCTTCATTACCCTGGCTTCAGATAGCGCCGATCAGATAAGTAGTTGGACCTCTGACAGTGATGAAACCAACATTCTCTCTTTCTATTACACTTTCTACTAAGGGTCCGAAGGAAGTGAAGAAGAGGTTGGTAAAGGAACCAAATATAAATTTATTGGTAGCCGCGGCACTGGGTGTAGCAGCTACTCCTATAGAAGTTGAAGCAGCAGAGGCCTGTAAAGGCAGAAGTTTGGCTTCTGGAACATGGGCTGAAGTCTCTCTGGACAAGGGAGCCATAGTGGAGCTAGTTGTCCCTCCAAGATGTTCCTCTGCAAAATCAAATAAATATCATCAGTTTGCTGTCATTAGCGATTATCAAAAAGGATCAAAAATAAGGGTAAGCTTACTATTGCTGGGTTTAGTGACCAAATTGTTATTTATTGACGTAGGCTGCAGCCTCGCAGAAGTAGCTTCAGACATCACTGTCTGACTGCTTCATGCTTCCGATCCACCCGATAAATGACGGCTACCGCCAGCTATCGCTTTTGTCTGCACCATATCAGTGCATACTGGAGGAATTGGAGAAGGTTTAGTTTCTGCATGAATGAAAGTTAAGATGTCAGTCATTCGACCTATAAAAGAAGATTATCAATATCAGCCAATACCTCTTAGTTCAGTGACAGTAGCTTCCTCCGGTGCTACGTCATTAACAGTGTCCTATTCTTGGGATGCATGGGCATCGGCATCCTCTTCCAGATTCAGATTGTCATCCTCTGTAGATATTTCTTTATCATCTGCACCCTCTCCTCGTGCCTTCTCGTTATCACTTGCGTCGGCTGGATCTATATCATCATTGAAGCCGAAGTCACTGTCCTCCAGGGCCTTGATCATTAATCGATCCTCTTCAACCCTACGAGATCTTGGTGTAGCTGGAAGGGGGGCAGTTTTTGTTGCAAGCGTAGGAGATTATACTACTTCAACAGATGATCCCGACTCATTGATTGGGGTTGGAGCTGCAGTTGCTTCTCTTGCTTCTGCAGCCCCATCCTTTGTCTCTGCGGTTTCCTCTCTTGTCTCTGCAACATAGTCTCTTTTTTCTGCACTGGAAGCTTCCTGTCTGGGATCAGCAGCAGGTGTAGGAGAAGCCATCATTACCCCGGCGACAGTACTGATCAAGGCCGAATGAGCAGATCTCGGAGGAGTGGTTACTTTCTTTCTGAAAGCTAATTTTGTCCTGTGTAGAGGTTCTTCCGGAATCTCTACGTCTACTGCAGGAGGTTTTTTTTGAATGGAAGTAGGGGTTGTTGCGTCTTCTCTTTGAACCGACTCGGCCTGTTGCCGAGACTGCGAGCGGGTAGTGACTCTTTCTGAAGAGTCCACGGCGGTCTTCTTCTTTAAGACAGGAGAAGATGTTTCTTCTGCCTTCCTCTCCGTCTTCTCCTTGATCGGAGATCTTACAACTTTCAGAGAGACACGTAGCGGTTCGTAGACTTCTTTGGGGAAGTTGGCTTCCCTCGAAGCTTCCAGAGGCGCATCAGCTGGCTCGTGCTCTTCGTCATTGCCAGAAAGCGCCATAACAGGTGCTCATTTTTTAAATCTAGTTGTCGTTGCAAAGTTGTCTACTAGATTGAAGTTTTCAGCAAAAGTATTTGCTGATGTGTAAAAGATCGAGTAGGTATACAGCATGCGAGGGCCACGATCGTTCCTTGTCGGCGTTGAGAACGTCGTCCTTGTGTCACGGGCATTATAATATGCCCAAGCCCGGGCTCCATCAATTAAAAAACCTTTTCCCTGTAGGCATGTTATAGCATTACCTACGTGAAATTGGTCATAACCAAATTGGCATGAAAATCGACTGGGGAGTAAGGCTCGAGATAACGTTCATCCTCGAACAGGTACACCAAGTGTGATGGCCAAATTGTTCTCAACCAGTTGAAAGCTGTATGGCCCAACGGCTGCATCCTCATAGAGTCGACGAGGTTTGTTGACATATGCTCATAACCAACTAGAGGGGGAACGCAATAAACGTTCCATCCCTTGCCGAGATTCAGAGTTCGCCGGCAGTCTCTCAAAGTAGTGTAGATCCACTTACATCTAGAAAATCTTCTTAAAAAGCTGCCACCCACTATTCCCTTATTAGGATTCATCAAAGAAGGATGGTGTAAAAGTAGCCATCCAAACAGATAGGTGTATGGCTGTTCCAGCCGAAGAAAACTTCCCTTCTCGTCTTTCTTCCGAATCATCGAATCAACGAAGAGACGGAGGCCGACATTCACCCTACATGTCATTGCTGACATCAAATCCATCAGGTAGCCGAAAACCAGACGGACAGCAATAAATAGTAAACCGCGATGGAAGCAGTCAACTGTACTGGCCCCAGGAACGACGTATCGTCGAAGCCAGTAAGTGAGAAAACCTGCCAGCTGGGCTTCCTTCGATATGGGCATGTAGCCCATCCTTATGTAGCTTTCAATGATGTCGTCTTTCTTAAAAGGTGTATATAGAAGGTCATCCTCAATCTTGATATCCATATCACCATGTGTCTCCATCAGCTCTATCACTTCACTATTGCCAAGAGGTCTGAAGAAACTGGGATTGTAGTTTTCATGCTCTTTATTCTTCTTCTCAATGAGATGGTTGAGAAAAAGATACGACAACTTTTTAGTGGAGTACCAGGTTCCGGCTGTGCCACTCTTGTAATATAGAGAGCAAATCTTGTAGTGGCAGAGGAGTTCTTCAAAGACAGCTACCATATCGGCATTCTCCTGCGCAGTTTGTCAAACTCATAGTTTGTCGGGACAAACTCTTCATAGGGAATATCCCCTATTGGCAGGTGAGAGATATACTTCATCTCGTGCAAAGCTAATCTAATCTCTCCGTATGGCATCATGAAAGTCCCAGTCCTGTAGTTGTATCTTTCCGCCAACGTGAGGAATAGATAAGGATTAGGAGGGAAGCCATAAACAGTAGCGTACACTGCATGGTATAGATCAATCTCCTTGAGCCGAGCATCAAATTGGACCAATATCCAATTGGTTATACAGATCCATCTCTTATTATCCGGGTTCACAAGACCTGTTAACCGCAGATCTTGGTCCGGATACCTTCCCTCCACCTTCGCAAACTCATTTACGAATATTGGGGTTCTCACTGGGAGCAGTAGGGAAGAATCTTCCGGCGGGATGCAACCGGGTTTTAATCCTCTAAGTAAGTAGCTATGACGCTCAGAGAAACTGTAGAACATATCTTTGTGATCTGGTCTCTTCTTAACACAGATATTTCCCGCTCGGGCTTGCTGCAGCGGAGTTATGTCCCATTCCATTCTTATGGAATAACCTACAAAAGCATATCGGGACAAAGGAAGGCATCTGCAGATCTCTGGCAGAAGTATTGTCTTTTCACCGCTCTGGAAAATCCTCTGTTCCATGCGAGGTCTCGGCTGAGAGTACTTGTCAAGAGCCTCACCAAATAATTATAGAGGCTTCTTATGGGTGACTGCGTCAGCAGTCTAAAGAGGCTGACGTTCATCATACACAGAAAGTGTCATTATCTTGTGCGGTCAGGATAGCCTCTGAGAGGATGGTAGGGCATACTGAGGAAATAACATGTGCGAGAGATCTTCCTTGTATTCAGGTTCAGACAGGGATCCTGCAAAAACCTCATAGTTTGGATCTTCCCTAAGGTTAACTGCATCAATAAAGAAGGCAAAGATCAGTATATGCAAAATCAAAAATTTTCTTCAAAAGATCATCAACTTGTGCTGTGTGAAACAACCTATCAGATTACGCCAGCACAGTCAACTTGAACAAGCTATCAGATTGTGCCAGCACAGTCAGCTTGCGCAAGTTATCAGATTGCGCTAGCCCAGTCAGCTTGCGCAAGTTATCAGATTGCGCTAGCCCAGTCAACCTGCACAAGTTATCAGGTTGTGCCAGCACAGCCAACGTGCGAAAGACGTCAGGTTGCGCTAACATACTTGCGCAAGACATCAGTTTGCGCTGGCACAACTGACTTGTGCAAATCGATGGATTGTACCGAATATTTCGTCAGCACTTTCCAACCGATTGCGCAAGAGTATAGTTTTTATAAAAATAAAAACTATTGTATATGCAACCGAAACCCTAAACATGGTGGCGCAAATACCATCAACCTCTAATAAGAGATAGGTATGAAGGTCTAAAAACATCAAAAACCCTAAAAAGGGTTTCGATCATAGTTCGTCATTTACCTTGAAGCGCAGGATGACCCATCTCATGGCGAGATACACGTGGCGCAACACGAGTTGAGGGTTCGGCGGGGGCCTTTCCCTTATCGGCAGCTTATCGCTTGGGCGCCATTTTTGTCATTGACGAAAGGAAGAAGAAGAAGTCGGAGTAAATGAGGAGCTTCTGTCTCTGGAGAATTTGAAAGCAAGTAAAGGTTGAAAGAATAAAAAATGAAACAATTTATAGTTTCAGAAGTGTAACAGTCACCTCCAACTGCGCCACAAAAGACAGAGCTAATTCCTCCGAACGCGCAATCAAAGCGCAACTTACGCAACTTGATTTTAAAATTTGAAATTCAAAGTATTTCGAAACTTTGAATATATTCAAATTTTAAAAACTTTGAAGGGGGTCTTGTATGTCCTAAAAATTAAGTTGCATTTATCAAATAGGCAGAGAATTCTCAATTGCGCACCCTTCAAATGGACTGCACAGGAAACAGATTGTGCTACAAATCGAACGTGTAAGCTGAATTGCGCTACCACCAGAGCGCGCTACGCTGACGTGGCAATGCCATCATTACCTGACAAAGATCGGATCTTCTGATAGCCTGACAACCCAAAAAATGTGGAGTTCATTCATTTATTGTGCAACATAGCGCTCGAGAAACAACTGTACAACTTCAGCGTAATTCGCCAGTCCACCTTCAGCGCAGTCTGTCAGTCCAACTTCAGCACAGTTTGACCAAGTCCGAATCCCAGCGCTGTCCAGTGACCCGAAGGAAGCGCAGTCTGAAGTTAGCGCTATTCGGTTAGCACAATTCATCGAATAACTGACATTTATTACGTGGATCACATGCCATCAATTGTTCACCACGTGGCAACCGCCTATACACGACCAAGAACATTTCAATCAAACAATGCCACGCGTCTGAATACAGTTAGCCCACGATCGAGCAACTGCCCAATAGGCCAGCGCAGTTTGCAGTCTGTCGCCAGCGCGGTTCATCATGCGCAATCCAGAATAACTACAAATTGGTTATTTCTAGAACTCTATAAATAGAGTTTCAAGTCCTTCATTAAGGGGATCAGATCATTATTATCATCAGAGATCAGGAGTTCTTGTCCAAGTGCTGCATCATTCTTCAGAGGCTATCATCTTCAAAGTTCACATCGTCCAAGAAATAAAGCGATCGTTTTCAGATCGGATTCCTATAGTTGTACTTTTCCAGAATTTAATTGTAATCTTCTTACAAATTTTATGAAATAAAGACTTTTGTTTTTGCAAACAGGGAGTATCTTGTATTGTACTACGATTTATAGGAGTCTAGTTGACCTTGTATCCTTTAGGAGAGAAGATCGATACTAGAATTGGCTAATCTCGACTGAGAGTATCCTGCTTTGTACGTCAATTGAAACATTATAGATTAAGAGTATCTTGCATTGTACTACAAGCTATAGGAGTTCTGATTGATAGTTAGCCAAGTCTAGTATTACATTTCCACACGACTCATCGTCCTTAGATGTTCTTCTTGCAGTGTTCTTATCCTCCATACATGTTATTTATTGTCATATTAGTAGGCATGTTTTACGTATCATGCTAGTCCTCTGAGGACCTGATGATCTCTTCAGGTAGCTGATTGCACGGAATTAGTTAGCTGAGCATGTGGTAGTTGATTTCATCTGCATGATTCAGGTATTTTGTTAGTGTTATTGATTTACTATCTTTCTCGTGCTTTTATGATATATCCTGCTTATCAGCTTTACTTTATAGACTCATGTTATTCTTGGAGTCTGTAAAACCCCTAAATTTCTAATATTTTTTTTATTTAATTTGGTACCGATTTAAAATTTTGTATTGTATGTCGCGTAGTTGTATTGTACGTCGCTCACGAAATTTTATTTGTTGTAATTGTTTGACGAGTGTGAATATGTGCGAGCGTACATTTTTTTAGAAAAACATTTTTCTTATTTTTACAGTTTCAAAATAATATATGTAATAATTAATTTAGCTATCCAAATTTCCTAAATTTATGATTTTATTTATGTAAAACCTTTTATTTAGAAAAAATAATATTCTTAGTACATGCACATATTTCATAAATATTTTGCTAGTATATTTTAAATAAAAATATAATTTTCGAGATTTATTAATATTAATAGTTTATTATTCAAATATATTTAAATATATTAATGTAATTTTCGAAATTATTATTATTAATAATTTTGGAAAATATATTTCGAAATTATTGTGGAGATTTGAATTTTGACTTGATTCCATGGATACATTTAAATAGTAAACTAATATCTATATTTGAGATTGATTTGATTTTAAACTAAGAGAATTTGATTTGATTTGGATTTGGATTTGAATTTGGATTTGATTGCTTTTTAATTAAATTAGGAAATACCTAAATTGGGTTTAAAGGAATCCTAATTCTTATCTAATTGGGAATTCCCATATCCTATAAATAGGCAGGTACTCCTCCAACTTTTTATTAATTCCTCCATAATTTTCTCCATAAATCTACGTGCATCGTGTCCGTGTCCATCCAAAATCTTATTATATTATTTACAATTACATTACTTTCCCGTGTCGGACATACCCCGACACCAACAAAATCCTAACCCTATCCCTATCCCTCTAACCCGTCCACCTTCACCCGCTGCCGACACGCCCTGCCTCCTCCACGCTCACCCCTTCTTTCCGACCCGAATCTCCGACCTCCGGCCATAGCCACCACCAGGCCACCCCGTCACAATATTCCGACCAAGCCCCGCCTACCAGCCTCCGACCATCCTCCATCATCACCACCCGAACCACGAAAACAACCAGCGCTGATCCCAAACCACCCTCGACAACCAGCCCGATCACCATCACCAACAAGGAAAACAAAAACCAAATAAAACCTAACCATAAACTCACGTCCGCCGCCGACCGGCGCCCTCCACCGAAGTCGCACCGCTGCGTCCGAGAGCTCGGGCCGCTCCGCCGTGCGTGGCGGCAGCCTCCAGCCGCACCCACGCGTCCGACCATTGCGCGCCCCCTCCGCGCGTGAAAACCCCTCTTCCAGATCTGTCGGCGTCGAGCTTTTCCCGGCCACCCCAGTGACTCCGCCGCCTCCGGTGCAGCTCCGACCGAAACCCGACCCTGAACTCCGACCTCCTCCGCAGCACCGCCGGAAACTTCTCCGCGCGCAAGACCTCCCACCGACTCTCTCACTTCCCTCAGCCTCTCCACCGCCCGGCAAACCACCGTCGGCGTCGCAGCTCGCCGCCCAGATCTTCCTTCCGCCTCCGCTTCCTCTCCCTACCGCCGGAGCGGTGAGCCTCAGCCTAGCCTCCACCAAAAACCCCCGTCTTTCCTTTCTTCTGCCGCCGCAGCGTCCGCGCCTCCGCCCGTTCCGCTCCGATCGCCGCCCCGTGTTCGCTCTCCTCGATTCCCTCCTTCCTCTCTCCACCGCATCCGCCGCCCCATGGCCGGACCGTCGACCCTCCGCCTTTCTCCCGTTCCCTCTCTCCAACGCACTTACTCTCTCTCCTCCTCCTTCTGTTTCTTTTCATTTTTTTCTTTTCTATCATTCTCTCTGTTCGAGAGAACAAAAGAGAGCCATCATTCTCTCTTTTTGAGAATAGCAGCTGTAGTTTGCTGTAATGGTTTTAATGCTTCGTTTTATTGTTATTTTTTATTTTTATTTTTATTTTTATTTTTTCCCTTTTCTCTTTTCCTTTTTTTCTTTTTCCTTTTTATTTTCAAAAATTATTGTAGGAATCGATTTATTATTATTATTATTATTATTATTATTTCATTATTATTATTATTATTATTATTAATTATTTGAATATTATTAACACTGATATAATATGATTTTGTTATTTGATATTGTTAACAATTGCCTTCTTATTTATTATAGTTATCATTCCATAAAAATATTTATATAATTATTTTGACAAAATATATATTATAAATATTGGCTTTACAAGTATCAATATTATTATTTTTAGTAAATTATATTATTATATCTTATGGTATGATCTTTGACCTAAAAAAAAAGATATTCTAAAATTTTCAAGTATTTTTTTAAACTAAGGAAATCTAGTTTCTTTCTAATTCATATTTTTACTACTTAGAGCCTTAGACGAAAAAAACGATTTCTAATTTTGTGAGTACATATTTTATCTAAAATATTTTTCCAAATTATTATAAAATGTTTTCTAAAACCATATATATGTTATTTATCTAATTTCCTTCGATTTCTCTCATGTCCGTAACCGATCCTCTTATTCCCATTCTGTCACCAAATTCGTACCACCCTATGTCCACCCTAACTAAATTGACCCTTCTGAACCCAATGGAACTGTCCGTGCCATCAACAGAGGTCCCCTTGCATAGTTGTCGTACCGAAGTCGCAGTTCGTGTCACCTTGATCATCGCAGCATACCAGGCGTCCGACCAGGCAAGACACCTTGCCATTTGTTGTTTATTTATTTTAGCTCATATTTCATGTATTATTTATTTTCTTTATGCAAAATAAACTGTGATACATGGCATAACCTGTTAGAACTTACTGTTCATTTATATTTCCTGCCATGTATTATTTTTCTCAAATTAAACCTAGATTTAAGGGACCACCTTGTGTGTTGCATTCATTGGCCTTGACACGTTGTAACACGAAGATGTGTGTCGCATGTAGGACACGGAAGTGCGTGATTGGCTGGCCACCAGTACGTACAAGCCGTGCCATAGGAATAACCGCTAATAGAGATTGCATACTAGTTTGACTTAGCGGTTATAGTGGTTTGTGTTGTGGATACAACATAGTAGGCATTGGGCGGGAAGGACAATTCCTTAGCGTATGGGCTTCGATGTACTTCCCATATGACCCGAACCCTCCGTTGGAGATACGGGATTGATGACCCATGATTACTGACGGCCACTGATGATTATGTGGAATGTCATGCTCTTACTGATGGGGCCTCTGGTGCCCAAAGGGGGACTATGCCGATCCTATTCAGCCAGGGCCCATGCGTAGGAAGGATTGTTCTTAACTATATATCACTTAGAACGGTAGGCTACCTTTATCCGTTAGGTACAAGTACTTTTGGTTTGGGTACTTGTATCTGACCGTGGCTTGGAATAATAACTTGTCACGGATTAGTTCGTCACATCTTGTCCTTGTTTGGTTGTAGGTGTGACTTACTACTTCGATGAGAAGGTATTGAAACTTGTTGGGGTCAGGATACCATATTGGATTATTAGCATGGAAAGATACGTCACCGTGAATTAGTTTACCATCTCATGTCCTTGTTTGGTTGGAGGGATGGTACGCTCGTTCAGTAGGTGCGTATTGGACCATGTTATAATTCGATTGACTTATTTATTTGAGCAATATTTATTCAGTTTATATGGCATGATATTATGTGTCTTGTTACGTCCCTCTGAGGACCTGGTTATCTCTTCAGGTGTGCACTATTGTCTTTCTCAGGTGCTTTAGCTCTAGCCGTGATTATTGCTATTTCTTCGAGGATGATTGCACTTGGGTCGTCTTCGCTTCGCTCGCCAAATTTTTTCTTTTGCTTATCATGTATTTCTTTTCATAGTTGGTAGTGGATTTGTCTTCGTCCAACTACATGTACCAAATAACAATTTCATAGTTGATTATATGATATCTTCTATTCTTTTATTCTTGTGGATGAGATTAGTTATGGTTCTACTGCATTTTACAGCTTATGTATTCATACGAGGTTTCCATATATTGGAGTATACTTCGTACGTATACAGCTGGCATGTCTACGTTCCTACTCCTACGTATTTTGGGACTGGGGTGTTACATGTTTTTATGGTGGCCCATGCAGGTCAAGATAAATTGTTTGGTTACTTTACCGTACCAAGCAAGCCTGCGTATAGGATTAGAAGTCTAGGATCTCATCCACATACTTGACCTCTTTCCTTGATTTTATCTACCGTTTGACTCATCAATTGCATCTTGCTTGCTTCCTTCCATCCCTATTCTTATCTTCCCTTCGTGCTTGCTAGAGATTGACCCTACTAGTTAGTTGTCCCAAAACACCATTAGTTTAATTCTTTAAGTTGGGTAGAATACCTTATGAACTAGCAACCACTTTGACCTAGTGACCTATATTAGCAAGCTTACTTAGTTCCTAGAATCTAGAGGACCTAACCCATCTAGCCAACCAAGGACTTGGACTAGAAGACTATAGGACGACTGTGTAAAGACCATCACAGGACATGACTTAGCTCTTTTAGAAGTTCGACTATACTTCCTCTCAAATTTTAAACTCTCGTGCCTATAATTTCACTCTCTTGACAAATGTTACTACTATAAATTATATTTGCAAGTTCATTTATTTATCGAGCTTGTTCACGACATATGTTATTGGAAGAGCTCCCACTAACATATTGTCTAATCAGAACCGGTGCATAATGGTCTGATCAACCAAGTGCACTTTGGTTCGCTTTTGCTTATTATTCTGCGTGGATGGACCATAATTAAACTTGGCCTTTAGAATTCCATCCACGACTGCCTTGAAAATTCCTTTGAAATTATTCGATCATTTTTGAATCACGTATTCGTATTCGATAAACGCCTTCTCCGAACTCTATATTGCTTTCGCCTTCACCCATTTTCGAAGGACGAAGGTGTTATACTTGAAATTCCTCTAGCTGTCCTATCAATTTTGACCATACCGTATTATTTTTCTATAATCTTGATCGCGATTCTTACGGCATGATGTTGTTATCGATTGTTCCTCATCCATACCCCTTGTGTCTTCTCACCCCCCCACTAATTCTTAATTTTGAGGACGAAATTCTTTTAAGTTGGGTAGGATGTAAAACCCCTAAATTTCTACTATTTTTTTATTATTAAATTTGGTACCGATTTAAAATTTTGTATTGTACGTCGCGTAGTCGTATTGTACGTCGCGCACGAAATTTTATTTTTCGTAATTGCTCGACGAGTGCGAATATATGCGACCGTACATATTTTTAGAAAAATATTTTTCTTATTTTTATAGTTTCCAAATAATATATGTAATAATTAATTTAGCTATCCAAATTTCCTAAATTTATGATTTTATTTATGTAAAGCCTTTTATTTAGAATAAATAATATTCTTAGTACATGCACATATTTCATAAATATTTTGCTAGTTTATTTTAAATAAAAATATAATTTTTGAGATTTATTAATATTAATAGTTTATTATTCAAAGATATTTAAATATATTAATATAATTTTTGAAATTATTATTATTAATAATTTTGGAAAATATATTTCGAAATTATTGTGGAGATTTGAATTTTGACTTGATTCCATGGATACATTTAAATAGTAAACTAATATCTATATTTGAGATTGATTTGATTTTAAACTAAGAGAATTTGATTTAATTTGGATTTGGATTTAAATTTGGATTTGATTGCTTTTAAATTAAATTAGGAAATATCTAAATTGGGTTTAAAGGAATCCTAATTCTTATCTAATTGGGAATTCCCACATCCTATAAATAGGCAGGTACTCCTCCAACTTTTTATTAATTCCTCGAAAATTTTCTTCATAAATCTACGTGCATCGTGTCTGTGTCCATCCAAAATCTTATTCCATTATTTACAATTACATTATCTTTTCCGTGTCGGACACACCCCGACACCAACAAAATCCCAACCCTATCCCTATCCCTCTAACCCGTCCACCTTCACCCGCAGCCGACACGCCCTGCCTCCTCCATGCTTACCCCCTTCTTTTCGACCCGAATCTCCGACCTCCGGCCACAGCCACCACCAGGCCACCCCGTCACAATATCCCGACCAAGCCTCGCCTACCAGCCTCCGACCATCCCCCATCATCACCACCCGAACCACGAAAACAACCAGCGCAGATCCCAAACCACCCTCGACAACCAGCCCGATCACCATCACCAACAAGGAAAACAAAAACCAAATAAAACCTAACCCTAAACTCACCTCCGCGGCCGACCGACGCCCTTCGCCGAAGTCGTGCCGCCGCGTCCGAGAGCTCGGGCCGCTCCGCCGTGCGTGGCGGCAGCCTCCAGCCGTACCCACGGGTTCGACCACCGTGCGCCCCCTCCTCGCGTGAAAACCCCTCTCCCAGATCTACCGACGTCGAGCTTTTCCCGACCACCCCAGTGACTCCGCCGCCTCCGGTGCAGCTCCGACCGAAACCCGACCCCGAACTCCTACCTCCTGCGCAGCACCGCGGGAAACTTCTCCGCGCGTGAGACCTCCCACCGACTCTCTTACTTCCCTCAGCCTCTCCACCGCCCGGCAAACCACTGCCGGCATCGCAGCTCGCCGCCCAGATCTCCCTTCCGCCTCCGCTTCCTCTCCCCACCGCCGGAGCGGTGAGCCTCTGCCTAGCCTCCACCAAAAACCCCCGTCTTCCCTTTCTTCCGCCGTCGCAGCATCCGCGCCTCCGCCCGCTCCGCTCCGATCGTCGCCCCGTGTCCGCTCTCCTCGATTCCCTCCTTCCTATCTCCACCGTATCCGTCGCCCTATGGCCGGACCACCGACCCTTCGCCTTCCTCCCGTTCCCTCTCTCCATCGCGCTTACTCTCTCTCCTCCTCCTTCTGTTTCTTTTCTTTTTTTTCTTTTCCATTATTCTCGCTGTTCGAGAGAGCAGAAGAGAGCCATCATTCTCTCTTTTCGAGAATAGCAGCTGTAGTTTGCTGTAATGGTTTTAATGCTTCATTTTATTGTTATTTTTTTTTCTTTTTCCCTTTTCTCTTTTCCTTTTTTTCCTTTTCCTTTTTATTTTCCAAAATTATTGTAGGAATCGATTTATTATTATTATTATTATTTCATTATTATTATTATTATTATTATTATTATTATTATTATTGTTATTAATTATTTGAATATTATTAACATTGATATAATATGATTTTGTTATTTGATATTGTTAACAATTGCCTTCTTATTTATTATAGTTATCATTCCATAAAAATATTTATATAATTATTTTGACAAAATATATATTATAAATATTGGCTTCACAAGTATCAATATTATTATTTATAGTAAATTATATTATTATATCTTATGGTATGATCTTTGACCTAAAAAAAGATATTCTAAAATTTTCAAGTATTTTTTTTAACTAAGGAAATCTAGTTTCTTTCTAATTCATATTTTTACTACTTAGAGCCTTAGACGGAAAAAAACGATTTCTAATTTTGTGAGTACGTATTTTATCTAAAATATTTTTCCAAATTATTATAAAATGTTTTCTAAAACCATATATTTGTTATTTATCTAATTTCCTTCGATTTCTCTCATGTCCGTAACTGATCCTCTTATTCCTATTCTGCCACCAAATTCGTACCACCCTATGTCCACCCTAACTAAATTGACCCTTCTGAACCCAATGGAACTGTCCGTGCCATCAACAGAGGTCCCCTTGTATAGTTGTCGCACCGAAGTCACAGTTCGTGTCACCTTGATCATCGTAGCACACCAGGCGTCCTACCAGGCAAGACACCTTGCCATTTGCTGTTTATTTATTTTAGCTCATATTTCATGCATTATTTATTTTCTTTATGCAAAATAAACTGTGATACATGGCATAACCTGTTAGAACTTACTATTCATTTATATTTTCTGCTATGTATTATTTTTCTCACATTAAACCTAGATTTAAGGGACCACCTTGTGTGTTGCATTCATTGGCCTTGACACGTTGTAACACGAAGATGTGTGTCGCATGTAGGACACGAAAGTGCGTGATTGGCTGGCCACCAGTACGTACAAGCCGTGAGATAGGAATAACCGCTAATAGAGATTGCATGCTAGTTTGACTTAGCGGTTATAGTGGTCTGTGTTGTGGATACAACACAGTAGGCATTGGGCGGGGAGGACAATTCCTTAGCGTATGGGCTTCGATGCACTTTCCTTGTGACTCGGACTCTCCGCTGGAGATACGGGGTTGATGACCCATGATTACTGACGGCCCCTGACGATTCTGCGGAATGTCATGCTCTTACTGATGGGGCCTCTGGTGCCCAAAAGGGGACTATGCCAATCCTATTCAGCCAGGGCCCATGCGTAGGAAGGATTGTTCTTAACTACATATCATTTAGAATGGTAGGCTACCTTTATTCGTTAGGTACGAGTACTTTTGGTTTGGGTACTTGTATCTGACCGTGGCTTGGAACAATAACTTGTCGCGGATTAGTTCGTCACATCTTGTCCTTGTTTGGTTGTAGGTGTGACTTACTACTTCGATGAGAAGGTATTGAACCTTGTTGGGGTCCGGATACCATATTGGATTATTAGCATGGAATGATACGTCACCGTGAATTAGTTTACCATCTCCTGTCCTTGTTTGGTTGGGGGGATGGTACGCTCGTTCAGTAGGTGCGTATTGGACCATGTTATAATTCGATTGACTTATTTATTTGAGCAATATTTATTCAGTTTATATGGCATGATATTATGTGTCTTGTTACGTCCCTCTGAGGACCTGGTTATCTCTCCAGGTGTGCGCTATTGTCTTTCGCAGGTGCTTTAGCTCTAGCCGTGATTATTGCTATTTCTTCGAGGATGATTGCACTTGGGTCGTCTTCGCTTCGCTCGTCAAATTCTTCCTTTTGCTTATCATGTATTTCTTTTCATAGTTGGTAGTGGATTTGTCTCCGCCCAACTATATGTACCAAATGACAATTTCATAGTTGATTATATGACATCTTCTATCTTTTATTCTTGTAGATGACATTAGTTATGGTTCTACTGCATTTTACAGCTTATGTATTCATACGAGGTTTCCATATATTGGAGTGTACTTCGTATGTATACAGCTGGCATGTCTACGTTCCTAGTCCTACGTATTTTGGGACTGGGACGTTACAGAGTCTAATGGGACATATATGTTAGTGGGCTGTAGACCATGACCCATACTTATTCATTCTTGTCTTATATATTCTTGTGGATTGAGATACACTGTAGATTACCATATTAGCCATGATACCATGATCTTGACAGCTTATACATACTCGAGTCGGGCTGGGGTCCGCTTGATACGTAGCTGGCTTGCTCACAAGCTCGCATCCGAAAAGCGGGTGCGGGTCATGATAATACCCTAATAGGTCATCGAATAGTCTCTCAACCTTATCCATAGGAATTACAAAACAGTTGAAAAGAATTCAAAATGGATTCCAAAAGTCTAAGTCGTGATAAAAGGCAAAGTTATCTGTCTGTTAGAATGTAAGGGTTTTTAGGTACTAAGAAGTAACAAGGAACCCAATCAAAGAGTAGGGGGTAAAACAAGAAGATTTTTTTTAAAATCTCGGACACGGAACGAAGTTTCAAATAGTAACCGAAATCTCAATTGATACCTGGGATGGTGACAAGATTCTCCATGTGGAACGTTATCCCGAATGGATAACAGAGTCTCAAAGAATAAACAGAAGCAAGGCAGTCAGATAAAAGACAAGGTCTCAAAATAAGGAATAAAATCTCGTATCGGAAACAAGGTTCAACAACATCTCAATAACAACGAACTCTCGAAAAAATCTCGAAGGAAAACAACCTCCAATAGGATACAAGGTCTCAATTAGAGAACCAATATCAACAAAGTCGTGATTAGGAAATAAAATCTTGAATAGAAAATCTTGACGAAGAAACAAGGTATCGAATAGAGAACAAGGTCTCATCGAGTCACGAGTAGGAACTGAAGTTTCAAAGTCCGAAAAATCTTGAATACTAGACAAAATCATGAACGAAAGCAAAGTCTCGAAATAGGAAACAGGGTCTTAAAATATGGAATGAAATCAAAGTCACGAGTAGAAAAAGAAAATCAATGGGTGGATAGGTAACAAGCATCGAATTGTGGATACGAATCTCAAATAAGTAACGAAATCTTCACAACCCTCAAAGGAATCCTCAACAATGTGCTGCATAGGACGGAGCTTAAACAAATTTCGAATAGGAAACGGGGTTTCGAAATAAAATCTCGAGAAGTGATCAAAATCTCAATTAACACGAAGTTTGATAAAGGAACAAAATTTACAAACATGAGCCATCACTAGGAAACAAGGTCAGGAATGACGAATATGCAAACGGTATCGAATAATGGACTTCAAACCACTATCGAATTTTGGATCTGAAACAAGTTTACTAAAATAGGAAATAATATATCGAAATAAGTTTTGACATCAACCAAGGTTTCAAACAAGAAGTTTCAAGAAATGATCTAGGTGCTTTAAGGAATTTAGGGGAAGGCTGGATTGCGAATCAAGATACATGGTTTTCCCAACCATACAAAAGAAGCCTTCTGTCTTCATTCTATCTTTAGTATTCCTCCGGAACTGGAATCTCTTCAACCTTCTTTAACTGTCCTGACGTAGACTGGTCCCTGCGGTAGAGCTCCATGTGATTGCTAAATCTGGAGAGGTGGGTCCCCTTGCTGTAGTCCTGATGCTCCTCGTGCTTTCCTCGGGCAGTGTGATTAACGGTCTCCAGGCAATCCTTGACTTGATGGACAGGAGATCCGCAGTGCAGAAATAGCCTTCGTCTTTTGTGGCACTCTTTGTGGTGATGTCCTGACGACGGCAAAATTTGTAAGTGATTGTCGTCTGAATCTGAATCTGGACCTCCCGCTGGGGTGACTGAAGTGCAGGGACTCTGACAGGAATATATGGCTACTGGCGTGCTGGCTGCAGAAATCCTGATGCTCCTCGTCCATTGTGATCAGCAATATGCTAGGAATCTTTCATTCGGTAGGCAGAAGATCCATAGGATAGGCATAGTCCAAGTCTTCTGCGACACTCCTCGAAGCGATGTCGTAGATGGCGGTAGAAAGTATAATCGGCCATTGTCTAAATCTGATGATGCGGCTGAAGAAGCAATATCTGAGTATGGCAACGCTTTGCGGGCCCAGGGTAGTTGCTGTCTTCGTCATAAGTCTTCATGTCTCTTATGTGCTTCAGCTTCCCTTCTCGTTCTATTGTCTGTGCTACATTCTGGATCAGAGGAGTCGGATCCTCAGAGGCTTGGATGTTCTTCAGTGGCGGCACGAGTCTCCATTCTGTACGAGTCTGCATTCGGGATCAGGGTAGTTATTGTCTTCGTCATATGACTTCATGTCTCCATTGTCCCACTCCCAAAAAATTGGATACGAGTCGGACACGCCCAGCCTTCTTCGTTAGACACGACGAAGTAAGCTGTACCAAGCTAGGGAAATCTAACCAGATAAACATAAATGTGTACAATCACAACATCTAAAAACGTTTCCAAAAAGATCACTATAATCTACAAATCTATATATCATAAATGTACCAGAGTCATCAGGAATGAAATATACTCTGAACTCTAAACACAATATCTAGGAGTAAAGCTACACAGTCTAAACCTGAAGCCTCAAGCTAAGTCATGGCTTCATCCTGCTCAGCTAATATCCCGGACTTTGGACTATAAGGTAAAGTGATACCCTGCAAGTACACCTGCAACATATCCTAGTCAGGAGCAGAGCTAAGTATATCTAAGGAAATGAACATGAACATCATGGTATGAAAATAAATACAAGAAAACATAAAGTACGAGAAATGAGAACATGACATGAAACCTGAACATGAATACTGAAAAGTAAATACAGGAAACATGAAATAAAACTTGAACATAAAATACACAATGAAACTGACGTGTGCAATATATCGAAATACATCCAGAGTGTATGATCGGCTTGGGTAGATTCAGGGAACATGAAATGGTACGGCTTCGGTCCCGCGTGCACGATGTAGGGCCTAAGCTATTCACATAAATAGTAACTCAGGTTTGATCACACATCTGTAGTATTTTTTCTTTCAGACACAAGTAAACTCAGGGAACAAGATACAAGACAATCTCGTAAAACATCGTGTCAAGAAGGAGATACAAACCACTACCAAAATATATTATTTTAGCGAAGGCTACATCCGTCGACCATCCATCGCTAATACAGATTTGGGACGGATCACTGACGGATATTGATCAAAACAATCCGTCGGCAATCAGCTCGTCGCTAAAAAATGTCCGTCGCTACGTAGATCACGCGACGGAATAGCGACGGCTTCCCGTCGTCAGTATTCGTTGCATTAGCGACGACTTACCGATGTTCTTTCGTCGAATTCAAGTATCAGGTATTGAATTATAAAGACACTTATCGACGGACAGTCCGTCGGTAAACCGTCGTTACTGTGTATTAGAGGGTATCGTTCCGTCGCTATTCCGTCGCTAACTCGTGACGGCTTAGCGACGGACTAGTGGCGGATAATCCGTCAACCTGGTTCTAGATATGCTCAACCTTTCCAGAACAGTGGCGACGGATATTCCGTCGCTAATCCGTCGGAGTAAGTTGCCAAACAGTCGAAATTAGCCGCTACACATGGCGACGGAATATCCGTCGCCAAATGCAAGCCGACGAGATACCGACGGCTTACCGATGGCATATCCGTCGCTAATGTTCTGTGCACCTTTCATACCATCAGAACCATACCGACGGATGTTCCGTCGAAAGGTCGTCGCTATGTAAGATATTCCGTCGGCTATCCGTCGGCCATCCGTCGCTAACTGGAAAATATTAGGAATCCTCCAGTTAGCGACAAATTTTTTGTCAAAATTTAATCGGTAATTGATGTTATCCGTCGCTAGCCCATCACTAGCCCGTCGCTAACTGAGATATTTAAAAAAATTACAGAGCTTTTCCAGTTCACATAACATCCGAACATCGGACCAATATATAATCACAATATACAATCACATAGACCAATATATAATCCAATATAAATCACACACGAATATAATGCACACCAATTATCCAAAAATCACATAGACCAATATATAATCACAAATATGCATCACCCAAACCAATATAAAATAGACACCAATTATCCAAAAATTATAAACTAATATCCGTCATTATAATATCCGAAATTCCCATAAATATTCAAAATTTAAAAACTATTCTTATACAATACTTCAATGAGGAGGAGGAGGAGGAGTTTGATTGTCCGGTGGTGGTACTCCCTCCTGTGATCGACGATAATACTGATCCACTATGTACGATGGTAATCCGTTGAATACACTGTCCGAAAGTCGGCGTAGCTGCTCTGGTGACATGAGGTCAAGGAGTGCCTTCACAGTCGGAGGTGGTACCAGAGGGGCAGCAGGAATGAAAAAAAGATGACCGAGGAAAGAAGGACCAGCACCAGCAGCCGACGGACCGCCACCAGTAGCAGACGGACCGGCAGCAGCAGCAGACGGACCGACAGCAGCAGACGGAGGCGGAAAGTACGTGGCAATTTGCTTCCGCAAGGATGACACCGCCTCGTGCAGCTGCACAAGCTGCGACCTCACATCATCGTCTGCCAGGGCCGCGGGAGGAGGCGGTGTCGGTGGAAATCTCTGAGTCGCCATGTGCAACGGCCCTAGGGAGCCGATTCCGTACAGGTGCCCTTTCTTAAAGCCGCCGTCGGTATCTACGAACAAGTCGTTGCGAGCGGCCATAGAAGAGGGCGTCCGGGTGGGCATCGTTTCACCGACATCCTCGACAATAGATGACTGAGCCCGACTAAGGGCCTCACGATACACAGCCTATCAAATGAATGTGTTTATACTAAAAGGTTTACCTAAGTTGTAATCGAAATCCTATGTTTCACTAAGTTATAGTGTGAATCCAAAGTTTACATAAGTTTTAGTCCGAATACTTTTAATTCAAACGTAAATCTCATAAACATAAGTACTTACATCAGTCTCCGTGGCCCTCTCGTCGACGAAGCTCCCGTCCTTTCGTCTCTAGTGCGTATGCTGGAACACATCGTGCATGGTGACCGATTCTGGCGCCCTTCCCTCCTTTACCGTCCGTTGGGTTTGCATATAAAATTTCCGTAGAATTTAATTAACTCCATATATTAATAATACCGAATTCGATAGTGAAATAAATTTACGGTATCTCACCAGATCTGTAAGCGCCGCTGCGTGGGGCCTTGATCCCCCCGTATGAAGCTCCGCGGCCCGTCGGTACGCCTTCGCCTTTTCTGATTTTTCTTTGTACGCAGGAGTATCCATCATATCCAAGAGGTCCTCATAATAGTCCTACCGGATCCAATTCTGCCTCGTCTGCCCTATTTTATGGTCATGAATCATATCCCGTATCTTCTTCGAGGCAGCGCTTCTGTAGGTCCTATGGATCGCAACCTCGCGATAGGGGGCCACCAGAACGTCGTCTAACATACAAATTCAATTATCACGTAGTTCAAAAAATGGTTGATTAAAGAGTAACTAATAACTAACCATAAGATATAGATATATACCCTTAACTCGTCGAGCCAGACGTACTTCACGTTTGGGGACACCGACGAAAAGTTGAGGTAGGGGCCATGGAAGTTAGCCCTAATAATTTCTCCAAGAGACCTGGCAACATTTAACAGAAAAAACATATAAAGAAGCAACAACTGGATTATTAACTTGAATAAATGAAACAAATTTAATAAATTATCTTAAATTTACTTACGAGGACCCCGTGGGCCATAGCTCTCGTCGGAACTCGCCTATCGGCCTCTTTGGTACCGTCGGAGGATCCGCGGGTCCGTGTATGTACTCCCTAGTAACCGGATGGAACCGAGTATGGGGGTACTCCGGGGCCCACGGTGTAGTAACTGGTGGATTCGCTGGTGGATCCGCTGGCAGAACGGATCTGCTAGTAGATGGAGACTCATGCCTCGATGAAGTTATCGATCGACGACGGGATGAGTCTGTGCCCAGGGTACTCTCTGGGTTGGGTTCGCTGGATGGAGTCACATCCCGGAAAGATTGAATGTGACTACGACCACCAGCACCACCACGAAAATGACCACGACGACGACCACCACCACCACCACGACCACCACCAGCAGCACGACCACGGCCAGCCATCATGACCTGTAAATAGAACATATAAACCTAATTAACAATATAGAAGTGTAAATGAATATAAAATTCTAAACTAAAATATACATACCACTAGCAGGGAGACGAGTGCCGTTGCGACGAAAAGGACTAAGAGTGCCATCTGCAAAAATAAAATCATACAATAAGTAAATGATCGAACGAAAAAACATGAATTCACGTAATTGCTTTTATGAGGTCAAACTGAAGTCACGTAATTGGAAGTGTTTTTAATATACAACGATATTTAACCTAATCATCGTCATCATCTTTGTTCTCGTCCTCGGCCTCGTCTTCATCATCATCCTCATTCTCATCCTTATCATCATCATCGATTTCATCTGTATCCTCATCTCCATCAAATTCTTCTTCTTCTTCTTCTTCTTCTTCTTCTTCTTCTTCTGCCTCAATATTTAGGACAAGATGCATCTTTCTTTCCTGGTTGACAGCTAAGTCTTGTGTATCAACCTCTTCCTCCCCTCTATTTTTCTCAATAATATCTTCAACATCCATTGTATCCGACTGTTATCCCAAGTATTGGGACTTTTCGATCTGGTCCTCTTCGTATGCTGGATCTCCAACGTTGAATGTATTTTTAGATTTAATCTTGCATACTGTCTACCAGTCAAATCAATCTCTACGATGCCTTGGGTAGCTTGTATAGTAGACTTGAACAGCCTGACTTGCTATCACAAAAGTATCGGACCCTCTACACCTCCTGCGATGATTTATATCGACAAATCCAAATTGTTTATCGATTCTCCAACCGATATTTGGTGTCGTATCGAACCACTCACATTTGAACATCATAATATGCATATCATATGTGGCAGTATATTGTAAATCTACAATATCCCGAAGCACTCCATAATAGTCAAAGTTCGGCTCATCGTCATAGATGGTGCCTCTTATGCAAACACCGGAATCCTTGGTACTGATGCCGTCATTGATAAATTTGATATTTATAGCATTCTGAGTTACCTTAAATCTGAAGCCATTAACGACATAGCCTGGCCAAGTCTTTGCTTGCTTCTTCGGTCCCAATGCCAGATAACGAACACTCTCATTTTTTAGTATTATTTCAGGCAATAAAACCTGTAAACAAATATTTATAATTAAAATGTTTTAGATGCCTATATTTTAATGGTAGCCGCATAACATATTATCTCAGTTACTTACGTATTTACAAAACCAGGACAAAAATGTACAATCAACTTCTCTTTGAAGTCCCTCATCAGTAATATCGGGTGTCCTTATTTTGACTTCATCTCTAAATACACTATTAGAGAGAATAAGAATATATAAGTGTAGTCACTTACTTCATCAAATTAGAGATTATAACGAGGGCAAGTGTACTGACTTACTTCTCCAAATCTATCACTTCTTGTATGTCACAGTTTAACAAGACATATCGGTGAGCGGCATCATACTCGTCGTCAGTCAACCACCGTCTTTTACTAGCCCCAACAGGCTTGCCCCTTATATTGAATATACCTCCATCCTCAACGTCCTCGTTATTCCTTTGAGGTCTATTTCGATTTGTCTTAACATGAGTATTGAAATAAATGGAGCAGAAGTTTGACACCTCGATAAGATATGCTTCGCATATCGAAGCCTCTATATGAGCCTTGTTGCCAACTTTCTTCTTTAGATGGTATATGTATCTAGAGAGACAAATTATCTTGAGAATGAAGAATAAAATTTAAAACCTACTAAAATTTAACTTAAATTATATCAATTTTTATGTACATTTCAAATGGGTACATCCATCGATAATGAACAGATGCACCGACACGGACTTCGTATACTAGATGAATCGGTAGATGCTCTATACTGTCGAAGAAGCCAGGAGGAAATATTTTCTCCAACTTACAAATTGTTAAGATAATCTTCTCCACAAGTTCAACCATGTATTGTACCGTCAACTTAGTTGAACAAATATCCCTGAAGAATGTAGAAGTTCGGCTAACGGAACCCATACAGCAGAAGGCATCAACTCTTTCAACGCAATGGACAGTAATCTTTCCATAAACACGTGGCAGTCGTGACTCTTCATTTCCATTAGCTTGCGTTCATTGAGATCAAGGCATCTAGACAAATTCGACACATAGCCGTCAAAAAATCTTAAAGTAGATACCCACTTGCAGATTATTAATCTATCTTCCTTGCTCAATGTGTATTGTACTATCAGCTTAGTTAATTTTCCACCAGCTCCCCTTTGTATCAAGTTCAGATAAGGACACTTGCATATCTCGACAATGTCTTGTCTTGCTTTTGGATTGTCCTTCATCTTTCCTTTAATATCTATGACGGTATTGAAGATATTATCGAACACATTCTTTTTGATATGTATAACATCAAGATTATGCCTTATAAGATTATCTTTCCAATAAGGCAAATCCCAAAAGATACTCCGTTTGGTCCAGTTATGGCTATGTCCGAACCCATCGACACGATTGTTCGATGGATCTTCCATTACAGTGGACAAGTCCTTTACATCTTCCCAAATATCGTATCCAGATAATCTGGCAGGGGATGAGAAAATTTTTGTTTTCCAGCTCTGAACGCATCCTTGTTCTTTCTCCAAGGATGACTCGTGGGCAGAAATTGACAGTGACAATAAAAGAAAGAAAATTTTCCTCCGTGCTTAAGGCAGAACGCCTTACTATTTTCTATGCATATCGGACACGACATGGTGCCGTGAGTACTCCATCCCGATAGCATACCGTATACGGGAAAATCATTGAATGTCCACATCAGTGAAGCTCTCATCTGAAAGTTATGTTTCCTGGAAATATCATAGGTCGCGACGCCGATCTCCCACAATTGTTTCAGCTTATCCACCAACGGCTGTAAATATATATCGATGTTCTTCGTCAGATTTTTGGGACCCGGTATGATAGCTGTCAAGAACATATAAGGAGTCTTCATACACATCTATGGTGGAAGATTGTAAGGGGTAAGAATGACCGGCCAGCAGGAGTATTGAGATCCCAACTGCCCGAAAGGGGCGAAGCCATCAGAACATAGCGCCAGACGTACATTTCTAGGCTCTACAGCAAAATCTGGATGACGCAAATTGGAATATTTCTACGCCTCTCCATCAGAAGGATGTGACAATTCTCCATCGTCCTTTGTGCGTTCTTCGTTGTGCCACGTCATGTGTTCTGCTGTATTCTGAGACATATACATTCTCTGTAAATGCTTCGTGATCGATAAATAATGCATATACTTGTAAGGATGTCGTTTTCTAGTTGACCTTCCTTTTTTTCTGACTGGCTTGTAACGATCTGCATTACAGAAGCTGCAACTTTCTATGTTCTTGTTCTCCTTGTAGTACAACATACATCCATTGCGACAACAATCTATCTTCTCGTACCCCAGTCCCAGTTGTCGGACCATCATCTTTGACTTGTAGAAGTTTTTTGGAAGCTCTTTTGATTCCTTCGGTAACACCTCCTTGATTAGTTGTATAATCCGATCATAGCAAGCTTGTGGCAAGTTAAAATCGGACTTTATTTCAACAACCGCATTGTCACTGACAGTACGGAATGTGTCTCACAACCAAGATATAGAGGAGTTTCTGCATCCTGAAACATATCATAAAACACCTTCGCCTCGGGATTAGGATCCTCCGGATCAAAATTAGGCCCTGCCGCGTCGTAAACCATATCTCGTGCAAGGTTCTGCAGGTCTCCATAATTAACAGAGCATTCGTCGTCTTCGATGAGAAAATCTGTTGCAGCATTATCATCAAAAGCATAAGTAGCAGCATTCACAACCTGTCTTTCCGCATATAGTTTACCTTGCGATGACCACATGCCGTAATCACGTACGAAACCCTTACGGGTCAAATGATCTCTTACAGTCACCACTTCTTCGTAACGTCTATTGCGACAATTACGACATGGACACTTGATTTTTTTACCATCCATGTACTGAGCTTTGCTCATGGCATACTTAAGAAACACTTCCACGCCTGCCTGAAAATCGTCACTCACACATATTCTGCTCTCGTGTTATCGTTTGTACATCCATGTACGATCAACGAAATAACGATCCATCACAGATTGGATGTGAAAATCTATATCGTAAGACAAACTAAATAGAATTAGTATATAATCATGTAACTGGTGGATCCGCTGGTATATAGGCCGGATGTACTTAGTATCGACCGCATCAGATTAGTATCAATCTATAGATTTGGTATAGGCCGTACCAAATTGGTATTGGCCTTAGCGAATTGGTAGATACATATCCGATATGTATCGGCCGTATAGCTAGGATTCTTATTGGCCTTATCGATTCGGTATCGGCCATATCCGATAGGTATCGGCCGTATCGGATATATATCTGCCGTATCGTATTAGCATGGTGGAAGGTTTAGTAACAACTGTACTTGGATTTCTCTCTTCTTGAGCTAGAATACCATTGCGAAAGAGTCACGAGAGAGTAAAAAAAACTTCTACATATTAATGTTTACGAGAGTGATTGGCCAATTACAGTAACATACATGCTATATTTTCCATCAGGAAAGGAGAGATTGAAAGCAATAACATATAGAGTTGTATTTCAGGAGAAGAACTCCTATAAACTCTTTATTCACAAAACAAGCTATAGAGAATACAGAACAAGTATAGAGTTCATAACCTACTTCACAAGAGAAGTATCTTAATGTTCTTAGTTACCTCAGGCTGATCGGACATAGAACAGTAAAATACTTCTCTTGCGAAGTAGGTTATGAACTCGATACTTGTTCTGTATTCTCTATAGCTTGCTTTGTGAACAAAGAGTTTATTGGAGTTCTTCTTCCAAAATACAACTTTGTATGTTATTGCCTTCAATCTCTCCTTTCATGATGGAAAATGCGGTATGTATGTTACTGTAATTGGCTAATCCTCTCGTGAACAACAATATCTATGAGGTTTTTTACTCTCTCGTGACTCTCTTGCAATGGTATTCTAGCTCGAGAAGAGAAAAATCTAAGTACAGTTGTTACTAAACCTTTCACCATGTTAATTTGATACGGCTGATACATATCCGATACGGCCGATACCTATCGGATATGGCTGATACCGAATCGATAAGGCCAATACGAATCCTAGCTATACGGGTGATACATATCGGATAGGACGATACCAATTTGCTAAGGTCAATACCATCCGATACGACCTATACCAAACCGATATACCGATACTAATCCGCTACGATCGATACTATGTACATACGGTCGAGGAGGTGGATCCGCTACCGATAGTTCGATACCGATACCGATACCGATAGTCCGATACCGATAGTTCGATACCGATAGCGAAAGTCCGATATCCGTCGCTACGTAGTCAAAAATTTGTCTCAAATGTCTATTGAAAGTCGGTCAGCAGAAGACAATATTGTGATACCCGAGAGAACCCTGAAAGACAATTATCTCTATGAAGACAATTATCTCTATGTATCTGCCATACATACATGTGCATAATACATATGCATATGCTTCACATATATGCATACCTATGTGATGGTCAACTCTTAACATCCACTAACTAATACAAGACTAAGGAGAAAAGCCCTTACCCATCTAACTAGTGCACAACCCTGTATGGGCTGACCTTAATGATCAAAAATGAACTAATAGGTCATTCCCATGAAGGACAATTAACCTTAGTATAATCTTAACATTCAAGTGCAAGGGCTGATACCATGAAGTAATGTTCAGTAGGAACTGAACATATAGGAATGTAGGACATATTATCAAAAGAGACTGAACAATGAATACAAGAACTGAACTATAGGATAGGAAACTAAATCTAACAGTCCAATATTAAACCTCTCCCTACCCGTTAACTGATACCTATAAAGTCTAACTCAGGACTGAAACATATGATAGATAGGGACTGAATTATATGCACGCATCTTTACTGATAGACAGGGACTAAACAAAGTATTAGTGGCCTGAAACTCTATAAATTCCCTTCCTACAACACCCCTTATTACTGATACGCTCAAACCCCCACTCTCATTCCTTACCTGACATGGTTCCTCCATAGAGCCCCTTACCAGTGATATCATGATACTCATAGGGATTGTTTACCCTTCCTAAATACATGTGCTTAGCCCAAAACATTCACTTACACCCTTAACCTGGTATGGATTCAAGTGGAGCTATAGCCATATATGGTCCACCCAAATCCTTCTTTTTGTAACTAAGTCACTACAAATACTCTTCCCTTTATTTCCCTCTATTATTAGTTAACTGATAGTGAACCCTTACCTCATCCCTTAGATATTGCCACTAAATCTACTTTTTTACCCGACTACTACCCAGTCAAAGCTCATAACTCAGACTCAAATCAAGGTTAATAACTGATACTCTAATCAAGGTTAATAACTGATACTCTAATCAAGGTTTATAGTACGCACACATAAATAACACTATCAACCCACATATATATCGCAGTCCCAATGTAGTCCCCGTTGTGCTCCTTAATTGATACACTAGGTGCCTTCCTATGACCGACACATAGGGGATAAGACTGAACCAAATAGGTGAATTGGGGGACTGAACCTAAATGAATACCTGAACTAAAACATAGACTGAGCAAGAGGTTCCAATTAATACATATATAGCCTTGATACTAAATTGAAATCAAAACAAAGAAATGAAACCAAGTGCACTAACCCGAGCCCTTCCCATCATGACTGACATTAAGGACTAATACATGAAGATAATATGGACTAAACATATTAGACAGTATAAAGACAGAACTTATAGGTACAGGATGCAGCATGTAATGGGGACTGAATATTTGAATGTTAAGGAAAACTGAAATTCAAACCTGAGTATCTCTCCCCTGTATTCCCTAACTCACTGACATTCACACTCCATTACCCCCCTTACACTCACGTGGTTACACCCAGTCCACACTCACTGATATACTAACCCACTGAATTAGACACCATGTAATGACTGATACAAATAGGTAAAACTAAACTAAAACAAGTCTTGGGTTAACAGGGAAATGATCTAAGGTGGGCTGATATAATATGAAATTCCGTCCTAACCTCTCATCATGGCATTTTCCTTTTCTATATAACAATCACTTCCTGTTCCATTTTTCCCTCATAGACATACACTAAAAATAAGGAACAATCCAAAAGTCCACTATGTGCAAGACAGTACACATCTATATATTATCAAAATAGTCCACATTAAAACAGGGCTTACACCCCCACAACCTCCAATTTAATATTTATCCTATCTAATCCTCTCTAATTCACTAGATAATCATAATATTGATAACTCATAGCAATGCAAACCCTAAACAAGAGTTAAAACTGAAATTAGAACACTTGCACAACCCCCGCCCCCGCAGCCCTCGACTCCCCTACAGCCCCCGCAGCCCCTGATGCCCCCAGAGACCTCGCAGCCCCCGACGCCCCCGCAGCCCCCAACAAGGTTCAATACCTTCTCATCGAAGTAGTAAGTCATACCTAAGCCCAAACAAGGACAAGATGTGTCGAACTAATTCGCGACAATTGTTCCAAGCCACGGTCAGATACAAGCACCCAAACCAAAAGTAATCGTACCTAACGGATAAAGGTGCCTAACCGTTCTAAGTGAAATATTGTTAAGAACAATCCTTCCTACGCATGGGCCCTGGCTAAAGAGGATCGGCGTAGTCCCCCCTTGGGGCACTAGAGGCCCAATTGAAGAACACATGGCAACTCTAGAGAAGGGTGAATAGAGTTTATAACAATAATAGCCAATAAAAAATTAAACTCTTTCACAAGCTGAAAGTAATCAGAGTAAATGCGGAAATAAATAAGGAGCAAGAAAGCATACGCAAACACAACCGATTTTTAACCTGGTTTTCCTCGTGGAGGACTAGTCCAGGCCTGAGAACTCTAGCTCAGGATTAAATCCACTATTTGTGAAATAGTAGTTACACCCCGTACCTTTTCTTCAGAAGAGCACGTCAACTTCTTACAAAGATTGCGGTGGCGATGCTTGGAATTTTCCAAGCGACTTCTTGAACTCTTGCACAAACTCCTAACTAAAAAGTACTGAGCACTTGAGGCTTAGGGAGCTTGTGGCTAGTAGATGAAGAAGGGTATGGCTTGTATAGAGCTTTAGAGAAAAGAGAAGAGAAGAGAAGATTTGATGAATGAAAATGAGAGAATTCATGGCCTATTTATAGGATATCAGGTAGGCAGAATTCGGCCAGAATTCTGGTTGGAATATTCAAAAAATTTGCCGTTGGACAACTTACAACCAGCCAACCCTAAAAATTAGGGTGCTGATTTTTAGGAGGCAGAGTTCGGCCCGAACTCTGTGTGGAGGCAGAGTTCGGCCCGAACTCTGTCTCCAAAGCACAGAATGGGTCAATGGGTAAATTGGCTTATTTTGATTTGTGTGGAGCTTTTGATTTTGAGGTATAGGTATAGGTTAAGTCTCAGATGCTCAGACAGCTCAGTTTACATAAGTCTAGACTCAACAAAATTACAAAATACAGACTCAAAGATATGTTGTATTGCTAGAGCGAATTGTCGTCTGGCTTGTACTGAATGTTGTCTTCATGTGTCGTATTGAATTGTCACAAGTATCGTATAGTCAATTTTATCAATATTTGGTTGTCTGTGATTTTGTGTCAACAATCTCCCCCATATTGATAATTGACAAAATGATAGTTGTATATTCAATATTCATACCTGGACACATTTAAGAGCAATGGCATAGCTCCCCCGTAATCAGTGTCGAGCTAGCAATAGCTCCCCCATAAACATTGCTTTGAATCCTGTTGGCCTGATAAAAATATTCTCCCCAAAGCACAGATACAGATACAAAAGAATATAGAATATACCAAAATTTCTTCTCCTTTTGGCATTTAGCAAATAACCATAAGCAATAAGAACTGGCAAGCACACCAAACGATAATAGATGAAACTGCATAGAAACTGATAAAACTACCGAATGTCTCAAGAGTCACACATAATAATAAGTCTAATACAACCAAAGTGCATAAAAGCAACTAATCTAAAATACATAAAACATAAACTACGATCCCAGTAGCAGCAGCAAGTAGAAAACCATATCCATCATCGAGCTCGTGAAGGCCCAACATCGTCGGATGGATCAGTGAAGGAATGACGAGGGTCCACGAAGGCCACATCCGAATCCAAGTAGCGGATAACCCAAGGGTCATCGATACGATATCCATCGCGAGCAGGGTCCCGCTCCATAGAAATAGGCATAGAAGGATGCCAGGACATGGAGTACCGAATATCATGCAGTGAGTTGCTAATGGCACTCATCCGCAAGGTAGTCCGGTAGTCAAGCTGAGTCCAGCGATCATCTTCGAAGGTGAATCGATCACGGAGCATTGTCTGGAGTGACTCTAGAGTGGCAGGAGGAGGAGGAGGAGGATCCTGTCCAAGAGGAGGGGCATCGGGCTCATCGTCTGAGTGCTCGGACACAACAGGTGAGCCAACTGCTGCCTGTAGCCGTCGTGCCTTAGAGAAGAAGGCAGGGGTAGGAAGGAACTGGCACTCATCAAGGGGTACGCAAAAAGCACGAAAGAGCAAAGGAAGATAAAGAGCATAAACCAAGGATGTTGATTTCTTCCTAGCGTTAATCATCCAGTCCATCATGGTACGTGGAAGATTAAATGGAACATGAAAGTGGAGATGATATAAAGCCGAGATTTCAAAGTAGGTAACCTCATCGGTGGATCCCACTTTGGGTAGAATAGTGTTAAAAATAATCCGATGAAGTTCATAAAAATAGGGATTGAAAAACGTGGCCAAAAGCTTGCGAGGACGTGTGTTAGGGGTACACAAGTCGTCCTTAAAGCTTTCGAGGAAAGACCCATCGGAAAATTGAAACGATCGAGCTTCAACAAGTTTTTTCCATGAGTTTGGCTCCTGCAGTTCAAGGTGTTCGGCCAAGTCGAAATCATCGAAAGATACATCAATGCTCGCAACCCATAAAAAAATATATGTATCATCATGAGTTAGGTTGCAATAGAACATTTGAATAGCATTGCGATAGATAACCGAGTTGGTGGTGACAAGTTCATCAAGACAAAGATCATGGAAAAGTGAATCATATTGAAAAAATATAGTAAAATTAATAGGATGCCCCGCAAACACCGGACGTGTCCGAAAATCACTAAACCAAGCATTTGAGGCATCAAGTGATATAAATATTCGATCGTCATACGTGTTGGGGTCGAGTGAACGAGGTGGGCTGAACAACGGATGAATGGGTGGTTGATTTGGTTGCTCAACGGGCGGTTCAACATGAGGAGGAGCATTCGAAGAGGACGCTCCCTCGGTTCGAAGTCTCTTCCCCCTATTGAACAATCATGGAGCCATGAAAAAATAAAGACAATTGAGGAAAATGAGATGGAGAAAAGTGTTGAAATATACCTCAATCTGATGATGAAATATGAAGGAGAATGGTGAGAGAAGCCTTCTCCTTGAGTTTTGAGAAGAGATAAGCTCTAGGAAGGAAGAACTAGGGTTAGGGTTTGGAGAAACTTAGTTTGGAGAAGTGTAGAAGGTGGCAATGGAGGAGAGAGAAGAGGGGAAACCGAATATATGTGTAAGGGTTCGAATGGTCGGAATGGATGTGGGCCATTGGATCAAGTTTTGATCAGTGGCTGAGGCTGCTCCCGGTTATGGAATAACCAAGCCGAATTCGGCCATAACTATGGATAGGGCAGAGTTCGGCCCGAATTCCGGATTCTGTAACCAGAACAGAAATCATGCTATAAAAAAAATTGATTTAGTGAGAGAGACCAAAAGACTATGATAAGTAAGTACATATACAAAAATTGAGAAAAAAAAACAAGTGGAAAAAGACAGAAAGTTAACTTTGAAGGAAAGTGAAGTTGAAAAATTGGAATTTCAGCATGTGATAAAAATGAACCATGTAATAAATACGGAATTATGCCATAATTCAATATTTTAAAGCTACCATGGGTTAGCTGCAGGGGCCGGATCCCAGCTAGCGGTAGTCTTGAGGACTAGTGCACCGTGTCGCTTAGGCTTTTACGCCTTGTTATCAGAAGGACCCTTTCAGCTTGTACCTATAGTAATTTCATTATAAAGAATCAAGACGTACTCGATATTTATGCAGGTTATTTTAATAAATAACAGCTTCATCCAAAATTCTAAGTTCACGACAGAGAAAATTAAAACGCTCTTCGGATAATGGTTTTGTAAAGAAATCTGCTAGCTGATGATCAGTGTCAATAAATTCTAAGTTAATAGTGCCATTTTGCTAATGATCACGCAAAAAGTGGTGAAGTATTTCAATGTGTTTCGTACGTGAGTGACATATAGGGTTCTTGGTGAGATTTATAGCACTAGTGTTGTCATAAAAGATTGGAATGTGCATAAAAGATAAGTTGTAGTCTTCAAGGGTTTGCTTCATCCACAGAATTTGTTCACAACAACGCCCAGCAGCGATGTATTCAGCTTCTGTTATGGATAGTGCAACAGAATTCTGCTTCTTTGTCACGACCTGCACCCACCGTGAGGGTACGAGTACGTAACAGCGCCCAGCCTACGCCGTAGTGTCGGCGGTAGAACGTTGTTCTAGGTCATGAACTATAACTAGCTAACAAGCAATACTCTCCAAAAGGAGTCCAACACAGAGGTACAACTCAATCACAAACTAAGGTAGGATGTAGCACGATGGAAATAGATAAGAAACTCCTCAACTGAGGCACAACAGAATGAATACAAATCTCAACATCTACCAGTTTCAATATCTCTAAAAAAATATACAACTCTGAAAATAAAGACAACAGCTAAACATGAAAAGAGAACAGACTAAGCTATCTATACTAAGCAAGGTGTCGTCCTCAGCAGCTGCCTGAACCTCCCTAGGGGTCCAGGTCGCGAGTGTCATCTAGGCAAGCTCCAAAGTAAGGGTTGCAGGGTTCCTCATCATCCTCTGTAAAAATTTTAACAGGTCCAGTCAGGACGGGAGCGAGCACAATACATCTCACGCAGATCATAACAGGTTAGAGAATATAAATATGCAAGAGAATACGATACATGAAGCTGAAAGAAGATACATGATGTAAACAGAAAAAGAACTGTAATAGAAATATCTACTATAAGTAGAGAGCTACCAGTGACTAGTGATTTAGAGTACAAAGTCGACATATGAACGGCTGGATTTGCACATGACTATACTAAAGAGGTGCACATGGCTATACTACTTTAGAATTGTTCACATGACTATTTATACTTCCCCATACCCCAATCAATACACAAGGATCCAAACAAGTTATGTTACGTACATGGTTTTCATATGAAACCCATAAATGGGTGCACATGAAATATACACGAGAGCTCATACATGAGTGCACATGAAGTTCACATGGGGGCCCATAAACGGGTGCACATGAAATTCACATGAAGGCTCATAAATGAGTGCACATGTATTATAGGTTATACATGAGATACATGAGAAACATGACCGATTCATGAGAGCACATGAGAGTACACGAGCATGCATGAACGAGCATGAAGCACATGAGAAACATGGATAACATGAGAGCGAGGAATACATGATGTACACGAAACACATGACATAATGTATCCAATGCTCCCGAGGGGGATAACATCTCAATGTAGGGATCCATATAGTACCAATCCGTGATAATATCGTGACAGCATCAAATAAGGTAAACTAGAGCAGGAATATAATTCTAAGCAAGTTATGAAATGATCAGAGAATGTACACGCCTGGTATCTGAATAGCTGTGAAAATGTACTGTCCGAGATGAGGTACCTGGCTCCTAATACGAGCAACACAAGTCACAACAAGTCTAAAATGATATAATGAAGTCCTACTATGCATTCTACATGATTCTAGGTCAATCTAGACCAAAGTCAACTCTTGGTCAACTCTGGTCAACCCTAGAAGTCAAACTAGGTCAACCAAGTCAAACCTAAGTCAAACTAGTCTATACTAGGCTAACAAGACTATTCTAGGTTATACCATGTCAAGCCTACCAATAGACATCTACCAAGACATCCTCTATAGCTAATCAATACACATATTGATATATATATTATAATCTAATTAGAATATACCCATAGGCTATCTATACATATCACCACACAACCATATATATAATATATTATTTCATATGTATCACCCATACACTATATATATCTAAAATATATATATAGGCACATACACTCATTTATATATATAGGAAACTAATATATCTATCTCAATACATTATATATTTACATATGTAAAGAGAGGGGGCACATGAATTCAAATGTGTGGCAAGGAAACATGGGTGTGTGTGTGTTCAGTGTTTGTGGTCATGTGAGAGTGTGTGTGTAGCATATATGTGTGTACAGGAAATCAGTAGGTAGTAGTAGAGGAAGGTGGATGTGTGTGATACATACATGTGTGGGAATGTATTTCATATTTAGATAGGGATTGTGTGAACATTGTGTTCTCAGTTAATTGCATTGTGTGTTTGAAAACCCAGGCTTCAGTGAATAGAAATCTCAGGATTTAAGGAGTGAAGTGTCAAGTGTGTGGGGGTCAAAACAGTGTGGATATGTGTGTGTCAACACATGAGAGTGTGTGTGGTGAAGGCTATGTGTAAGGAATGTGGAGTGACAAGAAGCAGTAGGGACTTGTGTGTGTAAGGGTGTCCCTGTGAACAAATATGGTTCCCAGTTTTATAGTGTGCATACAGTGTAATCTCAGGTTTTACAAGTGTATATATATGAGTGAAATGAACTAATGCATGCAGTGAAGTACAAGAAGGCAAGACAATGTGCTAAGGATGCAGTGAAAAATGTGTCACTCTAGAAACCAAACTCGAAGGATAGAACCTATACATATGTGATGTGTTAGGGACATGACTTGAAGTGTTAGAGATCTGAATATTATGAGTATCCCCTGCCCTCCCTTCAACAGAACAGTGATACAGGCTAAACTCTGATAGCAGGACATTAAAATATGAAGAGTAGGGTATGTGAATGCAATACTATATGGGGATTGAACTTATAAGTGATGTGCAAGTAGGGGGGCTGAACTTATGAAGTTGTTGGAACAAAAGGACTAACAAGCATGGACTGATACGAGGAGGAACCATGATCCTATAACTGATATCAAAAAGAAACTGACACCATAAAGAGGAAGCTGAACACAAATGACATTATTGGGCTCCACTCAAAACATATAGGCTACCTCGAGTCCCCTACTTCCCATTAACTAATAAAAATGGACTGATACATTGCAGGGTCAAAACAATTAAGAAATGGACTAATACAATTGGTAGTAGGAGACTGAACTCGAAAAAATAGCCAAGGTAAGTCATCTAGATGGCTAGGACAGAATTACCCTTAATTAAGAATAGATACATAGATGTGTGTAAATGTGTCAATGTGAGATTAGTGTCATAGGCCCAGGTTTGATTTCAGTTTTGTGTGAGTGTTAAACTCTCAGGAATCAAGCGACAGAACACTAAGTTCTCAAATTCAACAAGGGACAGTCCAAACCAAACCAACAGTTAACATACCCAACCCAATCAGTTCAATCCCATATCGAAATCCCAAATTCCCTGTTTTTCCTCATACCAACCCAATCACTCAACATTACAGTGACTAATACATATGTATGGGAATTAAACATGGTAATTAAACATCACAAAACAGTTTAGGAATCAATAAATTCCAGAAATCGAAACAGGAACTGTGGGTATCAGTCAAAATGGGCAAACCTCGAAATCGAATAGAAAACCCAAATAATTCAGTAAATAAGGTGTGCAGTCACGTGTACACGTGATACGTGTCATGAGAAGGGTGTTCGTGTCCAACAAGGTGGACACGAACGTGTCCAAAACAACCACACATCACAGACACAAATCTGTGCACAAAATCATCGTGCACACGTGCACACCATTCGTGGACACTACTCGACACGAGTTAGGACACGTGCCCGTGGCTGTAGGTTCGCCTAGGATAGGGGAACGTATCCCATAGCCTGTACCGTGTCCACATTGTGTCGTGTCGTGTGTGTGAGTGCGTATCAGTGAAGCAATTGTGTGCGTGTGCGTGACAGTGCAATTCCGTGCACGTGCGATTTCTCTTCGTGTAGTGAACCATAGGCTCCCAAATTTTGGGAGCATAGTGTCAGTCATAGCCCCAACCTTCCCACAAAATTTCGTGTCCCGATGTGTCCCATACAGTAAAATATCGTGCCCGAGATGCAGGATACTGAACCGAGTCAGTGCGCAGCGTGTCCGACCCCTCGTGCACACGACACAGACACAAAAACACTATCACTCCTTCACAAAAATTAAAGCACTCATAAACATCTACAAAACCCTTCAAACACTTTTCAAAAATAAAGAAATAAATATGAGTGTGGCATTTCATCAAACACCTATATAGATACATTGATACGTGTCCGATACGAACACGAAATGGACACAAAACTTAGCAAAACCAATACCAACAGAGAGAGGACACCTAGGGCTTCCTAACCATGCAAAGAAATCAAAATTTGGTAGAGAGAATAGGGATTTACCTATAGGTTTGAAATGGCTCAAAAAGGCCCAAAGTGAGTTGTTCCTCAAGCTACCCAAACTCTTCCAAATTGCCCCTTCCCTGGAATTTCTCACCATAGTCATCAAAAACAAAGAGATTAGAATCTACTGCAAGAAATTAGGAAGAAAAAGGAGTTGAAATGGAGGAGTTACGGATTGGGGAAGAAAGGGTTTTACCTCTATTTTCAACTTGCTATTTTTCTAAGGAGGCTAGCCCTAAGTGTGAGGAGACATTAAATAGGAGTGTGGATCCCTAGGTGGCTGGTCATAAATGCTAGGGTTAGGGTTTAGTTAGTTGGGCCATGGGCCTCCCTCTCTAAGTCAAGTTACATCTAAGTTTCTAAGGGCCCATTCTCAAAAATCAATTCTCATGACTAAAACTCCCATTTGATTTCTAACTTGATAATTTCTACCCTCAACTTATGTTAACCATCCTACTTAGCCCATGGGTTAAGTCTAAGCTTCTAGGTTAGGCTTCACTAGGCTAAAACCCATCATAGCACATAGCACTTATTTAAATAATAATTAAAATCACACAAATTCCAATAAATCATAAATAATTTAATTAAATCCTAAAATGACCAAAATACCCTCTAGACTAAAATGTACTAATTTAAACATCCTAATCACATGGCTAGGCTCTAGGTCAACAGTCTCCAAGGTTACACTAGCCAAACACCAAAATCATAAGTCATGATTTTAAAATAGTTTTAAAATGATTAAAATCAATAAAAAAATCATAGAAAATCTTAAATACCATAATTAAATAAATTAAAATACAAAATTTCAAAATTACCCTTATTTTAGAAACTAGGTGTTACAATCCTACCCACCTTAGAAAAATTTCGTCCTCGAAATTAAAATGGTAGTAGTCCCTCTAGGTCAAACACCCCACAATCAAAGTCTCAAATATACCGTCAGATAATCATATGCGTCTGTCCAAAATCATGATACTCAGAATCTTCGTCATGCTAGTGAGCAAGGCTACGATAATCACAAAGTCCTCGACTAAGGCACATACCTCTAGAATCATGGTATTTAAAATTTTCGCATTGCTGCATGCTTGGCAGCAAAAACCTTAAATTCTTACACCCGAGAAATACGTCCTAAATCTGACTATATGTCCTCACTATGCCAGCTAACACGACTATCGAAGATTCTAGATTCCATAACTGGGTGACCTAGCCCATATAATTCATCTCAGAAGAAAATCAAACATAACACAAGAACAACAGGACAAAATTGATAAATCAACAAGGAGCAGAGAGAATCGAAATTTCAAGGCAGTTATAAGAGGCAACTGCAGAAATGGAATCAAGGAACGGAACCTGCAACTAGATCTCCAACGGTCTGAGCATCCTCGACTGTCCTGGCGAAAGATCGCCCCCGCTGGCCTCCCCTGGCCTGCTGCTGATGCTGCATGTACCTCTGCTGCTGAGTCGGTAAGGGTAATCCCGTCTGCTTGCCTACCGGAGCCCTAACTCCTGTTTTCTGAACTGTCTGTCCCGATGACTCGGGACACTCTCTCAGACGATGATCGGATCCTCCGTAAAGCAAACATCTGCCCAGCCTCTTTCGGCATTCGTCCCAATCATGCCCTGGTCTCTTACAGAAGGGGCAAATAATGACAAGCTGCTGTCCCGGGGCCTGCTGCTGCCTCTGTGGCTGCTGCATCTGCTGAAGGGGTACACGGTCCTGAAACTGCCGCTGCTGAAGGTAGACCCTCGGCTGCTGATACTGCTGCTGGAACTGCTGGTGAAACTGCTGCTGAATCTGCAAACGGGGCACCTGCTGCTGAATCTGCAGGTGGGGCCTCTTAGCCGGTCCTGCACTGCCACTAGCTCCCAGAGTATCTCGCATCCTCTTCTCCTTCAGCCCAAGATCGTCCTCCGCTGTCATGGCTCCTACCAGAATCTGCTCGAAAGTGGCGTCGCGGTCGCTTTTAGTATATGACTTGATCTCTCCGATCAAACCCCTACGGAACCTCCTCGCCTTTCCGACCTCGGTAAGATCCTCGATGAATCTGCTCAAACGGCTGAATTCTCCAGCGTACTCCTCAACGGTCTGGTACCCCTGAACCAAACTCTCGAACTGCGCCTCCAAAGCACGGAGTGCGGTATCGGGAAAGAATTTCTTCTTGAACAGTTTCTTGAACGCTGCCCAAGTCTGACCGGCTGTACTAACCCTCGGGTCCGTCTGGTACCAGGTACGGGCCAAGTCCAGCATTTGACTGGCGGCTGCCTCGATCTATAATCCTGCTGGTATCTGTGCCAATCGGAATATCTCCTCAATGTGCTCTTTCCAATCGTCAGCGTATATGATGCCCTCTGTACCCTTGAAGTCTCGGGGTCCCATCTTCTTGAAGGAATGGATGTCTGGAGTCCTCGGCTGATACGGCTGCATCTGGCCTCCCTGTGGTTGAGCAGCCACCAGCTGCACTATCGTCCTGACCAACTGGTGAGTATCTTATATGCTCTGTCGGATATCAGCAGACTGGCTCTGCTGTATCTGTTGCTGAAACTCCATGAATCGCTGGAAGAGGGTAAACATCTGAGCCGCATCTACTGTCCCTGAAGGTAACTGCTGCTGAGTTATATCTGGAATGACGGGGAAAGACCTCCGGACAGGTGGAGGTGCACTCCCAAAGGCTGCAGAAGCTCCTATATGAGCAGAGATAGGGGGTGCTGTGGTCCCAGTGTCCACGATCAGGCGAGGGGTGGTAGGCCTCTCACCAGCGTCTGCTGGGCCAGAGCGATGCGATCGTGTCTCAATCACCATCCTGGAGACAGATCAAACAAGGAATCAATACTGAGATAGAATCGATAATTCAAGGGAGGACTATTATCCAAGGAAGCAAATTTTCAACAGGAATTTAGATGGCAGGAATCCAGTTAAGAGTTTTTTCCTAATGTGATTGAGTACCTCAAAAATATCCTAATCCTACTGCAGGCTGTAGTGGTACTCTAGTTCGAATACTACTACGCAAACTCGACCTGCATGGGCCACCACTAAAAATGTGTCACGACCCGCACCCACCGTGAGGGTACGAGTACGTAACAGCGCCCAGCCTACGCCGCAGTGTCGGCGATAGAACGCTGTTCTAGGTCATGAACTATAACTAGCTAACAAGCAATACTCTCCAAAAGGAGTCCAACACAGAGGTACAACTCAATCACAAACTAAGGGAGGATGTAGCATGATGGAAATAGATAAGAAACTCCTCAACTGAGGCACAACAGAATGAATACAAATCTCAACATCTACCAGTTTCAATATCTCTAAAAAAATATACAACTCTGAAAATAAAGACAACAGCTAAACATGAAAAGATAACAGACTAAGCTATCTATACTAAGAAAGGTGTCGTCCTCAGCAGTTGCCTGAACCTCCCCAGGGGTCCAGGTCACGAGTGTCATCTAGGCAAGCTCCAAAGTAAGGGTTGCAGGGTTCTTCATCATCCTCTGTAAAATTTTCAACAGGTCCAGTCAGGACGGGAGCGAGCACAATACATCTCACGCAGATCATAACAGGTTAGAGAATATAAACATGTAAGAGAGTACGATACATGAAACTGAAAGAAGATACATGATGTAAACAGGAAGAGAACTGTAATAAAAATATCTACTATAAGTAGAGAGCTACCAGTGACTAGTGATTTAGAGTACAAAGTCGACATTTGAATGGCTGGATTTGCACATGACTATACTAAAGAGGTGCACATGGCTATACTACTTTGGAATTGTTCACATGACTATTTATACTCCCCCATACCCCAATCAATACACAAGGATCCAAATAAGTTATGTTACGTACATGGTTTTCACATGAAACCCATAAATGGGTGCACATGAAATATACACGAGAGCTCATACATGAGTGCACATGAAGTTCACATGGGAGCCCATAAACGGGTGCACATGAAATTCACATGAAGGCTCATAAATGAGTGCACATGCAATATAGGTTATACATGAGATACATAGGAAACATAACCGATTCATGAGAGCACATGAGAGTACACGAGCATGCATGAACGAGCATGAAGCACATGAGAAACATGGATAACATGAGAGCGAGGAATACATGATCTACACGAAACACATGACACAATGTATCCGATGCTCCCGAGGGGGATAACATCTCAATGTAGGGATCCATATAGTACCAATCCGTGATAATATCGTGACAGCATCAAATAAGGTAAACTAGAGCAGGAATATAATTCTAAGCAAGTTATGAAATAATCAGAGAATGTACTCGCCTGGTATCTGAATAGCTGTGAAAATGTACTGTCCGAGATGAGGTACCTGGCTCCTAATTAGAGCAACACAAGTCACAACAAGTCTAAAATGATATAATGAAGTCCTACTATGCATTCCACATGATTCTAGGTCAATCTAGACCAAAGTCAACTCTTGGTCAACTCTGGTCAACCCTAGAAGTCAAACTAGGTCAACCAAGTCAAACCTAAGTCAAACTAGTCTATACTAGGCTAACAAGACTATTCTAGGTTATACCATGTCAAGCCTACCAATACACATCTACCAAGACATCCTCTATAGCTAATCAATACACATATTGATATATATATTATAATCTAATTAGAATATACCCATAGGCAATCTATACATATCACCACACAACCATATATATAATACATTATTTTATATGTATCACCCATACACTATATATATCTAAAATATATATATAGGCACATACACTCATTTATATATATAGGAAACTAATATATCTATCTCAATATATTATATATTTACATATGTAAAGAGAGGGGGCCCACGAATTCAAATGTGTGGCAAGGAAACATGGGTGTGTGTGTGTTCAGGGTTTGTGGTCATGTGAGAGTGTGTGTGTAGCATATATGTGTGTACAGGAAATCAGTAGGTAGTAGTAGAGGAAGGTGGATGTGTGTGATACAAACATGTGTGGGAATGTATCTCAGATTTAGATAGGGATTGTGTGAACATTGTGTTCTCAGTTAATTGCATTGTGTGTTTGAAAACCCAGGCTTCAGTGAATAGAAATCTCAGGATTTAAGGAGTGAAGTGTCAAGTGTGTTGGGGTCAAAACAGTGAGGATATGTGTGTGTCAACACATGAGAGTGTGTGTGGTGAAGGCTATGTGTAAGGAATATGGAGTGGCAAGAAGCAGTAGGGACTTGTGTGTGTAAGGGTGTCCCTGTGAACAAATATGGTTCCCAGTTTTATAGTGTGCATACAGTGTAATCTCAGGTTTTACAAGTGTATATATATGAGTGAAATGAACTAATGCATGCAGTAAAGTACAAGAAGGCAAGACAATGTGCTAAGGATGCAGTGAGAAATGTGTCACTCTAGAATCCAAACTCGAAGGATAGAACCTATACATATGTGATGTGTTAGGGACATGACTTGAAGTGTTAGAGATCTGAATATTATGAGTATCCCCTGCCCTCCCTTCAACAGAACAGTGATACAGGCTAAACTCTGATAGCAGGATATTAAAATATGAAGAGTAGGGTATGTGAATGCAATACTATATAGGGATTGAACTTATAAGTGATGTGCAAGTAGGGGGGGCTGAACTGATGAAGCTGTTGGAACAAAAGAACTAACAAGCATAGAGTGATATGAGGAGGAACCATGATCCTATAACTGATATCAAAAAGAAACTGACACCATAAAGAGGAAGCTGAACACAAATGACATTATTGGGCTCGACTCAAAACATATAGGCTACCTCGAGTCCCCTACTTCCCATTAACTAATAAAAATGGACTGATACATTGCAGGGTCAAAATAATTAAGAAATGGGCTGATACAATTGGTAGTAGGAGACTGAACTCGGAAAAATAGCCAAGGTAAGTCATCTAGATGGCTAGGACAGAATTACCCTTAATTAAGAATAGCTACATAGATGTGTGTAAATGTGTCAATGTGAGATTAGTGTCATAGGCTCAGGTTTGATTTCAGTTTTGTGTGAGTGTTAAACTCTCAGGAATCAAGCAACAGAACACTAAGTTCTCAAATTCAACAAGGGACAGCCCAAACCAAACCAACAGTTAACATACCCAACCCAATCAGTTCAATCCCATATCGAAATCCCAAATTCCCTATTTTTCCTCACACCAACCTAATTACTCAACATAACAGTGACTAATACATATGTATGGGAATTAAACATGGTAATTAAACATCACAAAACAGTTTAGGAATCAATAAATTCCAAAAATCGAAACAGGAACTGTGGGTATCAGTCAAAATGGGCAAACCTCGAAATCGAATATAAAAACCAAATAATTTAGTAAATAAGGTGTGCAGTCACGTGTACACATGATACGTGTCATGAGAAGGGTGTTCGTGTCCAACAAGGTGGACACGAACGTGTCCAAAATAACCATACATCACAGACACAAATCTGTGCACAAAATCATCGTGCACACGTGCACACCATTCGTGGATACTACTCGACACGAGTTAGGACACGTGCCCATGGCTGTAGGTTCGCCTATGATAGGGAAACGTGTCCCATAGCCTGTACCGTGTCCACGTTGTGTCGTGTCGTGTGTGTGAGTGCGTATCAGTGAAGCAATTGTGTGCGTGTGCGTGATAGTGCAATTCTGTGCGCGTGCGATTTCTCTTCGTGTAGTGAACCATATGCTCCCAAATTTTGGGAGCACAGTGTCAGTCATAGCCCCAACCTTCCCACAAAATTTCGTGTCCCGACGTGTCCCATACAGTGAAATATCGTGCCCGAGATGCAGGACACTGAACCGAGTCAGTGTGCAGCGTGTCCGACCCCTCGTGCACCCGACACAGACACAAAAACACTATCACTCCTTCACAAAAATTAAAGCACTCATAAACATCTACAAAACCCTTCAAACACTTTTTAAAAATAAAGAAATAAATATGAGTGTGGCATTTCATCAAACACCTATATAGATACATTGATACGTGTCCGATACGGACACGAAATGGACACAAAACTTAGCAAAACCTATACCAACAGAGAGAGGAAACCTAGGGCTTCCTAACCATGCAAAGAAATCAAAATTTGGTGGAGAGAATAGGGATTTATCTATAGGTTTGAAATGGCTCAAAAAGCCCCAAAGTGAGTTGTTCCTCAAGCTACCCAAACTCTTCCAAATTGCCCCTTCCCTGGAATTTCTCACCATAGTCATCAAAAACACAGAGATTAGAATCTATTGCAAGAAATTAGAAAGAAAAAGGAGTTGAAATGGAGGAGTTATGGATTGGGCAAGAAAGGGTTTTACCTCTATTTTTAACTTGCTATTTTTCTAAGGAGGCTAGCCCTAAGTGTGAGGAGACATTAAATAGGAGTGTGGATCCCTAGGTGGCTGGTCATAAATGCTAGGGTTAGGGTTTAGTTAGTTGGGCCATGGGCCTCCCTCTCTAAGTCAAGTTACATCTAAGTTTCTAAGGGCCCATTCTCAAAAATCAATTCTCATGACTAAAACTCCCATTTGATTTCTAACTTGATAATTTCTACCCTCAACTTAAGTTAACCATCCTACTTAGCCCATGGGTTAAGTCTAAGCTTCTAGGTTAGGCTTCACTAGGCTAAAACCCATCATAGCACATAGCACTTATTTAAATAATAATTAAAATCACACAAATTTCAATAAATCATAATTAATTCAATTAAATCCTAAAATGACCAAAATGCCCTCTAGACTAAAATGTACTAATTTAAACATCCTAATCACATGGCTAGGCTCTAGGTCAACAGTCTCCAAGGTTACACTAGCCAAACACCAAAATCATAAGTCATGATTTTAAAATAGTTTTAAAATGATTAAAATCAATAAAAAAATCATGAAAAATCTTAAATACCATTATTAAATAAATTAAAATACAAAATTTTAAAATTATCCTTATTTTAGAAACTGGGTGTTACATTCTTGCTAAACCCAGAGACTGGAGATTTTCCTAATAAATGACACGTGCCACTTGTACTTTTACGGTCGACCTTGCATCCGGCAAAATCAGCCTCAGAGTAACCAATAAGGTCAAATAATGTTGATTTGGGATACCATAGGCCCACTGTAACTGTACCTTTAAGGTATCGAAAGATACGCTTAACAGCGGTCATGTGTGATTCCTTAGGATTAGCTTGATATCTAGCACACAGGCAAACGCTAAACATAATATCAGGGCGACTAGCAGTTAAATAAAGTAGACTGCCTATCATACCTCGATACTTACGTTGATCTACGGGTTTGTCGCTTTTATCTGGTTCTAGTTTAGTTGTAGTAGCAATTTGGAGTGCTGATTGGTTTGACTGACAGATAAAAGTTCCATTTGACATTTGTTTGACTTGCAGTCCATGAAAGTAATTGAGCTCCCCCATCATGCTCATTTCAAACTCGGTCTGCATACACTTGGCAAAATCTTGACAGAGGGTTTTATCAGTAGAACCAAATATAATATCATCTACATAAATTTGTACTAAGAGAATAGTGTCTTTGAAAGATTTTATAAAAAGTGCAGTGTCAACTTTCCCTTTTGAAAAACCTTTTTCAAGTAAGAAATTGCTTAGCTGTTCATACCAAGCTCTAGGGGCTCGTTTGAGGCCATATAGCGCTTTCTTCAGCTTGAAAACATGGTTGGGAAATTTGTGAATTTCAAAACCCGGGGGTTGTTTTACAAAAACTTCCTCCTTAATAAATCCATTCAAGAAAGAACTTTTAACATCCATTTGAAATAATTTAAGATTTTGAAAATTAGCAAATGCACAAAGCATCCGAATGGATTCCAATCTCGCAGCAGGAGCATACGTCTCATCGTAGTCGATACCTTCCTCTTGGTTGTATCCTTGGGCTACTAGACGAGCTTTATTGTGTGTAACTGAACCATCTTCATTTATTTTGTTTCTAAAAACCCATTTGGTACCAATAATCGAGTGATTTGTCGGCCTAGGAATGAGTTCCCATACTTGGATCCTCTCGAATTGGTTGAGTTCCTCTTGCATGGCAGAAATCCAAAATTCATCATTAAAAGCTTCTAAAATGTTTTTCGGCTCAATCTGTGAAATGAAGGCAGTGCTAGCAATGGAGTCTCTTAATGATGATCGAGTAGTTACTCCGCGTGAAACCTCACCTATTACCAAATTTTTTGGATATGACGGCTTGAAAGAGAATTTCTTTGGCAAGCCCTCCAGAGAATTGGTTTCGATAGTGGTATTCATTGGAGTAGAAGTTGATGGCTCAACATCATCATCAAGAGTAGCTGCTGCACTGTTATCTTCATCAAAAGTCACATAGGTAGACTCTTCCACAATTAATGAGCGTTTGTTAAATACTCTATATCCCTTGCTTTTGGCAGCATAGCCAAGGAATATACCATCGTCAGCTTTGGCATCAAATTTTCCTAAGTTGTCTTTGGTGTTAAGGATAAAACATCTACAACCAAAAACTCTAAAATAAGAAACATTTGGGGTTCTTCCAAACCAAAGCTCATAGGGTGTTTTCTTCGTAATAGGACGAATAAGTACCATATTCAAAATATGGCACGCTGTGCTGACTGCTTCAGCCCAAAAGTATTTCGAAAGTGAAAACTTATTCAACATGACTCTAGCCATATCACCAAGAGTCCTATTCTTCCGCTCCATAACACCATTTTGTTGAGGAGTTCTTGGACAAGAAAACTCATGATAAAAACCATTTGAATCACAAAACTTTTTAAAATCAGTATTTTCGAATTCGCCTCCATGATCACTTCGGATTCGAGTGATCATGTAGCCTTTTTCGTTTTGAACTTTCTTAACAAAAATCTTGAAAACTGAAATAGCATCACTTTTATTTGTAAGAAAGAAAACCCAAGTAAATCTAGAAAAGTCATTAACAATAACAAAGGCATAGAGTTTTCCACCAAGACTCGCTACTCTACTAGGGCCAAATAAATCCATATAAAGTAATTGTAAAGGTCTAGTAGTACTTACAGAGTTTATGGAATGAAATGAAGACTTGGTTGCCTTATTCAATTCACATTCGGCACATACAGTGTCCTTTTTAAATATGATATCGGGCAAGCCTCTAACTAGCTTCTTAGTCGATAGCCTGGATATAGTATCCATATTGGCATGACCAAGACGCTGGTGCCACAGTAATCTTTCATCCTTATGAGCATATAGGCATCTACCTGTATTGTTAGTATCTCTAGACAGATAGAAAATATAAATATTATCCTCTCTTATCCCTTCAAAATCAATGTCTCCCGTTGACCTATCATAAATAAAGCATTTATCTTGTCCAAAGTTAATGTCATATCCATGGTCCGCAAGATGACTAATGCTGAGCAGGTTATGCTTTAACTCAGTCACTAGGCAGACATCCTTTATTACGGGAGAGGGAGGATGACCAATAATACCATTACCTATAATATACCCTTTTAGGTTGTTACCGAAGGATACATATCCTTCCCTCTTCATCAATAGTGATGCGAAAAGATTTGCGTCTCCCGTCATATGCCGCGAGCATCCACTATCGAGAATCCACTTACTCTTAGTTGAGGAGAGAAGGTCCACCTACATCAAGAGTAGATGTGACCATTGGTATCCAAGTTCTTGAGGGTCCTGAAAAGTTAGTTTTCGGAAGCCATGTATATATATTTCTATCTACTAATCTTCTGACTCTACAATGTGGTGAGATGTGTCCATGTAGTCCACAATAGGTACAAATAGCATTCCTATTTATGGTAGGAGCATGTTGATGAAGTCTATCTGTAGAGTGGTGTAGAGTAGCATGGTGATGATGTCTATGTGGAGCATGATGATGACTATATGTAACTGCAGGATGATGTTTATAACTATAAGCAGTATGATGGTGATTTTGTTTATGTGCGACATAGTGATGATTGTATCTATGTGTAGCATGGTGATTATGTGTCATATTGGAGTGAAAATTGTTTCTACGAGCATGTGGTTTATGTGCATTATGAAGGTGGGTGTACATGAAAGAATTATTACGTGCTGCAGGTGTATTACGTGTTTGACTAGTATGAGTAGTGTTGTGCTTTGTGTGTGTCTCATGTGATTGGGTTTGAGGTTGAGAAACTTGTTTTCCCAATCTAATCTCTAATTTATAAGAGATAGCCTGCAGTTCATTTACCTTAGTATTCAAACCATGTATTCTAGTAATAGAAATCTTGTGTCTACTTTTTTCATCTGCAAGCTCCGTGTTGAGTGCCGTGATTTCTTGTGTTTGTTTTTCAATACATGCTTCGGCATCATGTAGGCTTAATTTAAGCTTAGACACCTCATTTGTGACTTCCGTGGGTGAAGTGTCTCTAATGTTATCAAGCAATAAAGAGAGTCTTTGAATTTCGACTTCATGACTTTTGATCTTTTCCTTGGCATGTTTATATTTACCAACGACTTTCTTGTGGTCATCAAGTAAATCAGTGAAAGCATCGCCAAGTTCATCAAAAGTGAAATCATCAAGAGTTTCGTTTGATACCTTGTCGGACGTTGCCATTAGGCACACGTTTGCAGTGTCTTGAGGAGAGTCCTTTTCTTCCTCGGAGTCACTAGCTTCGCTTTCATGCCAAGTGCTTGTGTTGGCATATTTCTTTGAGGAAGCCTTCTTCTATGGTTTCTCATAACAATTGCTCTTCTTTAAGAATGGACAGTCTTTTCGGACGTCTCCAGTCTTCTTGCAATCATAGCATGTTAGCTCTTCTTTGTCATCTTCTTGTGGTTCCTTCTTTCTTTGATTGAAGCGAAGGAATTTCTTGAAGTTGCGGACAAGGAGAGCTTGATCATCACCTTCCGAGTTGTCGTCATCCGTCTCTTCGGGGTCAGCCCTTCTTCGGTGAGCTTTGAGGGCGATCTCCTTAGCCTTAGGAACAGGCTCTTCGAAGTCTTTGAGGTCAAGCTCATGAGTCATCAGCTTTCCTATTAAAGTCTCTATGGACATAGTTGTGAGATCATTTCCTTCTATGATGGCTGTCACCTTAGGGTTCCAAATCTTTGGTAGCCCCCTAAGTAGCTTGCGAATCTTTTCGTGATTTATATATTGTTTACCGAGCGAAGATAGGGCATTGATGATGTCGAGGAATCTTGTGAACATTTGTGTAATCGTCTCATTTGGCTTCATCTTGAAAGCCTCATATTCTTGAGTGAGACGGCTTATCTTCGATTCCTTGACTTGGGTGGTTCCTTCATGCGTCACTTCTAGAAGTCTCCATACTTTGTGAGAGGTGGTGTATGTTGAGACCCTGTTGAACTCGTTCCTGTCTATAGCATAGAATAAAGCATTAACAGCTCTTGCGTCTAGACTCGCCTATTTCTTCTCCTCGTCAGAATATTTGTCATGGGTTTTCTCAACGAGATCACCATTGACAACTATCCTGGCGGGCTTTTTGTAGCCATCAGTGACAATGGTCCACAGGTCGAAGTCTAGCGACTTGAGATAAAAACTCATCCTTATTTTCCAATAAGTGTAGTTAGTTCCATCAAATAGGGGAGGCCTATGATTGGACTACCCTTCACCGTAATTGAAAATCATGGATTGTGTGGTTGCCATGGATCAGCTCTAGGATGTTAGTCCTTGTTGAGAGAACAGATCTCTGATACCAATTGAAGAATGGATGGCAACACTAGAGGGGGTGAATAGAGTTTATAACAATAATAGCCAATAAAAAATTAAACTCTTTCACAAGCTGAAAGTAATCAGAGTAAATGCGAAAATAAATAAGGAGCAAGAAAGCATACGCAAACACAGCCGATTTTTAACCTGGTTTCCCTCGTGGAGGACTAGTCCAGGCCTGAGAACTCTAGCTCAGGATTAAATCCACTATTTGTGAAATAGTAGTTACACCCCGTGCCTTTTCTTCAGAAGAGCACATCAACTTCTTACAAAGATTGCAGTGGCGATGCTTGGAATTTTCGAAGCGACTTCTTGAACTCTTGTACAAACTCCTAACTGAAAAGTACTGAGCACTTGAGGCTTAGGGAGCTTGTGGCTAGTAGATGAGGAAGGGTATGGCTTGTATAGAGCTTTAGAGAGAAGAGATGAGAAGATTTGATGAATGAAAATGAGAGAATTCATGGCCTATTTATAGGATATCAGGTTGGCAGAATTCGGCCAGAATTCTGGTTGGAATTTTTAAATAATTTGCCATTGGACAACTTGCAACCAGCCAACCCTAAAAATTAGGGTGCCGATTTTTAGGAGGCAGAGTTCGGCCCGAACTCTGTGTGGAGGCAGAGTTCGGCCCGAACTCTGTCTCAAGAGCACAGAATGGGTCAATGGGTAAATTGGCTTATTTTGATTTGTGTGGAGATTTTGATTTTGAGGTATGGGTATAGGTTAAGTCTCAGATGCTCAGCACAGCTCTGTTTACATAAGTCGAGACTCAATAAAATTATAAAATACAGACTCAAAGATATGTTGTATTGCACGAGCGAGCTGTCGTCTGGCTTGTACTGAATGTTGTCTTCATGTGTCATATTAAATTATCACAATTATCATATAGTCAATTTTATCAATATTTGGTTGAATGTGATTTTGTGTCAACACCAATCAGTAAGAGAATAACGTTCTACAGAACGCCAGTGGCCGTTAGTAATCATGGGTCATCAATCTCGTATCTCCAGCGGAGCTTCCGGGTCACAAGGAAAAGTGCATCGAAGCCGATACGCTAAGGAATTGTCCTCCCCGCCCAATGCCTACTATGTTGTATCCACAACACAAAACCTCTATTAACCGCTAAGTCAAACTAAGCATGCAACCTCTATTAGCGGTTATTCCTATCACGCGGCTTATACGTACCGATGGCCGGCCAGTCACGTATGTTCGTGTTCTACATGCGACACACAACTTCGTGGTACAATGTGTCAAGGCCAATGAATGCAACACACAAAGGTGGTCTCTTAAATATTAGGTTTAATGTGTAAGAAAAATAATACATAGCAGGAAATATAACTGAACAGTAAGTTCTAACAAGTTATGTCATGTATCACAGTTTATTTTGCATAAAAAAATAATGAATAATGCATAAAATATGACTAAAATAAATAAACAGTAAATGGCAAGGTGTCTTGTCTGGTAGGACGCCTGGTGTGCTGCGATGATCAAGGTGACACAAATTGCGACTTCGGTGCAACAACTATGCATGGTGACCTCTGACGGTGGCACGAACAGTTCCATTAGGTCCAGGACGATCAGAATAGTTAAGGTCGACATAGGGTAGTCTAGAATTGGTGAGGGAATATGAGTAATAGGATTTAGTCATGGACAAGGATTTATAAACGAAGAAATTTGAGGAAATAATAATACATATACTATTTAAAAATATTTGTAATGCTTCGAAATATATTCTATTAGTTAAAATAATTTTTTGAAAAATACTTGAAAATCATAAATCGTTTTGGGGTAGAAATAATCCTAAATTTATCAAGCTAGGATTTTTATAGGAAGCTATATTTTAATTAGATGAAAATATCACAATTATGGTTTATAAAGAAATTTTGAAAATAGACGTGAGGCTAAGTGCAAAATATATATAATTTTTGCTACAAAATACCTTGTATAAAATATACCTTTATTTACTAAAAATAATATAAATAATAATAATGAAAATAACTAAATGCTAATAAAGTATTATTATTTTTAAAATACTAATAAAGTTTTACCATTTAATCCACCCAAATATATACTCACCAAAATGCCTATATACTAACACATATTCATACATACATAATATTAAAATATAAAGTATTAAATTACACGAATATCCTCATAATAATGATAATAATAAAGATAATAATAATAATAATAAAGATAATAATAATAAAACAGAATAATGATAATAATGATAAAGTAAGGCTAATAACAAGTAACAGCAATAAAACAAAAATTTAATAAACAATTTATTAACCAATAGAACCCACAGCAGCTCTATTCCTTAGAAAGAGGGGAAGAGTGAGGTTTTAAGGAAACAGAGAGAGGAAGAGAGGGAGTGAGAAGCCGAGAGAGGGACAGATGAGAGAGGCGCGCCTGGCGCTGAGCAGAGGAAGGTGGAGAGGGCCGGTGAGGGTGAACGACTGGAGGAGTTGGGAGGGTGAGAGGGCGGAGACGAGCAGAAGAGACGATCGGAGGAGCGGAGGGCTCGGCCGGAGCTTCGCCGGAGGTCGAGAGCGCAGAGGAGGAGCTTGGGCGAAGGGGCTACAACGATGGAGCGGCCTAGGCACAGACCCAGGGGCGCGGTTGGGGCGGACGACCTCAGCGGCGTCGGTGGCTATGCGGATACTCGAGGGAGCAGTCATCGGTCGGCCTCGGCATTCGGCTAGGGGTTTAGGAGGCAGGGGAGCGCCGGAGTTGTGGAGTCGGGGTGGAGAAGAGAGCTCGCCGGAGAAGGAGGACTGGGGTTAGGTCTTCTTCTTTTATTTTTGATTTGGGGATGGGAATCGTGGTGGTGGCGGTGGATGACTGAGATGGTGGTTGGTGCTGTCGGGGCTTAGGCAGATGGTCGGGGTAATGTCAGAGAGGCGCGATGTTGTTATTAGTCCATGGTGGCGACGGCGTGGGCTGCCGCGGCCTGGGCTGCCGCGGCGATGGCCGCGGTGGGAAGTAGGTAGGATGGGGTGATGGGAAAGAATTTATGCGCGGAGGTGTTTGGCGGCAGTAGTGTTTGGTCGAGGCCGATTTGGTAGGGGGGATGATGATGTTGCTGGCTGGTGATGGTGTCCATAAGGGGATGGTGACGGTGGTCTGGAGGTGGTGCTGTAATGGTCGAGGGGCTCGGGGAGTCGGGGTGTCATGGTGGTCGATGGTGATGGCAGTGGTGGTTAAGTTCTGGCTGTTGCGAAAGGCAGGGGTTTTAGAATAGGGTTAGGTTAGGATTTTCATGATGTCGGGGTGTGTTCGACACGAAAAATGAGCTAATGTGCCTGTAAATATGGAATAAGAAATATGTCACCGACACGATGAACGGATTGTGGATAAAATATTATGGAGGAATAATGAATGATAGAAATTTGGAGGAGTACCTGCCTTTTATAGGATGTGGGAATTCCCAATTGGATAAGGATTAGGAGTAGTTTAAATCTCCGTAAGATAGTACGCTATTTATTTTAAATTAAATTCAATAAATTTCAAATCCAAATCTAAATCAATTTATATCTAATTAAATTCCATCCTTTAGTTTTAAATCAATCAAATTTAAAATATAGATAATAATTTAACTATTTAAATAAATCCATAAAATCAAATCAAGATTTAAATCGCCACAATAATTTCAAAATATATTTTCCAAAAATACTAATAATAATAATTTCAAAAATTATATTATTATTTTAAAAAATAAACTAATAAATAATTACAAAATATATATATATGTATGCCCAAATAATATTTACATAAATATACTTTTCTAATATACCATTTTATAGGAAAATTATTTATTATTATAACTGTATAAATGAAAGGCTTTTCATAATTAAAATCATAAACTTAGAAATTTTGGTACGATAGCTAAAAATAATTATTATCTATATTATTTCAAAACTATAAAAATTAAAAAAATGTTTTTCAAAAATATGTACGCTCGTATATGTTCGCACTCGTCGAGCAATTACGAAAAATAAAATTTCGCGCGCGACGTACAATGCAACTACGCGACGTACAATATACAAAAAAATCGGTATCAAATTTAATTTAAAACAAAAAATTAGAAATTTAGGGATTTTACAATCCCTACTTGGCCCACTCATTTCAACCCCATCAATAAACCAGTATAGTCCAATACATTACTTATATATGGACTTAACCAGCCAACCTTCAATTTAGAAAATAAAACTCAGCACCAACCTAATACACCCCCACAGCTATCTCATAGAAATTTAAACAAAGGTACTACAGACCCTTCTTTTATTATACTTGAAAATACTATAGCCCAATAGCTACACCAATAACCCAAATACCTATGGTCAACCTGAACAAAACCAAACATACCAAGGAAAACTCACTGATATATACTCAATTGTCCAACCATCCCAAACACAGGACTTACCATTACAAGTGATACATGGCTACCTCTAAATACAACCTTGCTATAGCACATCAAGACTCTAAAAGAAAATCGCAATGAAAGTCACAAAAACTCTTCGACCAATTCCAACTTCAAAACACACAGAAAAATACCAGCCTAAACTTCAATTTTGAAATTAACAGCTAAGTCTCCTTCAAAAGCCGAAATGTTGAGAAAAGAATTCAAACACAGAACACTTAATTAAGTTTAAAACTCAAATCGAACATTGCATAATCAGAATAAAATTTGCCATGCACTCAATACGATAGAGCAATAGGATCGCACATGCATACGAACACAACAACACGCACAGACACAAACATGACACCATCTCCTGCACCCAATCACAAAATCGACCATACTAAAAATTCTAGATACGAATTTATGAGAAAACTTGAGGAGAACTAATTGGTCCCTGAAGACGACACGTTCGATCAAAACTGTAACACACTCTCTGGTTGGATACGGCCTCTCGTGTTCAAATTCTTCTTCATAGCTCCGTTGCGACAAACCATCGAACAGATCTCGAGCATTACAAAAGAACAAGTTCATAAGTTATATTTGAATTCCGTAGACTTAGAAAATGTCAAATAATCAAGAATCAGTATGCTCTCATCACTCAAACTCAAATTCAGTCCCAACTCTGTCAAATGATCCAATCCCTCCACAATCCCAACTGATCGCAACTAAAACAGAGGAGTCCATCCTCAGGATTCGTCCACACACAGAGAAAATCCAGATCAAAACAGTAAGGGAACAATAATACTAACCAGAATGATGATCGATGAAGCAAACCCAACACTTGACAGACCGACTACTACTCCATGAGAAGATTTTTGAGCGATCGATCTCTCTGATCCTGATCTGATCATCAGGAATCTGGACACAAGAATCACTCGTTGAAAATGAAATGAACCGAGCAATTCTTGACGAATAAGATGGATTCGAACCTACTCGCTGAAGCCGGGATCGATTGGGGATGATCGACGCTGTCACCGCCTGTTGCTAGAGGACGAGATCGCTGTGGTTCGTGTGCGTCGCCAGAACGGTCGTACAGCCGTCGCAACTGTGGAGGAGGAATAAATCATCGCCGTCGTCGCGATACCGGTGGTCGTCGACAGGCGAAACATTGCTGTCGCCATCGAGCCGTGGCTCGCCAAGAAGAAAATCAGGGTTAGTGTTCGGCTTCAGATATTGAGAAAGAAGAGGAGAAAGGAAGAGAGCTCGAGTCTCTGCTCCCAATTTCTTAGAAGAAAAAATAAGAAGCCAGAGAGAGAGAGGAGAGAATTTTATAGAGATTTGAGAATTAATTGGGTATTTACAAAAAGACCCCAGTTAATTGTTTATTACAAACTGTCATGAAAAGTTAGTTAGAAGGGAATTGGGTTTGTTACAAAGTTGTTAAGATGCTAGAAATTAGTTAGGATCTTGGAGAGCACTCCAATTATAGGCTAGAGTATTCTTTAAATTAATAATAATTAATTCATTAATAAAATCACAAGAGGACATTTAAAACAAATTTAAAAATGACTATTCCTCAAAATAAACAGAAAATAATATTTCAAATTTAAATTACCATAAATTCATAAAATTAGGGAAAGTGGGGTTACACTAAATTTGTCTTATATGATCATATCTTTTCTTCTCATGGAGATTTTATTGCATCATTGGATAGTATTACTGTACCTAACAATTGGCAGGTAGCCCAGAACGATCCAAAGTGGAAAGCAGCGATGCACGAGGAGTTGGGAGCTTTGAAGAAGAACCGAACTTGGGAGCTGGTGAGACTGCCAAAAGGAAAGAGAGCAGTCGAATGCAATTGGGTTTTCACTGTGAAGCAGAACCCAAATGGACAGGTTGAGCGCTAAAAAGCTCGACTGGTGGCAAAAGGATACAGTCAGACGTACGACATCGACTATAACGAGACCTTTGCACCAGTGGCGAAGATGAGTACTGTCAGGACCTTGATCTCTCTGGCAGCCAATGGAGGATGGAAGCTACACCAACTAGATGTGAAGAATGCATTTCTTCATGGGGATCTAGTAAAGGAGGTGTACATGGAGATACCACCAGGATTCGGCACCAATCAGACAGAAGGCAAGGTCTGTAGGCTGAAGAAGTCCCTCTATGGACTGAAGCAGTCTCCTCGAGCATGGTTTGACAGGTTCAGGAGAGAAATGATAGGGATGAGATATCAGCAGATCAATACCGATCATACTGTGTTCTTCAGAAAAAGTGGAGGCCACATCACCATGCTTGCGGTGTATATGGATGATATGATTATCACAGGCGATGATGAGCAGGAGATCGCCCAACTCAAGGGGAATCTTGGCAAAGAGTTCGAGGTGAAGGATCTTTGCCCTCTTTGATACTTCTATGGAATTGAGATTGCTCGAGATGCAGAGAGAATTATTCTTTCTCAGAGAAAGTACGCACTGGACTTGCTTACGGAAACAGGGATGATGGGTTACAAACCAGCTACGACACCAATAGACCAGAAGTTCAAGCTGGATGTTGAAGCCGGAGAACCAGTTGACCGGTATAGATAACAGAGATTGGTGGGCATGATGAACTACTTGAGCCACACCCGACCTGATATCAACTTTGCGGTCAGCGTAGTGAGCCGCTATATGCATGACCCCCGGAAGGGTCATATAGACGCAGTGCACCAGATTCTGAGATACTTGAAGGGAGGCCCCGGAAAGGGACTAATTTTCAGAAGGAATAATCATGTGAGCATCGAGGGTTATTATGATTCTGACTGGGCTAGCTGTGCTGACCACAGGAGATCCACCTCGGGATACTGCATATTTGTAGGAGGCAACTTGGTCTCTTGGAGGAGTAAGAAGCAGCCAGTGGTGGCCAGATCAACAGCTGAAGAAAAATATAGAGCTATGGCCTTGGGAGTCACAGAGCTATTGTGGTTGAAGAATATGCAGATAGAGCTGAAGCTAGACCATGGAGCCAAGATAAAGCTATGGTGTGACAACCAATCAGCTATTAGTATTGCCAACAACCCACTACAACATGACAGGACCAAGCATATCGAGATTGACAGATTCATCATCAAAGAAAAGCTAGATATTGGACTACTAGAGCTGGGCTATGTTCCAACCAAAGATCAGGTAGCAGACGGACGGACCAAGGGGCTTAGCGCCGTCAGTATGATGAGAGGATGTGACAAGATGGGCTTAGTTAATATCTTCCGTCCATCTTGAGGTAGAGTGTTGGAATATCCTATTAGTATTTTTGGTATGTTAGAATATGTGTTGGAGTATCCTATTAGTATATTTGGTATGTTGGAATATGCCATAGGATATTCCTATAGAGAGTTATTGTAATGAGGAGGTTGTAAAGCTATAAATAGCCAAGAGATTATCAATAAAATATAACAACTATTTTCTACACTTATTATGCATGTATCCATGTATAAATATGAACACACACTTACCTATATATTTAGATATATCAGTAGACTCACCCACCTATCTATAGTTAGATACATATTAGACACCACCTTATAATTTATATATGGATACCCTCACACACACATACACAAACACACACACGCACACACACACACACACACACACACATATATATATATATATATATATATATATATATATATATATATATATATATATATATTTATTTTATATATATATATATATATTATTTTTATTTTTTTTATTTTATATATATATATAAATATATATATATATATATATATATATATTTAATATATATATATATATAAAAATAAATAAATATATATATATATATATATAATATATATATATATATATATATTTTTTTTTATATATATATATATATATATATATATTAGCCATACACATATGTAGAATCAAATCTAACCGTGCATTTAATGAGATACCATGACACCACACCCCATGTCCTATTTAAGACACGTACCTAAAGTCTCAACTCAAAACGGACACGAAAATCCCTTTGGAGACACGGGTCGAACACTTGGTGCTCAAACCTACGATACGTCTAAGATACTCTATCAAATCTTGTCTGAATCTTGCCAAACTTTATGGGCAAGCCTAAAATAGGTAGACACACCTTATTAGTGAGCCACTAGTCTAGTGTCAAGTGCCATGTGCATTTGGTCATGGACACAACATGTGTAGAAGGCTCAAAATCCTCCAATTTGACCCCGTATACTATCGTATCCAATTGTGGATTTGTAGCTAGCCTCATAACACTCTAACAACACTGGTTAGGTTACTTAATAATAAACACTTGGTGTTCATTCTCGGTTTTTTCTAAGAATGACACAAAAATCATATGTAAAAAGTCTCCAAATGGGTTCAATGAAGCCCAAGCTTCTCCCCATAGAAAGTCATAATGCATGGGTGGGTTCTAAATGACAAATGACACTAAATAAATCAATTTGAAGGATTAATTTCAGAATTTACCAACTAGGAGATGGATTTCCAATAAAATGTCACTAATGGACACAAGTGGACACAACTTTGAAGAATGGACACCTCCTTCAAGCTTCTCTTCTTCCAAGGCTCTCCTCCTTGCAAGTCCAAGCTCTAGCCCCCTTGGGATGACAAGTTGAGAGGGTTTGGAAACAATTTAGGAATGGTGGAGGTTGGCTCTTCTTCTCAAATGAAGAGAAAATAAAATGGAGGCAAGTTAGGGTTTCTAGAGGCTAATAAATGGTCCCAAGAGAGGTTTTATAAGGGGTATAACCAGCCATGAACTCTAACCTTAAATCCCATGTGAAGTGTCTAATAAGCCATCCTAATTAGTCATAAAAGTTTATTTTAGGAAACAATTATGCTATTTGGCTCCCAAATTTTTTAGGTGATGTTATCTCCCATTATGTGGCATCTGACATGGCAACTAACATGGCAGCTGACATGTGTCACGATTCGCACCCACCGTGAGGGTACGAATACGTAACAGCGCCCAGCCTACGCTACAGTGTCGGCGGTAGAACGCTGTTCTAGGTCATGAACTATAACTAACACAATATAGAATAATCTCCAACTGGAGGCTAATCACAGAAGGTACAACTCAATCACAACTAGAGATAGAATATGGCACGATAAAATAGATAAGAAAATCCTCAACTGAGGTACAACAGAAATAAAATATCATAAGTTAATAACTACCAGTCTCAACATTTTTAGAATATACAACTCTGAAATCAAGGAAAACAACTAATCATAAAAAGAAGAATAGCCTAGACTATCTATGCTAAATATGGGTATCATCCTCAGAACCTTCCTGAACCTCCCCAAGGGTCCAGGTCGCGAGTGTCATCTAGGCAAGCTCCAAAGTAAGGGGTGCAGGGTTCCTCATCATCCTCTGTAAAATTTTCAACAGGTCCAGTCAGGACGGGAGCGAGTACAATACATCTCACGCAGATCATAACAGGTTAGAGAATATAAACATGCAAGAGAGTATGATACATGAAACTGAAAGAAAGTACATGATGTAAACAGAGAGAGAACTATAATAGAAATATCTACTATAAGTAGAGAGCTACCAGTGACTAGTGATTTAGAGTACAAAGTCGACATACGAATGGCATGATTTTCACATGGCTATACTAAAGAGGCGTTCATGGCTATACTACTTTGGAATTGTTCACATGACTATTTATACTCCCCCATACCCCAATCAATACACAAGGATCCAGACAAGTTATGTTACGTACATGGTTTTCATATGAAAGCCCATAAATGGGTGCACATGAAGTATAAATGCGGGCTCATAAATGAGTGCACATGAAATTCACATGAAGGCCCATAAATGGGTGCACATGAAATTCACATGAGGGCTCATAAATGAGTGCACATGAAGTATAGGTTATACATGAGATACATGAGAAACATGACCGATCATGAGAGCACATGAGAGTACATGAGCATACATGAACGAGCATGAAGCACAGGAGAAACATAAATAACATGAGAGCGAAGAATACATGATGTACATGAAACACATGACATGATATATCCGATGCTCCCGAGGGGGATTACATCGCATGAAAAGATCCATATAGTACCAATCCGTGATAATATCGTGACAGCATCAAATAAGGTAAACTAGAGCAGGAATATAATTCTAAGCAAGTTATGAAATGATCAGAGAATGTACTCGCCGGGTATCTGAATAGCTGTGAGAATATACTGTCCGAGATGAGGTATCTGACTCCTATTTAGAGCAATACAAGTCAAGACATATACGTGGGATGGTAAATGAAATTTACAATGCATCTACATGCTGTCTAGGTCAAATTAGACTAAAGTCAACTCTTGGTCAACTCTAGTCAACTACACTAGTCAAACTAGGTCAACCTAACCCAGACAAGTCTTACTAGGCCTAACCAAGACTAGGCTAGCACTCATATACCATCACAAGGCAATGTGAACCACAACAATGCATGATATAAAATAGATACTATATATAAATACATATCTTCATAAATACATGCATATCCACATTACATACATATATATATATAGGCATATGTTAAATCATTCATATTTACATAGTTACATAGATATATATATTCATGCACATTTACATATATACTTTTATACATTATATATGTTAACATTCATTACAATGCATTATATTTTACTTATACCTTTGATTGATTGATTCATTCATATATGACATTCATTCATTCATATTACATACTTACATGCATCTATACATTAAATACATTTTATACATCATGTAAAAATAAAAGAGGGAAAAAGGGGGAAAATTTGAAATGGAAAGGGAAGGGAAGGAAAATATAAGGAAAAGGGGAAACAATGGATATATACATGCTTGCATCATATATTCTACATTACCATACATGCTATCATTATATATTGCATTATATTATTTATATATTATGCACTCATATCTATCATTACATGTATAACTTGCATTCATTTCTAACATTCATTATATACTTTCATGCATATATTGTATATCATTCTTTCATTCAGGCATTTATGCATTGCTTACATACATTATATTAATTGCATTCCTACATGCTTGTATTCAACCATATATATACATTAATGTAAAGAGGATATATATCATATATATATATCATTTCATTCATCTAACATGTCATGTATTACATACTCTATATTCATTTAATAGCCATACTACATAGGCTCATAGGTTACACAAATTACATATATCGTATAGTCACTCTTCTACTTAAAACCAATACTGTACCAATTGGGCCTCTACTAAATTTTAGGATTAAAGTATGTTGTAGCCATTCGTGTTAGCTTTCTGAAACTTCAAACGGATCGCATTTTCGTGTCTAGAAGCTCCCGAAAGTGCGAAAATACCGAAACACATTCGTCTTTCGTACAGCTGACACTCAAATAATTCTACAGAAAGTTACAGAAAGAATTTGTATTATTAAAATATATATTTGGAAAGCTAACTTCGATACGGTTATTTTAAAAAAATAGGAGATAAATCGGAGTTCTAAGCTAAAAGTTATGATATTTCTACGTTGCTTTGGTTAATAAAAACGTGGATGAATATTATGACGAATTTGAGTTATTTTGGACAAAAGAACACATATAGGCCAAGATACTTGGATACAAACATAGGTATCCAAATGAAACTCATTCTAACCATCCTAACTAAGATCAATCCACTCTCTAACCATTCTAAAACTGAATTTAAATATCTATTTAAACTATTATCATACATACATACACATGAGGTGTCCTAATTTGGGATCTATCAAGTAGGACACAAGACACCTATCTAAAATCCTCAAGAGAGCTCCAAATGGCCTATAATTTGAATATAAAGGGGACACATGCATGAGAATGGATCATACAGATTCAAAACTAATTTATATGCAAAAGAAATCGATTTAGAGGATGGGTTTTACCTACATGGGAGTGGAATCCCAATGAAATCCTTTAGGACACGGCTCCTATACGAAGATCCCTCAAAGTGGACACTCCTTCTTGTACTTCTCTTCCAATCCTTGGTAGCACCCTTCCCTTGGAGAATGAGAATGATTGAGAGAAGATATGGTGAAGGAATGATTTGATTTGGAGATCAAATCAAAGGGAAGGCTCTCTAAAATTAGGAAAGAACAAAAGGAAAATAAAAGAGGCAAGATTGAAATGAATGAAATGAATCATTCTCCCCTAAAGGTGGCTGCCATAAAGAGTCCATTAGGGCTAATGGGAAATGTCCTAATTGCCCCTCTCTAGTCTCATATGGTTAAGTCTAGACTAGGTTCAAGTTTGGGGTCAAAAGGATCTAGTTTTGAGTGTCTAACTTAACCATTCTAACATGATAAAAATTAGTCTAACTAAATAACATAAATGTTGGATTTTATGGGCCATGCTTAACTTAATATTGGGTCCCATCTAGAGTTTAAGCTACCCAGGTCACAATAAAAGTCGGAACGAGACGAAACTCAAACCCGACTAAACAAATCCAATAAAAATAATATTAAAAATATAAAATTTTCCCAAAATATTAAAATATGAAAAATAACCAAAATCATAATACATCAATTTAAATATTATTGAAATAATCTAAAATTTACCAATTAATCAAAATCCTAAATAATTCAAAAGTCACAAAATTACCAAAATGCCCTTAGCCTAAAAAGTTTTAAATAGTCATTCTAATCACATGGTTAGGTCCCCATGGTCATGGTTAGTCTCTAGGCTCAACAGTTCTAGGGTTCATTAGCTAACACATCAAAAATTATAATTCACCAATTTAAAATAGTATTAAATTAATTAAAAATTCCCATAAATCCTAAATCCTATTATTAAATAATAAACTTTTACAAAAGTTCAAAATTACTCTCATTTTAGAAAAGTGGGTGTTACAATTCTACCCTGCTTAGAAAATTTCGTCCTCGAAATTAAGATGGTCGTACTTCTTCTAGAGTCTCGTCCCCAACAATCAAAGTCTCAGAACTTACCTAAATCATACAATTTAAAAGAATGGCATACAGGGTCATGGCATATAGTGGTAGTGTAAGTCCCATCTAGGTATACTAGTTACACTAGACCAAAACAATCATAGGGTATCAAAACATACAAGCAATCAAGGGTGTTGAACTAGAAAAGTTACAAAAACAATAATCAGCAAGGCTGTAAGGCAGTCTACCATCCTATATGAAAACTGTTAATTATCAAAAATACAATAAGATAACTACTAATCATCTATAAAGGGGTACTATTTAAGAAAAATCAAAACCAAAAGTTTAAGGAACAAAAGTCAATAGCATTGAATCCAATCACAATATAATATATATAGAAAGAGAGAGTGTTAGAGAGGGAAAAGCTAACATTATGTAAAGGTTATGTGGTTAGTGTGTGTATGGGTGTATGTGGACATGTTCATATGGTTAGATAGTAGGCTTGTGTGTGTGAAATATACATGAAAGTGTATAAGAGAATTTGGGTCTCAAAACAATAGCTATCATGTTACACTATTTATGGCATATTGGTTAAACAGTCTACAAGGCACAAGCTATTTACTCATAACATGCATGGCTAACCATATATATATGTATATCTATATGTATATAGAGGTAGAGATTTAATTATGTATCTATATACATTATAACATGTATGCATAAACTATATATATATATATATATATATATATATATATATATATATATATATATATAGATTTATGAACATAACATGGAGATGAAGGGTTAGGTTTACATGGCAGTTGTGTATATTAGTGTAGAGTGTCAAGTGTACATGGGTTAAAACTTGAAATCAAGGGTTCAATCATTCAGTTTAGTTCAACATTACATATTAATCCGAAATTGAACTACACATTTGAAAGCAATGTAAAAATGTTAACATGTATTCAGTTTTCAGGATTTTGTAGAAATTCGAACATCAAAACCAACCCAACGTTTACCACAACAAGAACCTAACATGTAAGAGTATGAAACCTAACATTATATCCCTACATACAACAATGTATACGGCTCAAAACATTACATTTAAAAAACTGCAAATTGACTAATCACTTAGAATTCAGGCTTAAAGGGTTAATATGCACACAGTCTCAGATTTGACAAATTCAAACACAAAACTCAACCAATTTCTTTAAAACTTGAAACCCTGTATATAACATACATGTGCAGTGATGTAAACAACGACTAATAACATAAAATTTATATTTAATTTACGAATTTAATCTGGAAAATGGAGAACTAGTCACTGATACTGTACTATATTAGAAATATTGGGATTTTGAGAAATTAACGTCAAACATATTAATATGCATTTAGATAGGTTGGTAATCAAGTGTAGCATCCATACGTGTCAGGCAAATATCTGTCTCGACTATATATATATATATATATTTAAGGTAATACAAGAAATAAATGGCAAGAAGGAAATAATGATAAAATCTGTTCTGCTTATCTATTTAAAAGAAGGAACCATTTTGAAACCAGAGCTATAATATCAAATCCAAGTTAAGGTCTAGCAAAATCATTGATTCATTGTATTAGAAAAAAATTTATAGCAAGAAGTTACACTAGATTTTTAATAACAGCTAAGCTACTCCTACTCATACTCCTACTCCTAAGTTATTTGATGATGGAATACAATTTATAACAACAGAATGGTACGATAGAGATGATATATTTAAAAACCTTCTCAAGATACAATCTGATAATCATATGCGTCTGTCCAAAATCATGTTACTCAGAGTCCTCGCCATGCCAGTAAGCAAGGCTGCGATAAATGATAGATTCCATAACTGTAGTATGCACCTCTACAATCATGTCGTCTGGAAATCTCGTTATGCCGACTAGTATAGCAGCGAAAAATTCTAAATCTTATAATCAAGATACGTACATCTGAAGTCAGGTCCCTATGTTTCCGCCACGCCAGCTAATTTGGCTGCGATAAACTACATGTTCCATAATCAAGTAGACGTTTTACCATCCCTGTATTCCTGTCAACATATGTTATCAGAAAATATTGTAACTCAGGCCATAAAATTTATCTCGATAGAAAAATCAAAATCAACAACGATCCAACAAAATCAAATTCAATAATCAAGGAGTGAGAGCAACAAACAAGGGTAATGATTTCAAATTGAAGTTTAAATAAGATTCTCAAGGGTCGTCCCAGGAATCTCTCAAGGAATCCTAACTGTGATTGAGTGCCTTCAAAAATATCCTAATCCTACTGCAGGCTGTAGTGATACTCTAGTTCGAATACCACTACATAAACTCGACCTGCATGGGCCACCACTAAAAATGTATCACGACCCGCACCCTAGATTAAGGGCACGAAAAGTGGGTACATCCAGCCTACGCCGCATTGTCGGCGGTAGAACGCTGTTGTAGGACATGAACTATAACTAACACAATATAGAATAATCTCCAACTGGAGGCTAATCACAGAAGGTACAACTCAATCACAACTAGAGATAGAATATGGCACGATAAAATAGATAAAAAAATCCTCAACTGAGGTACAACAGAAATAAAATATCATAAGTTAATAACTACCAGTCTCAACATTTTTAGAATATACAACTCTGAAATCAAGAAAAACAACTAATCATAAAAAGAAGAATAGCCTAGACTATCTATGCTAAATATGGGTATCATCCTCAGAACCTTCCTGAACCTCCCCAGGGGTCCAGGTCGCGAGTGTCATCTAGGCAAGCTCCAAAGTAAGGGGTGCATGGTTCCTCATCATCCTCTGTAAAATTTTTAACAGGTCCAGTCAGGACGGGAGCTAGTACAATACATCTCACGCAGATCATAACAGGTTAGAGAATATAAACAAGCAAGAGAGTATGATACATGAAATTGAAAGAAAGTACATAATGTAAACAGAGAGAACTGTAATAGAAATATCTATTATAAGTAGAGAGCTACCAGTGACTAGTGATTTAGAGTACAAAGTCGACATATGAACGGCATGATTTGCACATGGCTATACTAAAGAGGCGTATATGGCTATACTACTTTGGAATTATTCACATGACTATTTATACTCCCCCACACCCCAATCAATACACAAGGATCCAGACAAGTTATGTTATGTACATGGTTTTCACATGAAAGCCCATAAATGGGTACACGTGAAGTATACATGAGGGCTCATAAATGAGTGCACATGAAATTCACATGAAGGCCCATAAATGGGTGTACATGAAATTCACATGAAGGCTGATAAATGAGTGCACATGAAGTATAGGTTATACATAAGATACATGAGAAACATGACCGATCATGAGAGCAAATGAGAGTACAAGAGCATGCATGAACGAGCATGAAGCACATGAGAAACATGAATAACATGAGAGCGAGGAATACATGATGTACATAAAAATATGATATGATGTATCCGATGCTCCCGAGGGGGATAACATCGCATGAAAAGATCCATATAGTACCAATCTGTGATAATATCATGACAGCATCAAATAAGGTAAACTAGAGCAAGAATATAATTCTAAGCAAGTTATGAAATGATCAGAGAATGTACTCGTCTGGTATCTGAATAGCTGTAAGAATATACTGTATGAGATGAGGTATCTGACTCCTATTTAGAGCAACACAAGTCAATACATATACGTGGGATGGTAAATAAAATGTACAATGCATCTGCATGCTGTCTAGGTCAAACTAGACTAAAGTCAACTCTTGGTCAACACTAGCCAACTACACTAGTCAAACTAGGTCAACCTAACCCAGACAAGTCTTACTAGGCCTAATCAAGACTAGGCTAGCACTCTTATACCATCACAAGGCAATGTGAACCACAACAATGTATGATATAAAATAGATACTATATATAAATATATATCTTCATACATACATGCATATCCACATTACATACATATTTATATATATAGGTATATGTTAAATCATTCATATTTACATAGTTACATAGATATATACATTCATACACATTTACATATATACTTTTATACATTATATATGTTAACATTCATTACAATGCATTATATTTTACTTATACCTTTGATTGATTCATTCATTCATATATGACATTCATTCAGTCATATTACATACTTACATATATTTATACATTAAATACATTGTGTACAACATGTAAAAATAGAAGAGGAAAAAAGGGAAGAAAAACTGAAATGGAAAGGGAAGGGAAGGAAAATGTAAGGAAAAGGGGAAACAGTGGACATATACATACTTGCATCATATATTCTATATTACCATACATGCTATCATTATATATTGCATTATATTATTTATATATTATGCATTCATATCTATCATTACATGTATACCTTGCATTCATATCAAGCATTCATTATATACTTTTATGCATACATTGTATATCATTCTTTTATTCATGTATTTATGCATTGCTTACATACATTATATTAATTGCATTCCTACATGCTTGCATTCAACCATATATATATACATTAATGTAAAGAGGATATATATCATATATATATCATTTCATTCATCTAACATATCATGTATTACATAATCTATATTCATTTAATATCCATACTACATAGGCTCATAGGTTACACAAAATGCATATATCGTATAGTCACTCTTCTACTTAAAACCAATACTATACCAATTGGGCCTCTACTAAATTCTAGGATTAAAGTATGTTGTAGCCATTCGTGTTAGCATTCCGAAACTTCAAACGGATCGCATTTTCGTGTCTGGAAGCTCCCAAAATTGCAAAAATACGAAACACGTTCGTCTTTCGTACAGCTGACACTCAAATAATTCTACAGGAAGTTACAGAAAGAATTTGGATTATTAAAATATATATTTGGAAAGCTAACTTCGATACGGTTCTTTTAAAAAAATGGGAGATAAATCGGAGTTCTAAGCTAAAAGTTATGACATTTCTAAGTTACTATGGTTAATAAAAATGTGGATGAATATTATGACGAATTTGAGTTGTTTTGGACAAAAGAACACATATAGGCCAAGATACTTGGATACAAACATAGGTATCCAAATGAAACTCATTCTAACCATCCTAACTAAGATCAATCCACTCTCTAACCATTCTAAAACTGAATTAAATATCTATTTAAACTATTATCATACATACATACACATGGGGTGTCCTAATTTGGGATCTATCAAGTAGGACACAAGACACATATCTAAAATCCTCAAGGGAGCTCCAAATGGCCTCAAATTTGAATATAAAGGGGACACATGCATCAGAATGGATCCTACGGATTCAAAACTAATTTATATGCAAAGAAAATCGATTTAGGGGATGGGTTTTACCTATTGGGAGTGAAATCCCAATAAAATCCTTTAGGACACGGCTCCGATACGAAGATCCCTCAAAGTGGACACTCCTTCTTGCACTTCTCTTCCAATCCTTGGTAGCACCCTTCCCTTGGAGAATGAGAATGATTGAGAGAAGATTTGGTAAAGGAATGATTTGATTTGGAGATCAAATCAATGGGAAGGCTCTCTAAAATTAGGAAAGAACAAAAGGAAAATAAAAGAGGGAAGATTGTAATGAATGAAATAATCATTCTCTCCTAAAGGTGGCTGCCATAAAGAGTCCATTAGGGCTAATGGGAAATGTCCTAACTGTCCCTCTCTAGTCTCATATGGTTAAGTCAAGACTAGGTTCAAGTTTGGGGTCAAAAAGATCTAGTTTTGAGGGTCTAACTTAACCATTCTAACATGATAAAAATTAGTCTAACTGACCAACTTAAATGTTGGGTTTGTGGGCCATGCTTAACTTAATATTGGGTCCCATCTAGAGTTTAAGCTACCCGGGTCACAATACAAGTCGGAACGAGACAAAACTCAAACCCGGCTAAACAAATCCAATAAAAAATAATATTAAAAATATAAAATTTTCCCAAAATATTAAAATATAAAAATAACCAAAATCATAATACATCAATTTAAATATTATTAAAATAATCTAAAATTTACCAATTAATCAAAATCCTAAATAATTCAAAAGTCACAAAATGACCAAAATACCCTTAGCCTAAAAAATTGTAAATAGTCATTCTAATCACATGGTTAGGTCCCCATGGTCATGGTTAGTCTCTAGGCTCAACAGTTCTAGGGTTCACTTGCTAGCACATCAAAATTATAATTCACCAATTTTAAATAGTATTAAATTAATTAAAAATTCCCATAAATCGTAAATCCTATTATTAAATAATAAACTTTTACAAAAGTTCAAAATTACTCTCACTTTAGAAAAGTGGGTGTTACAACATGTCATATTTTAACCAAAAAAATTAATTACCTAATTTTTTTTATTGTTAATGTTAATGTTAATGCTAATTTTAATTTAATGTTAATGCTAATTATAATGTTAATGTTAAAACTAATGTTAATGTTAATATTAATTAATATTAATATTAATATTAATATTCATGTTAATTTGATATTAATATTAATTTTAATGTTAATGTTATCGCTAATTTTAATTTAATGTTAATATTAATTTTAATGTTATTGTTAATTTTAATATTAATGTTCATATTAATCTGATATTAATTTTAATTTAATATAAATTTTAATGTTTAATGTTATTTTGCCATGTCAACTGTCATGTCACCAGTCATGTCATATGCCACATAAAAGGAGATGGTATCATCCCAATTTTTTGGGAGCCAAATAGCATTTTTGTTTAGAAATGTTTGCCATTGATCGTCGTAGAACAGAATAATTTTATAGGAGGACTGAACTTGACTCACAATTACAAACTCGCTTATACAAAAAAGAGCCTAGCAACAAAACCTAGGAAAAGAAATCTAAGTATAATTATTTAGTTTTGATTCTGGAGGTGACGGTAGAGGCTCGGGGGAGTGCTATCAACTCTGCCTTACTCCTTGGACGATCGAACGCAAACTCAACTCAGGTAAAGAAATGCTCTCTGAAGACACGAAGGAAAGAGTCTGCTTCTGAGATTTGTGTGCTTTCTTATGCGTATCTCTCTGTGCGCCTGTGTCACTGCAAGGGAACAGCACCTTGCTATTTATAGCAATTCATGAGTAATGGGATGTACAGCCACGTGACAAATTTTGGGCCACATCTTTGTAACTGTGCCTCAAGACTCGATTTATAGTGGACAGCTGGGGGTTGGTTGAGATTGATCATGATCTGCTTGTTGCAGTAAATCTGAACTATTACGACTTGGTCAATCTCTGCCACGTGTCTTAAATACTATTCTGTGGCGAGCCACATGAAGGATATATCCTGGCTGAGCCGCATGAAGGACTGTCTCATAACCGAGCCGTATGAAAAATGTCTCATGACCGAGCCGCATGGAGGACGTCTTATAACCGAGCCGCATGAAGAATGTCTCATGACCGAGCCGCATGAAGGACGTTTCATAACCGAGCAGCATGAAGAATGTCTCATGACCGAGCCGCATGAAGGACGTCTCATAACCGAGCCGCATGAAGAATGTCTCATGAGCGAACTGCATGAGTGATACTTCATGACCGAGCCGCATGAGAGTTGTCTCATGACTGAGCCGCATAAGGAGTGTCTCATAGGCGATCCACATGAAGAGTCTTATAGCCGAGCCACATGAAGAGCCTCCTTTGGTTTCTGAAATGTGCCGACTGTCATTATGATTTTTTTGTCTTTTTAGGAGCATGTCACGCATTATCTTCGTGTCAGAGCTGTCATCTTTGTGTCAGAGTAATTATGGCCAGCTACCCGAGGAGACATTTATTGTTTAGTCTGATTTCGAACCGCATAAGGCTTTCCGTTGCTTTTTAGGCCGCATGAAACTTTCTGGGTTTTGAGACGCATTAAGCTTTTTAGGTTTTGAGCCGCATGAAGCTCCATGTTGATTTCGAGCCGCATAGAAAGTCCCCTTTCTTTTCCATGCTTATACTAGACCCCCTTCAAATTATTCAAATTGTAAATTTGAAATACTTTGAATAAGAAGCATGGGTATATCCTAGGAAGCATTGAGACCGCATAGGCTCTCCATGCCGTATAGGCTTCTCTGACCGCATACTGGTTTCGTGCCACGTGGGCATCCCATTACTTCGACATTAATTGTTTCAGATTTGCTTTGATGATTTGGAGCCGTTTTTTGGATAGAATTCCAAGAGTCGCCTTTATTCTTCGGCCAGCATGAAATCCGAAGCAACTTCTATCGATCTACGTGCCTTTGTCAGCCTATAAATACAAGAAGTTTTGAGAAGAGAGGTTCCTTCTTCCTTTCTTCAAACTTTTCATTACCCTAGCCGCCGTTTCTCCTCTTCTCTCGATCAACTATGGCTCCCAAAGCTTCTTCCGGCGCTGCAGCGAAGGGTAAAGGGCTTGCTTCTTCGTCGAATACGGCAAGCTCGATCCACCCCGACGTTCATCCTCCTATTAGTCGTAAGAGCGATGGAAAAAAACTGCATTAATCTAAACCCTAGATACAATGGCTATGTCGCATATTTTATGCGCGGGCCCTTCTCTGTTATGCTTCGGCATAGTTGATGCTCTTTTCGTCTTCACTGAACTGCCCAAGTTCTGTGTGATGAATCTGCATGAACTGTGCCGAATGGGCCGCATGAATGCCTCATGGCTAAACCGCATGGGGTATGTTTCATGTCTGAGCCGCATGAGAGATGTCTCATGACTTAGCCGTATGAGAGATGTCTCATGATCGAGCCGCATGATAAATGCTTCATGACCGAGCCACATGAGAGATGCTTCATGACCGAGCCGTATGAGAGGTGTCTCATGATCGAGCCACATGAGAGATGTCTCATATCCGAGCCACATGAGAGGTGTCTCATGACCGAGCCGCATAAGAGATGTCTCATGACCGCATAAGCACTTTATGGACAGGGCCGCATGAACGTCCAGCTAACAGAGTCGTATAAGCTCGGAAAGTAGTAAGTGGTTTTTTTTACTATCTTCTAACTTCTTTCTTTTTTTCCTTTTCAGTGAAGCTGCCGATCAATCCCTCGGGGGAGCTCTTAGTAGGTTAAGCTCAATCTGCCTTGGGTGTGAGGTTCGACCAGGTGGTTGAATATGTGACAGCCCAATTTACTAAGAATCAATCTGAGGATAGGCTGAGGGACATCAGAAACCAATCCTTCTTCTATCTCTTGGACATGATAAACTCGGGGAAATTGGGGGGTACGCATCTGAAACCCGCATTCTTCTTTGGAGATGCCTTAACTGTAAAGAACTCCAGCGTTCTAGATTTATCAAAAAGTTGGAGTTTTTTTTCCAACGGGATGGCGATTCATATTCCTCAGATGGAGCGTCATTTCCCGCTGTCCTGGTTTAATATGCTGCCAATTGACAGAAAAATAGTAGACTCCCTAACTCTAAGCCAGCAGGGGATCTTCGTGGGTGATATTCATTATAACAAAACATCGAGGTCAATAGTCGCGAGCAAGATACCGTTCAGCCTTTTTGTGATGGGGTTGGCCTCTGGCAGTTTCATAAACGTGCAGGGTCCCAACTTTAGGTTATCCCAAGCTGATACTTTTATGAACCAGATTGCTCAAAAGGGGTCCTACCCTACTGGTCGACTGTCACTGTTGAACTGGATGAACCCCACCCCTCCATGGATCAATTTGACATTATGGATCTTGCGGACATATGAGGAACTCCTGTACGAGATTGGTCTTTATCATGCTATACGGGGCACTTGTTATGGTCTGTCCATAAACAAGAAGTTGTTCATGGCTCTTCTCGAGATGTACAACCATCGCACGGGGACCTTTTTCACACCTGAAGGGGAAATGGGACTCGTCTCCATGAGATGCATGAAGTCTCCAAGCTACCGTGGGGAGATAAAGTTTTTGAAGCGTATACCCCTACAAATGAAGAATTTAAGGAATTAGAGCGACAGTTTTTGGGTTTTGTGGCTGTTTACCGGGAGTTGCTATGTCACCATAGCACATGCCAACAAATATCTAAGAAGAAGAATGATAGCTCATAAGGAAACCTTTCTCACACCAAGACGTGGCTCAGCTACCTGTTTGAACTAGGTGCCTCAGGCCGGGTTTTCCCTTGGAGTCCTCGAACCCGGGAGGAGGTGCAAAATTAGGTGTTGAATGGCAAGAGGGTTAAGACTACTGGTGATAGATTCGGGAGCCAATTTGACGCCTTTAGTTACTTTTATCAAGATACCCAGAGGATGTCTGATAAGGCCCTCCTGGCAGGATTTCTGATGCTATGGCTGCAAAATTGTGTAGTTTCGGGAGGGCTGGTGTGAATGAGAGAATCAGCCATAACCTGTCCCGCTGTGAAGCTAGTCTTTGGAGGCAGGCTAGCTCTACTCCCTGTCATGGTATGCAGCATTTATCGTGGCCTTCGTGCTTTTTCGTCCAAAGTCATTTCTCGCGATACGACGAAGGATGTTGAACGAATTGAGCTGCCCTATCATTATCTGATAGGGTGGCTGTTAATGCATTGTCCGTCTTTGACGAGGCCCGGTCCAGAAGACGACATGACCGCTGATGATGCCTTCATCTACCAGTACCGTCGTATGCCCTGGGAGTACACTACTATGCCAGCCTGTCGGTTGGCGCTGGCGCGAGAGGACTGATACTCCTTTTTCGTGTCTGTTTCTCATTTTACCGACGAAGAAGTAAGAGACGTACATCTTGATGGTGCTACGTCTCCCCATTTTTTGTCCAAAAAGATGCTCCTCTGGTTGCAGAACATCCGTCATGCACATCTGGTATATCGTAATCGCAACTCCGTCTTTTTGGAGCCTTACTTACCCAGTCGATTCTCTCGACAATTTGGATATAGTCAAATGTTCTTGGATAACCCCAGCTCATGTCTGGGTTTCGAGGGTAGCATTCTGGATGGCATCCGGGCTTGGCATTATTATAGCGCAGTTCATACCCGTGCCGGCTTCTCCGTACCCGATGCTAGAGAGTCGGGGCATATTTTGTATATAGCGGCCATGTACCATGTCATGGTAAATAAGCCTCCTAGCGATTTTGACCCCAGTACCATCTTCATTACCGATACTGGTTTGGAGGAGAAGCCAAAAGATTCCCAGACGAGGGCCAAGAAGGGGAAGACAGTTGAAGTGTCTGATTCGGAGTCTATTAACGTGGATGAGGAGGATGACCCTGATAATCTGCTTCCTTCTGCAGACGATTTGGTTGCAGATCTGCCCCTTGCTGTGCCTAGTCCTTCGCCTAAACGAAGCAAGCATGAGTCCTCTGTCGTCGGTAAAACTTACTCCTAAAAACGGGTCGCGGTCAAGCCTCGCGGGCCGAGCACTAGGGAGAGAAGTGATGACGTCGAAGCCGTTTCAGAGGTGAATCGAGTTACGACCACCCTTTTTAGTTCTTCTTTTCTGAAATATAATCTGATCGTCTTTTTTTTTCTTTGTAGGCGTCAGGAGAAGTGAATTCCACGGAGCCGGCTACCGCCTCTGAGGTCGACCCTGTTATAGCCACCTTAATTGGTGCTGTGACTGCCGAGCTTCCTTCAACCACGGTCGTCCCGGCAACGACTGAGATTCCTCATACTGCCGACATCTCAACCAGGGTTGATGCAAGCTTTACTGAATTAGTCCCCGAGGTTGCTGAACCTCAGCCGGTTGATACCGACCCAGTTGTATCCACTTTCGGGGCGGCTGGGGCAGAGGAAGCAGCTGCAACTGGCTCAGGTGTCACCATTGAAGGGGATATGGTGGCTGTGAGTGAGCCTCAGCCTCAGCGACCCTTCTCTGGTAAGCTATGTCATGTCTTGACTAGTGAGGAGGTTCATTTGCTCTATCTTCACATCCTTCGGGTTACGTGGATCGATGGTTGTTCTGGACATACAGGTCCTGCTCCTTCATTGTCGACAACGGACACCATCGGGGGAGAAGCTACCAGGGTGGGTTTAGAGGAAGGAAGTACGCCTCTTCCTCCTCCAGCTCGGATCGAGGGCCCTCTTGCCAGGTCGAGTTCAGGAGGACAAGTAGCAGGACTGTCGGGGTGGGGAGAAATGTTCCCTGCACCCTCCTCGATTAATATGGGTTTATCATCGAAGGTCGATCTTTCTGTACTGCCAAGTCTTCGAATCCTTCGGGCTGCGGAAGAGGAGATGATTGCTGTTCAGGCGTCTTATCGTTCGAAACTTGCATCCCTAGTGATAGGGGCATCAAGTTCTGGTACATCTTCGTTGCAACCATCTTTAACTCTCTCGGCTACTCTTCCTTTAACACCGTCCTCTTCGGAGGTTCTAGATGAATCGTCAAAGGATGTGATTGATAGTTTTTACCACCATTTGAAACGAGGGGTCAAAGCTGCCCTGGAAAGAGGGACATCCTTTGTACTGCTCGTCAATGTACCCGCAGTCAAATTGAACTCCTCAGAACACTCCCTGGCGGGGCAGGGATGGTCGACCTCTTGGAGCCCAAATTGGTAGAAGCTGATAAGCTCGTGGCTCAGTTTCAAGGGCTGCGGCAACTTGATATGTCTTTGGCCATAGATCAGGAGCATGCCTTCCTTACAACAGCCATAGAGAAGGTAAAGATGGTATCGAATACGTCCAAGCCTGCTCTAGTGAAGGACCTTCAAGATCTGTCACTGAGGTATGATCAACTAAGCCGCAGAAGAGAGGACTGTTTAGCTTGGGAAGAGGCCGCATCTCGTATAATAGCCGATACCAACGAACATATCCTCTAACTTCAGACAAAGTTAGCTTCTTTAGAATATAAGCTCCAGGCCTCCCGTAGAGATAAGGAGTTAATTTGCAGAGAGTCCGACCAGGTCACCCGAACCACTGCTGTCCTGGAGTGTACGCTGAAGAAATTTGAAGACCGTTGGCAGGCACATGTGCATCTAGAGGATGCAGAAAAGTTGACTCAAGAGGCTGAGCGCTGGGCCACACTGAGGATTGAGCGGTTGACAACCAAGCAGAAGGACCGGCTCAGAGAACTCAGTATCGTCGAACCATAATCGGATTTTTTTCTCTTTTATTGTTATGTCCTTCCATTTTTTTAAAACAGGATGTGGTCCCATAAAAATATGGCACTTTTTGACTTTAAATGAATGAGTATGTTTACCTCATTCTTTATTTGTGGTATCTGTTGTGTTTGTACAATATCTTTGGTGTTATGGTACTTGCCCCACTGGTGGACATTCTATGGACCTATTACCCTTGGCATACCTTGGTTTTAGGTGTGGATAATAAGTTTGATAGAGAGACCCAACATATTTACTTGAACGTGGTGAACATGAGGTTTGATAATAGAACCTTCCTACTCAGAGGTACTGAGGACATGGTAGGGGTGGACTCAAATGAGGATACATAGAACAACTCAGGTAATATGGACGTGGAAGCTCTACGTAACGGGTAATGAATGCCGCGGAACAATTGGGTTCCAGAAGCATATAATTGCGAATAAGGGGTGTATGTACTAGAGGACCTAATACATCATTTGGGGTCATCTGCGGACATTTGTGGTCAACTGTAGACATTTGTGGGCCTATTACCCTTGGTGTACCCTAGTTTTGGGTACGGATAATAGGTCGAGAGAACCAACATACTTACTCAGAGGTAATGAGGACGTGGTAAATATGGGGTTTTTACAACAGAGTCTTCCTACTCAGAGGTAATGAGGACGTGGCAGGAGTAGACTCAACGAAGGATACATAGAACAACTCAGAGGTAATATGGACGTGGAAGTTCTAGGTAAGGGGTGATTTGTTTGTGATGGAAGAGAAACAACTCAGAGGTGGCATCGACGTGGTTGTTTCGAGAATTTTGTGGACCTGTTACCCTTTTTTATGTACTGAAAGCGCGTGTAACAGATTCTGAGGAAAATGCTCTTTTAGGAGAAATTCAGAGGTATGATCATACATAACTTGCTGCCCAGAAGATGCGATATAAATTAATTTGGGATGACCAACAAGTAAGTTCAGCTGTACCTAAGGTTACATAACTCAACAATCCGGTTGACTCGGAGGGTGTCCTTTAGACATAATATTTCTTCAGAAACTTGCCGTTGATGGGCATCATGAGCAAGTCTCCATTTTGCATTGCAAGACGGTATGTACCATTGGAGAATACAACCTCAATGATAAATGGGCCTTCCCACTTGGGGTAGAACTTGCCGGCGGTTTTATGAGTCATAACCATCGGCCTACGAACTTCTAAAACAAGATTGCCTACTTGGAATCTTCTCAGTTTGACCTTTTTGTTGAAGGATCCAGAGATACGTGCTTGATATAGCTCGATTCGTTGTTGAGCTAGCAGACACTTCTCATCTAAGGCCTCTAATTCTTGTAGCCGACGACGGTAATTATCATCCGACTTTAGTCTGTAAGTGAGGGCGACACGGAGTGAGGGGATTTGAGTTTCCAGTAGGAGAACTGCCTCACTTCCGTATAACAAAGAGAATATTGTGTTCCTAGTGGATGTTCGGACTGTAGTACGGTACGCCCATAAGCATTCGCCAAGCTTTTTATTCCAGTCGCATTTGTTTGAGGATACGAACTTCTTGAGAAGCTTGATTATAGTTTTGTTGAAAGCTTCAGCCAGACCATTAGCAGCCGGGTTGTATGGTGTTGAAGCAACATTCTGAATTCGGTGTTTGTCGTAAAACCGATAGAAGGCATGGCTTGCAAACTGCGGACCATTGTCGTGGATGATCCTTCGAGGTAGTCCAAAGCGATAAATGACGTGATGCTTGACAAAGTTGATCATGTTTGATGTCTTTACTTCTGCAAGCGAAACAACTTCCGCCCATTTGGAGAAGTAGTCCGTAATTGTGAGTATAAAGCGGTGTCCTCTGGACGAAGGCGGGGTGATTGGACCAATGATATCCATTCCCCATGCCTCAAATAGCCAGGATGCCACCGTCGGATGTAGGAATTCGGATGGCTGGTGTATGAAATCTGCGTGGACCTGACAATCTTTACATTTTCTTGCATAGTTTATCGCATCTGCAACCATCGTAGGCCAGTAATAGCCTATCCGACGAAGGCAGTTTTGTAATTTTGGGCCAGGTTGATGGGCCCCACAAACGCCATCGTGAGCTTCGTACACGGCTTCTTTGGCTTCCGTATTTGACAAACACCGGAGCAGTAATCCATCATAGGATCATCGATACACCATTTTTGTCTCTGTATCGTAGAAGAATCTGAGAGAACGTCTTCTAATATAAATAGCTTCTTTCGAATTTTCTGGTAAGATACCATAGACTACAAAGTCAATAAATAGAAGTCTCCAGTCCTGTGTTTTGTCGACCATCAGGGCAGAATAACTCACAGCAACTTGAACATTGTTCTTAGGACAAACCAATTCATGGGCTATTATGTCAACCAAATGATGAACATGATTTAGAACTGCCAGGGAAGCGGCAAGGCCTGCTAGGGCATCGGCTTCAATGTTCTTGAATCGGGGAACATGTTCTATGAAGAAACCTTCCAAGGACGTAATAATGGTGATTGCTATTTGATGATAGGGGATCATGTCTTCATGGCGAACTTCATATGAACCCCGAATCTGATTAACGATTAACTGTAAATCGCCATATGCTTCCAGGTACTCTACCCCCAGTTCCTTTGCAAGTCGGAGGCCGATAACCAAGGCGTTGTACTCGGCCATATTGTTTGAACAAGGTTCCGTGAGGGAGTATGCCCGATTGATCACCAACCCAGAGGGAGAAATCAGTACCACTCCGACTCCAACGACGATATTGCCCTTGGGCCCGGTTCTCGAAGCACAGTCGAAGAACGTTTGCCAGACGGTATCATGGGAAGCCATATTTGAATTGGCGACTTCGTCTGGGATCTCTTCATATACTCTGGTTACCTCCGAACTATCACGACCCACACCCAGTACAAGGGCACGAGAAGTGACGAACGCCGAGCCTACGTCGCAGTGTCGGCGGTAAAATGCTATCCTGAGTCATAATATCTAACACAGTCTAAATAAGCTCCGATTAGAGAGTAATAATAAGTAACTCAATCACAATACTAAGATGGAATAGAAGAATGAATCTCAAGAGAGTCACAGATAAAAAGTCTAGGTGTAAACCACCAGAATAAATCTCAAGTACAACTCATAAAGTCTCAAATAGAAATACAAATAAAGTACTAAGTCTCAGCTAGACTATAGGCAAGTCCTCAGCGACTGTGGGATCCTCCTGAGGGTCCACGTCGCTAGTGTCATCTAAGCCAATGCCATAATAAGTAGGGCAGTACTCCACATCAATACCTGTAAAATTTTCAACATGCCCAGTCAGGACGGAACGAGCACATATCTCTCACAACAGTTCATAGTAGGAATGGACATATAAAGCAAGCTATAGAAAACTATACATGAAGCACTGTAAAGGAAATCAACAAGAGAGAGAATATAAACTGAGATATAATATGATAGATAGAGAAATGTAACCATCTACGTGATTCAGAGCATATATTGGTTATGTAAACGGTTTGGATTGCACATGGATACAGCTATAGAGTGCACATAGATACCTAATGGGGATAATGATCACATAACCAACTACACTCTCCCTGCCCCCAATCAATACACAAGGATCAATGCATGTTATGTTATTGCACATGGATAACAACTACTGCATACATGGAGCTCATATGGTCATGAATGTACATGAATAACATATGAGTGCACATGGATAAATATGAATACATGGAGTACATGATGGCCATGATAAAGTACATGAACATGAGATACTCGATGTATCCGAGAGGATAACATCGCATGAAAAGATCCGTAGGGTATAAATCCGTGTGAACATCGTGTCAGCATCAAGTATACTAGTCTATAACAAGAGAACATATCCAAAGAAGTATAAAAATATCAGAGAATGTACTCACCTGGCAAATCGAACTGCTGATGATGAGGTGTAACTAAACTGGGGCAATGTAAACCTATTTAAAATACACACATGTCACAACCAAGTCTACAATATCAAAAGAAATAGCTACAATGCAAGACTATATGCTTCTAGGTCCATTTTGGTCAAAGTCAACCCTCGGTCAACTCTGGTCAAACCCCGTCAAACCTGGGTCAACTACTCCGTCTACTAATTTCTAGGTCATACACAAAATTCTAGGTCATTTGGAGTTCGTTTGAATTGAATTGGATCAAGTTTGACCCAAAGTTGACTTTTATCAATTTGGTCAACTTGTCGGCCAATTCGACTAAACTATGCTCAAAATGACAAACCAAATCTTTCCTAGGGCTCCTATAGTTATATACACAACTACAATCTAATCTAAGAGAATTAACAAGCATAAATATAAATATACATATAGGTATATACACACATGTGTATATACAATACAACTAAACCCTATTTCAAACAAAAGATGATGTATGTGTGTGTGTGTGTGTGTGTGTGTGTGTGTACTGGTGCTTACTGAAATAAGGTAAATCTGAGATTAAAAACAGTAAAACGCAACCATGGAATTACTCAAAATAATATATTATTTATATACATATATGCAAAGTAAGAACTACATATATATGTATCGATATACACAACATTTAAATGGAAAGATACGCAATGATGCGAGAAAATAAAGAGTCAAAAATTGGGAATAATATCTCCCTCGACCCATTCGCAATATATATTCATTAGGAATGGGTTTCAACGGAATTATATATATATATAGTTAAATATATGCATAAAGCTATATAGAAACACATATATTCATAAATGATGGAAAAATTATGAAACAAAGCAAAAGTTTTGTTTCCACGAATCCGAAATCTCATATAACTCATGTAAACTCAGATTTTAGAAGATAAGAAGTTGGAAATCAAAATATCACTTTTAATTCAAAAATCGAAAACTAGAAAAATAATCCAATTCACACAACGGCCCAAATTGCAAAATACACCAAACGAACCCGCGAAACTCGGCATACACGTTGGTCTCGACCCACGTGATGCGTTTGTATACTCTTGGGTTCAAAAACATGTTTGTGTCATGTCCACGGAACGCGTATCAGAATTTCCCGATACCGCGTGGTACGCGAGCGTTCTCGCTTGTTTGAGCGCCGCACACGCAACGAAATGCCACGTGCTTGTGCACATAGCTGGAGGGGTCCTGGGGTAGGTCTAGAACATGATGACATGGTGACACGCTGTGCCAAAGCGGCGCACGCAGTCCCGGCCTCGCTGCTCCCTCGTGTGCGCGGTCCCGGCCTCGCTGCTCCCTCGTCGGGCCATGCCGCGACTCGGGGTTCACCCTACGGGTCGTCTAGGTCTAGGTCGATATGTTCCGGGTCCTGGAACGGGTCTTCGCTGCGTCGTGTGCGCGTACGAAGTCTGTAATGCCCCAGTCCCAATAGTTGAGACTAGATACGTATCATGCCAGCTGTATACATACGAGTAAATATACGACTCGTATATATACATAAGCTGTAAAATATAGAGAACCAAAAAATGCTAACTCTCATCCACAAATATAAATAAAATAAAGGTAGGATCAACTTGAATAGTTATGGTACAATCGTTGGACTGAGACAAAGTCCACTACCAACTATCTCAATGATATAAATGTACAAGAAAGCGATCGACAAAATGATAAAATAAACCAAGAGCAATCATCTTCGAAAAATGGGGAAGATCACGACCTTGGCTAGAACACCTGCAGAGAACATGAACACACACATCTGGGAAAAAACCAGGTCCTCAGAGGGACGTAACAAGACACATAATATCATGCTGATAAACTGAATAAATAAAGCTCAACAGAAAAGTATGCATGTGTAAAGGTTCCTAACCATTCTATGTGATATACACTTTAAGAATACAACGTTCTACGCAGGAGCTTAGGTGTTCAGCATAGATAGAGAGAGAATGGTAGTAGGTAGCGCTCATAAGAGACACTATCGACCATGGGCAGAAAGTAGCTCTCATACGAGAACTAACGGCCCCGGGGCAGTAAGTAGCGCTCATCCGAGACACTATCAGCCCAAATCTATGTGTGTACTGAACATGTAGCCCCTATGCTAATAACTGTCTCCCCCCCTCCACATGATACTATATATATGTCGACTCCACGATACTGTTTAATCCTTATTAACTGCCAAGTCTTCTACATAATCTATTAGCAGTTATATCCTATCGCACGGCCTGTAGGCACCGATGTACGGTCGGTACGCAAGTCCGAAACTATATGCGACTCACAACTCACACACAACCCGTGGCACATCGTGACAGTTTATGAGATACACTAAACATACGGTGGACCCTTAACTTTAAGCCAATTGCATAAAATATAATAATTTGCATATATATATATAATTTTGAAAGAACAACCTAAAGAAAAAGTATGCATGATATTGAACAAAAAATTAAACAGTAAAGGCAAGGTGTCTTGTCTGATGTCCGAGTGAGGTAAGATGATGTCCTGACGACGAATCAACAGCAGCGCACAAGAGGAAGGTATAGGTACAACTTCGGATGCTGAAAATAGTCTATTATCTAATTATAAATAATAATGCACCTATTACATTTATTTAATAAATTCTAAAGTTAGGATATGGCATAGGTTTTTGTATTAGCTCTCCGAAAAACTAAACGGATCGCATTTTCGTTTCCGGAATCTCCCAAAATTGCAAAAATACTGAAACCCGTTTATTTTTGGGACACTAGATACTCAAACAATTTTGTAGAAACCTACAGAATGAATTTTGTTTGTTAAAATATGTTTTTGGAAAGCTTACCTCGATACACTTCTTTTAAAAAAACTGGATGCAAAACGGAGTTCGGAGCTTGGAGATATCGTCGTTGCAAGTTGCTCTTGCTACTAAAAAACGGGGCTGAATTCTAATGACGAATTTTATAGTTTCTATTGGACTAAAAATAATTTCGAATTATGGCTGATAGAAGGGGGATGTATTGGGTTTATATAGTTATTTATTTCAGATTTATCTCCTAAATTAGATAGTATTTGATTTAAATAAATTGGAGTTTGCTTTGTTAGGATAGGATATAGATAGGGATGCTTTCCTATTAGACTTAGGATTATGATTAACTTAAATATAGTTCATATTTATCTAAATTATCCATAAGATTATTTAAAATTACTATAGATAATAAATAGAGTTTATATCTATTTGAACAACCTTTATCTAATCTCATTTATACAAGCTGAAATATTTAATCCTAAATTGACATTTATTCTATATTATGTAAATAGTGTACAATACAAGTAACATGTAAAAAGTAATAAAAGTTATAAAATAAATCATAAATATTTGAAAAAAAAATTTGTATAATATAGTTCAGATCCTTAATATACTAGAAAAATAGCTTTATATATTTTTATACTAAATTCACTAATGAGCACTATACTAAATATATGTAAAATAATATAAATTATATAATAAGTCTATAAATAGTTATTTAAAAATCCAAAAATTCCACAAATATTTATTTTGAAAAATCAGGGGATTTACAAAAGTCTTATTTAGATAAGGACTAAGAAGAGTTTTAATTCCCCTTAAATTTTTTACTATTTTTTTCAAATTGATTTTAAAGTAACTCAATCAAATATAATCCAATGTAGATAGATCCTACCTCTAATTTAAACTGTATTTAAATAACTTAATAACATTTTTTCAACTTAAATCACCATAATTAATTATATATTAAATCAACCCATATTTAATATACCTTTTTCGAGATAATATATGATAATAATTAATTTCGAAAATACTAATATATACACTCGCATGCAAAAATAATACTTACATAAAACACAGTTTTTCTAAATTACTAGTTATACTAGTACCATAAAGTAAAATTACCTTTTTTTAAATAAAAATAAAGTTTGACAATCCTCGGCACAATGCATTTACAACTTCAAGCAATATAAAATATTTATCGTCTATTATTTTGAAATATTTTCTACATCTATATAATTAAAATATTTTATAAAAATATGTACTTCGCACTTATTTGCACTTAACGAGAAATTTACGAAACGCAAACTCGTACGCGACGTACAAATACGAAGTACCAAAATCAATACTATATTTATAAAAAAAATATAGTAAAAATTTAGGGGTTTTACATCCTACCCAACTTACAAGAATTTTGTCCTCAAAATTTAGGAGTAGGTAGGGTACAAGAGTATGTTAATACTTTCAATCATTAGGCGAGAACGATGTTTTAATTCATGATTTCAATAACGGCGAAAGAAAAATAATTCAAAGGTATGATATTGATAGAGGATCGCTAACTAAGGCAAGGATTGCATGAATTCAGAGTATAGTAAGGAATGGAGTAATCAAAAGGAATAATTTGGGGACATAGAAATTATGGTTCCTCGATAGAGTAGGGTCGTCTAGGTTTAGAGTTGAATCGTCTTCAAATTTCAAAAAGGTCATGAAAGTTGAATCTAGGGTTAATGTAAAAGGCAAGTAGCTCATGACGTGGATAGTCATATTGGTTGGTCAGTGGTTAACTATCCCCAAGTATATACAAATATCATGGTCATCGGAGAATGGTTTGAACTATCTATCGATCACAAGCCTTATCTAAAATAGTTAAAAGACGAAAGCCAACAAGAGTCCAAAGGAGATATTTTCGTATGACAATATATGATTCAACGGTGGTTGTATAATTCCAAGAGAATTGCAAAGATAATTGCGGAGGAGACTCTAGGGACAAGTTTACTATGTCTCCATCTACATAGAATGATATACGAAAGGCGAACCAAGTGCACTATGGTTGATCAGACCATAATACGTCGGTTCTGATTAGACAATGTATTAGTGGGCGCCCACTATAACATATGTCACGAACAAGCTCGATAAGGAGTAAGCTTGCAAAACTAGACTATAATAGCAACATAAGATAGTCAAACTATAAGCAGTGATGATGAAGGAAATTTAATTAGTCCAAGATCCTTTAAAATCTAAGTCTTGCCCAAAGTTTGGGTCTATACAGTCAGCTTGGTTGACTGGATAAGTTAGGGTCCACTTAATTCTATGGTCCATGTGAATCTATCAATGTGGTCCACAAAATGTTGGTTAGGTCGTGAGGTATTCTACCCAACTTACAAGAGTTAAACTAGTAGTGTGATGGGACCACGAGTTAAGTAATCAAAGTAAGGCACAAAATTGAGCATTAAAGGAAATCAAGTAGAACCTCATCACATATCTGGTTGAAAGAATTTAGTCGAGATTGAGTCACTATCTGTGGTCGAAAAGGACAATGGTATTATGGTCTGGTTCATAGCTAGCCATTTTGACTTGAAAGTTGTATCACAAAAATAAAGTACATGGGGACGTGTTTTAGTGGCACGTGATATTCCTACATGAAGGTGGGCTCGTCTAGGTCTTGCATTTGAAATTTGTTGAATGGAAAAGTCTAGTGTTGTGCTCCAAATATCCAAGTCACACTAAAGGACACAAAAGAATTTAAAATAGAAAGTGGGAGTTCACGAGATGATAATTAATGCATAAAATAAAGAAGATCAAGTTAAAACATGAAATAAAATTAATTAAAGAATCCATAAAAATAATTTAGGAACACAATTCCAGAGAGAAGATAGTCTTCTAGATGAATACAGTTAAGAAACCATTAACTCATTATTCAAATTGCAAATGGGTTAGAATGTCGCAATTAAAAGATCTAGAATTGAAGGAAGGTCGAGTAAGTCACGGTGGAAATACATTCACATAGCTTGGTAGATGACTAACAATACTGGTGTATATACTACTATCATGGTCATGAGTGACATGGCAATTAATGTGGAGAACATCTATCTCATTAGAGCTATCTTGATGGCCTACCATTAAAATTTAACTCAAATTTCCTCCAAAAGTTTCAAAATTAAACTTTCAAAAATAAACCAACAAAATTTGTATTCGCTCCAAGCCGTTCAAATTCATCATAAAAATTTAAATCACTCTCATAAATCTCAAAGCAAAATTTTATCATGTTACTTCTAACCTTTTCCAAAATTAACGTTTAAATTCAATTATTTAACTCAAGAGTTTATAATTTACGAATCCATAAAAATTTCACAATCAATCAAAAATTTAACACTCTAAAATTTTCAAATAACTCATAATAAAACTCTTAGCATATTAAAAGCAATCTTAAAAATTACGCTCAATGCTCTTATCAATTATAACTTCTATTCATACTAAGTCATACCAACACAATCAAAATTTTTAAATGGTAACTTTATTTGATCAATCAAAACAACCTTATCACATCATTACTATATTTTTATTTTATTTCGAAATTTGCGATATTAGCAATCCAACATTGAACTAAATTTTTAAATAATCTTATCAGTAAAAATCTCTCTTTTTTTTACCAAAAATCAAAATAGATTTGTAAATCCTCAATCATAGGACACCATTTAAAATAAAAATTTCTCAAAAATTGTTTTCATAACTTTCAAATATTTTAAACCAAAATTCACCATCATTACTTCCACTTAAAATTGAAAATTTAATGAACACGAAAATCGCAAGTTGTACAACTCAAATTTAAATAATTCTTATGGCCATTTTTAAAAGCGAAGATTATTTTCAAACCAAATTTATAACTGTTCAAGGGTGTATAACTATAATACAATAGATCATAAACATCAAAACTCGAAAATCAAATAAATTTTATATTTGTTCAAAGATGTATATCTGTCACCCAAAACTCATAAATATCACAACTCGAAAAGCAAATCAATTTTATACTTATGCAAGGACGTATAACTATAATCCAATAATTCATAAATATCAAATCTTGAAAATCAATCACTTTCTTAAACCAAGTATGAAATTCTATAAATCCTCTGGTGTTTACTATTTAGAAATCTCAATGTTAAAACTTTTCGTGGTAATATCCTACTTTACCAATTACTAATTATTAAATCACACTAAAAATCCTTTTTAACTCAATTAGAGTCTTGAACGTGTTCCAATTGCCAATATTACTATTTTAGCCGTGTGTTTGACCTATGAGCATATACTAGTGTAGTCATCTTCTTAGTTGACACTAAGCACGAAAATAAGAATCAACGGTAGAAAGGAATCAAGCAAGATGCAGTTCAAGGAGGTTGAACAAGAGTTCAAAAATTAAAGCCAAGGAAGAGGTCAAGCTGTATGGATGAGATTCCTAGATTCTAATCCTATATTGCAGTCTCACATCGGTACAGTTACGTAACCGAAGTGACAAATTGACCTGCATGGGCCACCACAAAAACATGTAACGCCCCAGTCCCAATACTTGAGACTAGATACGTATCATGCCAGCTGTATACATACGAGTAAATATACGACTCATATATATACATAAGCTATAAAATGTAGAGAACCAAGAAATACTAACTCTCATCCACAAATATAAATAAAATAAAGGTAGGATCAACTTGAATAGTTATGGTACAATCGTTGGGCGAAGACAAAGTCCACTGCCAACTATCTCGATGGTATAAATGTACAAGAAAGCGATCGACAAAATGATAAAACAAACCAAGAGCAATCATCTTCGAGAAATGGGGAAGATCAAGGCCTTGGCTAGAACACCTGCAGAGAACATGAATACACACACCTGGGGAAAAACCAGGTCCTAGAGGGACGTAAGAAGACACATAATATCATGCCAATAAACTGAATAAATAAAGCTCAACAGAAAAGTATGCATGTGTAAAGGTTCCTAACCATTCTATGTGATATACATTTTGAGAAGACAACGTTCTATGCAGGAGCTTAGGTGTTCAGTATAGATGGAGAGAGAATGGTAGTAGGTAGCGCTCATAAGAGACACTATCGACCATGGACAGAAAGTAGCTCTCATACGAGAACTATCGACCTCGGAACAGTAAGTAGCGCTCATCCGAGACACTATCAGCCCAAATCTATGTGTGTACTGAACATGTAGCCCCTACGCTAATAACTGTCTCCCCACCTCCCCATGATACTATATATATGTCGACTCCACGACACTGTTTAATCCTTATTAACTGCCAAGTCTTCTACATAATCTATTAGCAGTTATATCCTATCTCACGGCCTGTACGCACCGATGTACGGTCGGTACGCAAGTCCGAAACTATATGCGACTCACAACTCACACACAACCCGTGGCACATCGTGACAGTTTATGAGATACAATAAACATACGGTGGTCTCTTAACTCTAAGCCAATTGCACAAAATATAATAATTTGCATATATATATAATTTTGAAAAAACAACCTAAAGAAAAAAGCATGCATGATATTGAGCAAAAAATTAAACAGTAAAGGCAAGGTGTCTTGCCTGATGTCCGAGTGAGGTAAGATGATGTCCTGGCGACGAATCAACAGCAGCGCACAAAGAGGAAGGTATAGGTACAACTTCGGATGCTGAAAATAGTCTATTATCTAATTATAAATAATATTGCACCTATTACATTTATTTAATAAATTCTAAAGTTAGGATATGGCATAGGTTTTTGTATTAGCTCTCCGAAAAACTAAACGGATCGCATTTTCGTTTCCGGAATCTCCCGAAATCGCAAAAATACTGAAATCCATTTATTTTTGGGACACTAGATACTCAAAGAATTTTGTAGAAACCTACATAATGAATTTTGTCTCTTAAAATATGTTTTTGGAAAGCTTACCTCGATATGCTTCTTTTAAAAAAACTGGAGGCAAAATTGAGTTCGGAGCTAGGAGATATTGTCGTTGCAAGTTGCTCTTGCTACTAAAAAGCGGGGCTGAATTCTAATGACGAATTTTATAGTTTCTATTGGACTAAAAATAATTTCAAATTATGGCTGATAGAAGGGGGATGTATTGGGTTTATATAGTTATTTATTTTAGATTTATCTCCTAAATTAGATAGGATTTGATTTAAATAAATTGGAGTTTGCTTTGTTAGGATAGGATATAGATAGGGATGCTTTCCTATTAGACTTAGGATTATGATTAACTTAAATATAGTTTATATTTATCTAAATTATCCATAACATTATTTAAAATTACTATAGATAATAAATAGAGTTTATATCTATTTGAACAACCTTTATCTAATCTCATTTATACAAGCGAAAATATTTAATACTAAATTGACATTTATTCTATATTATGTAAATAATGTACAATACAAGTAACATGTAAAAAGTAATAAAAGTTATAAAATAAATCTTAAAATTTTGAAAAAAAATTGTATAATATAGTTCAGATCCTTAATATACTAGAAAAATAGCTTTATATATTTTTATACTAAATTCACTAATGAGCACTATACTAAATATATGTAAAATAATATAAATTATATAATAAGTCAATAAATAGTTATTTAAAAATCCAAAAATTCCACAAATATTTATTTTGAAAAATTAGGGGATTTACAAAAGTCTTATTTAGATAAGGACTAAGAAGAGTTTTAATTCCCCTTAAATTTTTCACTATTTTTTTCAAATTGATTTAAAAGAAACTCAATCAAATATAATCCAATGTCGATAGATTCTACCTCTAATTTAAACTGTATTTAAATAACTTAATAACTTTTTTTAACTTAAATCACCATAATTAATTACATATTAAATCAACCCATATTTAATATACCTTTTTCGAGATAATAAATGATAATAATTAATTTAAAAAATACTAATATATATACACTCGCATGCAAAAATAATACTTACATAAAACACAGTTTTTCTAAATTACTAGTTATACTAGTACCATAAAGTAAAATAACCTTTTTTTAATAAAAATAAAGTTTGACACTCCTCGGCACAATGCATTTACAACTTCAAGCAATATAAAATATTTATCGTCTATTATTTTGAAATATTTTCTACATCTATATAATTAAAACATTTTATAAAAATAAGTACTTCGCACTTATTCGCACTTAACGAGAAATTTACGAAACGTAAACTCGTACGCGACGTACAAATACGAAGTACCAAAACAATACCATATTTATAAAAAATATAGTAAAAATTTAGGGGTTTTACAAAGTCCGTCTCCGTGACAAAAATGACAGGCTGAATGCACAGTGGCTGAGCGGTGCACGTACGATTTTTCCGCGCTCGCTCAACAAAAAGTTGTGAAATTTTACGAGCACGAGGGCAGAGGTTGCCCCCACTTGCTCACAAATTTTCATACAAAAATACACTCTGTGCATCGAGAAAACACACGCGGACAGCAGGACAAGCACGGCCTCGTGCACGGGTTCCGTACACGTGCGTCCGTTGCCCGAAATTTCGCTAAAACGATGTCAAACCCAAATCCGTCTTCACAAAAGTTTATCAAAATCATATTATCTAAACATCCATAAAGTCAGAAACGAAAAACAATAACTTTCTATCCTAAGCGGCATTTCGTCGAACACGTGTCGTAAGGGACCGACACGAGCTCGATACCTCCATCAAACGGAGTCAAAATCCTACCAAATTTCATGGGCAAGGCTAGGGCACCTATATGGATGCAAAAATGAAGAGAAAACCAGATTTGCAATTGTAGATTAGGATTTTACCTATTGAGTGTCAAAACTCAATGATCGGGGCTCCTCGGTTATCGTGTCGGCCGATTTCCCTCCAGCAAAAACCTCCGTAGCCACTCCAAAAATGCTCCAGCAGATCCTCCTCTCCTCGACGAGCACAACGGAGTTTGTTTGGGAAGAAACAGACTCCGGATGAAGGAAATAGGTGTTTTGGAGAGATGGATCTTTTAGGGTTTCTTTGTGGAGGCTCAAAATTTCACAAATGATGAAAAGAGGAGGGGGTGCTGCTATGTTGGGAGGCCAAGGGGGTCTATAGGGGTTAGGGTTTCACTTGGGCCAACTCCTTCTCAATTAGAAATGGGCCCAAGTCAAAAAGCTTAAAGGCCTACATGCAAAAAGGCTAAATAAATAAATAAAAGCCTTAAAAATAATTTAATGCATAAAAATAAATTCTAAAAATGAAAATAACAATCCTAATGCATGGTTAGACCCCTATACAAGTCCACTAAGGTTAAACCAGTTGCTAGCATAATCAAGAGTCAACATATTTAGAGAATCACATAAAGGCGAAAATGGCTAAAAAGACTAAAATACCCTTCTTTGAAAAAGTGGATGCTACACGAACCTGGATGGGCAGCTAAAAAGTATGCCAAAGCTTGACCTTTAACAGCCTTTTGCGGGACGAAGATTGTCACGCCCCGCTCCCGCATGAGCGATCGTCCTCGCTAAGGCGTGATGCCGCACGGGCCTAGGTGCGCCCGTACAAGGCTATGTCCAAAAACGGCCGATTTTAGCTAGGCCACAGAGTCGCACAGAGTGTTCCCATTTGCAGCGGAAAGTAAATAAACACAAGTTGAAGCAAATTTAAACTCTTTATTGATGTTCAAAAAGTTTACAAGCGGCGCTAGGCCGATATTACAAATCGCTCAAGCTCTCTCTCTCTGAAACATAAAAAGGGCGTGCCAAGTGGCTTACAAGATGGAATGATTCATGGCGATGTTTTGATACATTATGTCCTCTATAGGGTGCTTCAGCTTCTTGCGACGTTCCAAGGCCCCAGAGTTGGCTCCGTGCCTTAACACGTTCGATGGAAGCTCCACACCCGCCGACGTCTCCTGCATCCTGCAAGCAGACTGTGAGGTTATCAGTACATTGTTATGCACTGGTGGGGAGGCTAGCTCGCCCATAATGCTATCATTACCAAACACGTTCTATTTACTTTTGTGCACCGTCTATCATTCATTGTCTTTCTAATCTTGCCTTAGGATCATTTACATGGCATATTTTATAGCCTATCTCGTGTTGCCGAATACAAGTGTCACATGGAATTTCATGCACGACTTATCCATACTTACCGTCCGGCCTTCCCTGTCCAAAGTAAACCAAGTTAGTCAACAATTCATATGTAATAACTTATCGTGATTTACGTAAGCATTCAATGTCAAGGGCGTGTCCCTGCCTCAGGCCTAGCGCTTCGTAGGTGTATTTTCTAACTCAATTTCACGAAGTACTCTTTATCCTTTTGTGTGTTATATTTCAAGCCTGTTCAGAAGGCACTTCATTTAGTTAACTTAGACCACTTTGTTCAATGCAAGGACTTGCACGTGGATCGCCACCAGTAGAGCCCACTTAACTCTATATGCACCGGTCGCTGGCATCACAAGCCATTTTGGACCCCTTTTCCTTTAGTATTTTGCAACTATTCAGAGCGTGCGGCTGGTACACGTTGATAGTGTCTTGAAAATACCCTGCACTTACGTCCTCCAGGTAGCCAAGCCCCCCCAGGCAGCCTGTAAGCCCCCTTTGATTTTTTCCTAGGCCGGCCACGATCCTCTATTTGATCATGCCGCAGAAATCCCTTATATCTCCCACCTCCCGTATACGAGGGGATTGTCCACGACCATTTCGCATTATTTGTCATTTTAACTTAACGGCTGTCTCCGAGCCGTAGGCTGACCCTTAGCCATAATACGTTATCGACTCGGTTGGCGTCCGTACAGCGTGGGTAGCGAGCCCCGTTGTACGTGCCCGTCATACCTGTCGCTAACCATTCCTTTCCTTCTTATTTTTTATTCATTCTTTCTTTCTTTCACTTGTTTGTTCGTTCATTGATTCATTCACGTATTCATTCTTTCATTCGTTGGCTCATTCATTCACTTATCCATTCATTCTTTCATTCACATATTATGTAACTCCCCGTACGGGAGTCGCCTTGGCGACCCATCGGTCCCATAATCTTTCAATGTTGCTATACTCTACCTGGAACGACTATGTTGATAGTCTTCCCGTTTTATTGTTGTAATCCATTCATTGTTTTATTGTTGAACGGGTAAGGGACTTGAACGTAAGCTTGTGCCGTAGCACAAGCATGGAGCGCGGTACTAGAGTTCTCATATTTTCTATGTTCTTTTCCATATTCTATACAAGCATGCAAGGTGGGATTAATCCCTTAGGGTGCTTCAGCTTCTTACAACGTTCCAAGGCCCCAGAGTTGGCTCTGCGCCTTAACACATTCGATGGAAGCTCCACACCCGCCGGCGTCTCCTGCATCCTGCAAGCAGACTGTGGGGTTATCAGTACATTGTTATACACTGGTGGGGAGGCTAGCTCGCCCACAATGCTATCATTACCAAACACGTTCTATTTACTTTTGTGTACCGTCTATCATTTATTGTCTTTGTAATCTTGCCTTAGGATCATTTACATGGCATATTTTATAGCCTATCTCGTGTTGCCGAATACAAGTGTCACATGGAATTTCATGCACGACTTACCCATACTTACCGTCCGGCCTTCCCTGTCCAAAGTAAACCAAGTTAGTCAACAATTCATATGTAATAACTTATCGTGATTTACGTAAGCATTCAATGTCAAGGGCGTGTCCCTGCCTCAGGCCTAGCGCTTCGTAGACGTGTTTTCTAATTCAATTTCACGAATTACTCTTTATCCTTTTGTGTGTTATATTTCAAGCCTGTTCAGAAGGCACTTCATTTAGTTAACTTAGACCACTTTGTTCAACACAAGGACTTGTACATGGATCGCCACCAGCAAAGCCTACTTAACTCTATATGCACCGGTCGCTGGCATCACAAGCCATTTTGGACCCATTTTCTATTAGTATTTCGCAACTATTCAGAGCGTGCGACTGATAAACATTGATAGTGTCTTAAAAATACCCTGCACTTACGTCCCCCGGGTAGCCAAGCCCCCCCCAGGCAGCCCGTAAGCCCCCTTTGATTTCAGCCTAGGCCGGCCACGATCCTCCTTTTGATCATGCCACGGAAATCCCTTGTATCTCCCACCTCCCGTATACGAGGGGATTGTCCATAACCATTTCGTATTATTTGTCATTTTAACTTAACGGCTGTCTCCGAGCCGTAGGCTAACCCTTAGCCATAATGCGTTATCGACTAGGTTGGCGTCTGTGCATCGCGGGTAGCGAGCTCCGTTGCACGTGCCCGTCATACCTGTCGCTAACCATTCCTTTCCTTCTTATCTTTTATTCACTCTTTCTTTCTTTCACTTGTTTGTTCGTTCATTGATTCATTCACGTATTCATTATTTCATTCGTTGGCTCATTCATTCACTTATCCATTCATTCTTTCATTCACATATTATGCAACTCCCTGTACGGGAGTCGCCTTGGCGACCCATCGGTCCCATAATCTTTCAATGTTGCTATACTCTACTTGGAACGACTATGTTGATAGTTTTTCTGTTTCATTGTTGTAATCTATTCATTGTTTCATTATTGAACGCGTAAGGGACTTGAACGTAAGCTTGTGCCGTAGCACGCGCTCCAACTTGGAACGACTATGTTGATAGTCTTCCCATTTCATTGTTGTAATCCATTCATTGTTTCATTGTTGAACACGTAAAGGACTTGAACGTAAGCTTGTGCCGTAGTACGACCATGGAGTACGGTGCTAGAGTTCTCATATTTTCCATATTCTTTTCCATATTCTATACATGCATGCAAGGTGGGATTAATCCCTTAGCTAGGTGCATTGAGTCATTTATTAACATGCACGGTGTTATCGCCTAGCGATTCTCGTGATAGTGTCCGCATTGTTAAGTGTCTAGGCAAAGCAAAGACGGGTTCAACGGAGCCACCCACCTTAGCGATGTTCGCATCGGCCGAGCGATACTCCGAGCGCGCCTTTGAAAGTCTAAGTCTGGATTCATCTTGACGGGCCAATGTAAGCCTTGTATCGATTCTTCTTCAGGTCGATGCCAACTCTTCAGGTCGACGGCTCGTTTGAGTCGTTGTACTTGCCGTTTGAATCGACGTTCCGTTAGTGCGGAGCGGGTCTTTACATAATACACCACTCAAAACAAGTCTCGTCCTCGAGACTTCCTGAGTGCAGGTCATCCTACCGTTCCTTGACTCGTGTCATCACGTTTCTTAGACAATCCTTATCGAAGGGCTTTATCGTTCGATGGCATCGAACCATGCTCGGTACCTTTCCAAGTTTCGTGTCGCATATGTTTGGTTGATTTTTATTGAATAACTTTTCATTCATTTTAGAGTTGATGGTACTTATTCAATTCAAGCACTTCTTCGACTTGGTTGTTATTGCGCCTTGTTACGGGGCTGTAATAGTCACACGAGGCACGTCAAAATTCATCAAACGCGAGGGTCATAGGCTGAGGCAAACTCACTCCATCATCCATGCGCATCGCAACATCCACTCGCAACTGCATTCGAGTTCATCACATCGCTGAGTTTGGATTGTGCACATATTCAAGGCGTCCCCCGAATACGTATATTTCAACCAAGCTTAGCGATTAGCGAAGTCGAACAAGCTACTCGTGATAGTTTTGATTTGTCGATCGTTTGCTAACTTCGATTTAAAACCGAACTCGTGTGTATCTCACTATCGTCATCTCGGTCATCGAGATGACCCAATTCGCTTTTCAAGCGTTCTTGTCTATGAAATCAATACGACTTCTTCTTAGCGGGGTCGACCAAGTCTAAGTAATTTACGTCCAATTCAAGATCAAGTATCGCACTATCACCGAGTACGTCTTCCAATCAATGATTTAATTCGTTATCCCAACTTTACTTGCGCATCATCCATTCCTATCATTCACTTCGTTTGGGGCCAATATTGCCGTCGTTCACGCACATCCCCAGCTCCTCATCCTACTCTAAGTCTTGTTGTCCCAAGTCTATCGTCCGTCCAGACGATAACGTAAACAACACAGGTTCAATCACTCGGCATAGGGTCGTCCGCCTATCCGCTAGGCCATTTTTTAAGGCTATGTCAATGTCAGGATTGGAATCATAGTTTCCCAACAATAATACCAACATTGACCCCAATCCTAGGGTCAAACCAAAGTCGGTAGTACAGGATTTTCTGCCCAAGCTCGCGTCACTCAGATTTCTAAACATCGAGCACGATCACCTATTCGCATCAATGTATTCATTGCGCGTATTCGAATCCATTCAAATCACCAATTCTAACCAATTCATGTATTCGAACACGAGGTCGTCTAGCTTTGACAATATGTTGCGCCCCAATCTCACGCGAGTTCGATTATCTACGGTGGTTCACGAATCACCATGCAATGCTCCCGCAGAATAATCATTCTCATCGGGGCGTAACTCTTGTTTGAGTCTAGACTAACTCATTCTCGATACGCAGATTGGACCTACTCAATCCTCAAGTTCAATCATCAAACACACTGATTCATTCTCGAGTTTACCTTCGCTTCAAACCACAAGTCGAAGCAATCAAATTGCTACGCCATCCAAGTTCAATCACTCCCACTGTATGAATCACCATATCAGCGCTCACGCGGAGTGATCGTCCTAATCCGGCGTGACGCATGTACGAGGCTGGAGTTGCGCTCGCATAAGACAAGAACGTCAACGTTGTAGTTGTCAATGAAGCAAATCCAAGCATTCTCATTTTCATCCAAGCCAAATCAATTCGACAGTCTGACCGTCATGCGTTCAACTAGAAAATCCTCGAGCCAAGTCTATCTTTTCCTCGACACATTTTTAACATCCCAAGTATAGCATCCAACGGAATAATAATATTTGCACGATCGTCATTTGCCGAGTCAGAGTACCCCCGAGTTATCGCATATCGATCTTTGATACGCGTCAATACCATCGACGATATGCGTAACCTGACGATCTTTCTTTGCAACCGATTTCGAGTCGTGCGTTGATGCTGTTGTCCGAGTTGGATATTCCATAATTTCATTTAATATTCAAGATCAAGTTCAACTGCTATTCCTCAAGCTAGTTTCAAGATTGTTGTTAAAACTCAAGTCACAATTCATTTGAATCAATCAGAAATCGTACGCGCGATCCTCTAAGTTTCCTCGATCAAGACCATTTATTTTCATTCTTCGTTCCGAACCATTTTCTAACTTGCGTTGCCCATTGACAAGTTGTCCAGCGAAATCTCGTTCGGGACTTTTTGAAGTCACGACCAACTAAGCGTGACACGTTCTAAGGCTTTGCACGATCGTATCGCTTGCCGACATACTCGTACGATCCGTAACTCCTTTAGTCTCGCTCGAACAATTTCTATGACGTCTATACACCACTCAGGGTTCGAGCCACTCTGCTAGTCGTCGACACTCATTCTTATTCTTCTCCGAACCTATCACGTACACCACTCGGATTCAAGCCATACGATCTAGTCCTCAATCCCGTTCGCGCCATGCGCTAAGATATCCTTCAGATTCGTTCGACGAATTTCTAGCGTAATCGCTCACATCGCCTCGACGTACTAAGTCGTTCGCACTAATCCTCAAAATCTAAGCCAATCTTTTGGGTACACCTAAGTGTTAACTCGATAGCGTTCCTATCGATAGATACTCAAAGTGTATCTCCGTTCTCGATCGAGCGATACTTGATATCGCTCGCAACCCGATTGCACCCAAAAGTCGAGGTACGCGACACGCGGCACAACTTAGCCAGAAGGCTGCGTGCATAATCATCCTGTTCGAACTATAATCCGGTCTCGTGTACTTCGTTTGCTATTGTCAGCGTAAGCTTATTCAAGCACGCACTGCATTTGCTAACTCTTAGCATCGGTTCCTTCCAACTCAAGTTCATCGTGGTGGCACAAAGGCCTTCGCCTATCGATCCCGTCCAACCGAGTACCCGTACTAGCTTTTGAAAATATTTAGACTTATTGTATGGAACATCCCAAGGCACAACGAGAGAGAGCGTATACTTCTTTTTCCAACGACGAGCTTTCAAAACTGAGAAATCGACGTGAAGTCCAAGGACGTAAAGTCGTGCTTTGATACCAATCTGTCACGCCCTGCTCCCGCAGGAGCGATCGTCCTCGCTAAGACGTGATGCCGTACGGGCCTAGGTGCGCCCGTACAAGGCTATGTCCAGAAACGGTCGATTTTAGCTAGGCCACAGAGTCGTACAGAGTGTTCCCATTTGCAGCGGAAAGTAAATGAACACAAGTTGAAGCAAATTTAAACTCTTTATTGATTTTTAAGAAGTTTACAAGCGGCGCTAGGCCGATATTACAAATCGCTCAAGCTCTCTCTCTCTGAAACATAAAAAGGGCGTGCCAAGTGGCTTACAAGATGGAATGATTCATGACGATGTTCCGATACTTTATGTCCTGTATAGGGTGCTTCAGCTTCTTACAACGTTCCAAGGCCCCAGAGTTGGCTCTGCGCCTTAACACATTCGATGGAAGCTCCACACCCGCCGGCGTCTCCTGTATCCTGCAAGCAGACTGTGGGGTTATCAGTACATTGTTATGCACTGGTGGGGAGGCTAGCTCGTCCACAATGCTATCATTACCAAACACGTTCTATTTACTTTTGTGTACCGTCTAGCATTCATTGTCTTTCTAATCTTGCCTTAGGATCATTTACATGGCATATTTTATAGCCTATCTCGTGTTGCCGAATACAAGTGTCACATGGAATTTCATGCACGACTTACCCATACTTACCGTCCGGCCTTTCCTGTCCAAAGTAAACCAAGTTAGTCAACAATTCATATGTAGTAACTTATCGTGATTTACGTAAGCATTTAATGTCAAGGGCATGTCCCTGCCTCAGGCCTAGCGCTTCGTAGGTGTGTTTTCTAACTCAATTTCACGAAGTACTCTTTATCCTTTTGTGTGTTATATTTCAAGCCTGTTCAGAAGGCACTTCATTTAGTTAACTTAGACCACTTTGTTCAATGCAAGGACTTGCACGTGGATCGCCACCAGTAGAGCCCACTTAACTCTATATGCACCGGTCGCTGGCATCACAAGCCATTTTGGACCCTTTTTCCCTTGGTATTTTGCAACTATTCAGAGCGTGCGGCTGGTACACGTTGATAGTGTCTTGAAAATACCCTGCACTTTCGTCCTCCGGGTAGCCAAGCCCCCCCCCCCCCGGCAGCCTGTAAGCCCCCTTTGATTTTCGCCTAGGCCGACCACGATCCTCCATTTGATCATGCCGCAGAAATCCCTTATATCTCCCACCTCCCGTATACGAGGGGATTATCCACGACCATTTCGCATTATTTGTCATTTTAACTTAACGACTGTCTCCGAGCCGTAGGCTGACCCTTAGCCATAATGCGTTATCGACTAGGTTGGCGTCCGTGCAGCGCGGGTAGCGAGCCCCGTTGTACGTGCCCGTCATACCTGTCGCTAACCATTCCTTTCTTTCTTATTTTTTATTCTTTCTTTCACTTGTTTGTTCGTTCATTGATTCATTCACGTATTCATTCTTTCATTCGTTGGCTCATTTATTCACTTATCCATTCATTCTTTCATTCACATATTATGTAACTCCCCGTACGGGAGTCGCCTTGGCGACCCATCGGTCCCATAATCTTTCAATGTTGCTATACTCTACCTGGAACGACTATGTTGATAGTCTTCCCGTTTCATTGTTGTAATCCATTCATTGTTTCATTGTTGAACGCGTAAGGGACTTGAACGTAAGCTTGTGCCGTAGCACAAGCATGGAGCGCGGTGCTAGAGTTCTCATATTTTTCATGTTCTTTTCCATATTCTATACAAGGATGCAAGGTGGGATTAATCCCTTAGGTAGGTGCGTTGAGTCATTTATTAACATGCATGGTGTTATCGCCTAGCGATTCTCGTGATAGTGTCCGCATTGTTAAGTGTCTAGGCTAAGCAAAGACGGGTTCATTGGAGCCACCCACCTTAGCGATGTTCGCATCGGCCGAGCGATACTCTGAGCGCACCTTTGAAAGTCTAAGTCTGGATTCATCTTGACGGGCTAATGTAAGCCTTTTATCGATTCTTCTTCAGGTCGATGCCAACTCTTCGGGTCGACGGCTCGTTTGAGTCGTTGCACTTGCCGTTTGAATCGGCGTTCCGTTAGTACGGAGCGGGTCATTACAAAGATCATGTCATAGAGGGATAATAGTATCGCCTAGGTAGCGAGGTGAGAGCTGAGTGCCCCTGGTTTGGTCATGATGACCCTGAGGGGGTTGACTCGTGATATAACATTGATGGTCTGTCCTGTAATATAGTGTCGCATCTTCTGGATGGCGAACACCAAAACGAGACACTCCTTCTCCATGGCGGTGTATCTATGCTCAGGCCCTATCATCATTCGGCTGAGATAATAAATAGCTTGTTCATGCCCCGCATCATTATTATGTACTAGCAGAGCGCCGAGGGAATGCTCCAATGCTCGCACATAAAATAAAAATGGCTTTCCAGTAATCGGGGCCACCAGGACTGGAGGTTTCGATAAATATTCTTTAATATTGTCAAAGGTACGTTGGCACTCTTCATCCCATACGAAGGAGACGTCTTTCTTCATGAGGTGTGTGAATGGTTGACATCATCCGGAGAGATTAGAGATAAACCTCCTGATATAAGCTAGCCTCCCTTGAAGGCCTTTGAGCTCACGGAGATTTTTCGGGTGACCCATCTCCATGATTGCCTTTGTTTTCTCAGGATCTATATGGATATCCTGGGAGGTAATGACAAAACCCAAGAATTTTTTGCTGGATACGCCCAAGAAGGATTTGGTCGGATTCATCTTTAAATTGTGTGCTCGCATCAGGTAGAATATTGTCCTTAGATCGTGCAGGTGATCTTCCTTAGAGCGACTTTTGACGATGATGTCGTTCACGTAACATTCTACTGTCTTACGCAGGTGGTCTCTGAAGATGATATTCATAGCTCGTTGATATGTGGCATCGACATTCTTTAAACCAAAGGGCATGACTGTGTAGCAGTATATGCCAATCGGCGTTCGAAATGATATATGCTTTTCATCGTCAGAAAACATCATGATTTGGTTGTATCCTGAGAAGCCATCCATGAATGACATGCGCTCAAAGCCACATGTGTTGTCAATCATTATGTCCGTAATAGGAAGAGGGAACTCATCTTTAGGACATGCTTTATTCAGATTCCGGAAGTCGATGCAAATTCGGATCTTCCCATTCTTCTTGAGGACTGGTACTACGTTGGCTACCATTCTGGATGTTGTTCCTCACGGATAAAGCCGCTGGCTATTAATTTGTTGACCTCAGCTTCGATAGAATTCATGATATCTGGGCAAAATCGTCGTTGCTGTTGCTTGATCGGCTTTGCGTTCGGACGAATGTTGAGCTTATGGAGTGCAACCTCGGGGTTTAACCCTGGCATGTCTTTGTAGCTCTAGGCGAACACGTCAATATACTCTCTGACGAGTTGTAATAGCGACTCCCGCTCTTCGTCTGTCAGACTTTTGCTAACGAAGATTGGCTTTGAAGAGGTTTCATCGCCGAGGTCAACTTGTATGACCTCATCTTCAGTAGGGGATCTCTTTGTTTGATACGCTTCTCCCATTGTGCATCTAGATGCTGGACACAAGGCCCCAACTCAAGAAGTTCGGGTATGACTTTGTCTTCTTCGTAGGCGTCGGCAAATGCCATATTGACAGACCAAGCTTGCCTGAGTACGTCCCAGATGCTGACATCTGAATTGAAAGTGGATGATCAGGTCGAATGTGAATGCCATTCGTATTCCTCATCCGAGCTTTCGGGAGTTGTTGCAGGTGTAACATAGCCTAGACCATGTCTGGTCTTGCTGTAATAATCTCGTAGTTTTTTAGCTGGGACTGTCACTACCATATTTCTAGTTTGAGGGTATTTTTGACATTTTTGGGGTAATTTAAATTTATTAGAATTTATTTGAATTTATGGGAATTTTTAGAAATTATTTTGGAATTGTTTGAATAAGGGTTGACTAGGTTGACTTTGACTAGCTTTGACTTTGTGACCTAACCCTAGTTAAGTTGGACTTGACTAGATATGAGATCATAGGTTAAGTTAAGTTAACCATACTCTAGTTAGGGAAAACCAATTAGGAATATTGAGTTTTGAATAGAAGGATTTTGACCACAAGTCATGACTTGTGATTTTTTTAAGTCATTGATTTATGACTAAGCCCAAAGCCCATTAGTCAAGTGCCCAAACCCTAACCCTAACAATTTTGTCCAGCCAACTTAACCCTCCTAGGTATCCCCCCTTATAAATAATCTCTTAGAAATTAGGGCTAGCCTCTAAGGAAGAACAAGCTTAAGAAAGAGGTAATGTCCCAACTTCAAAAATCCCTAGAAAATCTATTTTACCTCCTTTTTAATCCAAACAAATTGCAATAGGTTTTAATTTGAGTATTCTTGCTGTTGTTATAATTTATTCTCAGATTCAAATCAATTTGGAGGAGTTTCACCATCAAGAGGAACATCTCTCTTTAGAGTTTTTTGAGGGTTTTGATACATAGAGGTAACTTCCTATTCTCACCATAGAATCCTGAGATTTTTGCATCATTAGGGAGCCCTAGACCTAACCTAACAGTAGGAATAGGAAACCCTAAGATTTCGTGTCCTTTCGTGTCCAAACTGGACACGTATCAGTGCCTAGCTTTATGTGTTTGTGGAAATGCCACAGTGGAATTGTTTGTGTTATTTTCGAAATATCTTTGAATGGAAATTTACTTTTCAGTGTCACTTACACGATTCTTGTGCACTGGGATAGATTCGTGCACGTGTCGTGTCATTTTGGACACGCATGCACATGTGCTGCACACGCTCGCGCGCGGCATGGCGGATCCCCTGCTACTCGGGATCTCCACAGGACACGACACGGCGAGTTTTGACACGAACCTTAGGGGGAGTCTCGGGGCACCCACTGACACACCACGTGTCAAGTTTCGGGGGCCCACGTGGCGTGTCGAGGGAGTTATTCCCGTTGCACTGGTCGCCACTGTCAGTCCCAGAGAGATTTTTCTTGACACTGATACGCACGTGTAAGTTGGACACGCGGACACTAGGAAATGGTGTAGGTAGACCTAGTCCTAGCCCTAGTATAGGTGTACACGTGTGCATGAGCACGTGGCCTAGTTCGTGATGTGTCGTGTGCACGACACGCGTGCACACGTGCACGATACAGTGCACTGAAACAGTGCCTGTGTACACTGTTTCGAGTATGGATTCACTTGGACACGTTTGTGTCCACTTTGGTGGACACGAACATATTGTTTGAACGTATGTATTGTATACTTACATTACCAACTCTTTATTTTGATTTTTATTGATTTTTCATTAGGTAATTGCCAATTTACCAATTTAGGATAGTAAGTATCATTTTTCTGATTCCAGTTTTTGAAATCCAAATTGGGCACCTATTTAACCTATTTTATTACTGTTTAAACATTGGTTTTAGTACCATTTAGTGTTCCCCTATAGGTTTACTAGTTGTGTGTCGATTTTAGTGTGTTTTGGTGGTGTGAGGGGATCAAGAGGAGGATTTAATGAAAACTGGGAAAAACTGAAATTCAGTTTTCTGAATTGGAAATTAGTTTTCAGTTTTGGATTTTGCTTTGATTTCCCTTCCTTACTGTTGCTATGCATTTGTTTCTCTTTTCCTGTTCAGTCCAACACAGATTTCCTATTCACATGCACACCCTCACATGATACTATTCACTTTCTAGCTTTCCTCACATCTCACACCACACACACACACACACAAACATTACACACACACACATTGCATTCATGTTTTCACCCACACACTAAAACACTCTATCACTCACTATTTTTATCACATACTTTTACATGTTCCACCACTCTCACTAGTACACACACTCACATACACCCATGTATCACACACATACATGTTCTCACATTACACACACACACACTCACTCTTTCTCTCTCTATATATATATTCCCTAGTGTTCATATAGGTAAGTTTATGTATATAGTAGGTATACATATATAATATATGTAATGTTTACCTATATGTATATATGTTGAGCTATATATATATATATATATATAATGTGTTGTTTCTTAATAATTGCACTATAACCTATGTAATGTACATATATAGGTAATACGTAGAATTGCCATAGAACATGTGTAGTTGGTCTAGATAGCCTAGTAGTGTTGTGTACTAGCTAGTGTAGGTTGAGTGACCTAGTATAGACTAATGTAGTCTAGTATAGACTAGTTTGACCTAGTTTAGACTTGTTAGACCTAGTTTGACCAGAGTTGACCATGAGTTGACTTTTGCCTGGATTGACCTAGACTCATGTAGAGTGCATAGTAGAACTTCATTTTACCATTTTAGACTTGTTGTGACTTGTGCTGTTCAGATTAGGAGCCAGACACCACTCATCAGACAGTACTTTCATATTGGACACTCAGATACCAGGCGAGTACATTCTCTGATCATTTCATATCCTGCTTAGAATTATTTTCTGTATTTAATTACTTTACTTGTGCTGTCATGACATTATCACGGATTGGTACTATATGGATCTCTTCATGCGATGTTATGCCCCTCGGGAGCATCGGGTACATTGTGTCATGTGCGTTTCACTTTCATCATGTACTCCTGTGCTTTTACCATACATGTACACTCTTATGAACCATGTACTCTCATGTTCACAGAGCCCTCATGTATACTATCATGTGCACCCTTTCATGGGCCCCATGTGATATCATGTACAATAACATAACCTGCTTAGATCCTTGTGTATTGATTGGGGAAAACGGGGAGTGCTAGTAGTCATGTGAACAATTCTATAGTAGTGTAGATCATGTACAACTCTTTAGTGTAGATCATGTACAAATCTGTCCTGTTCACATGTGCTATCCTGTACTCTGACTCACTAGCCACTGTTAGTTCCTTACTTATAGTAGATATTTCTATTACAGTTCTCTCTCTCTGTTTATATACTGTATTCTTCAGCACATGTATCTTACTTTACTGCATGATTATATTTTCTAACCTGCTATGAACTGTTGAGATATACTGTACTCGCTCCTGTCCTGACTGGACCTGTTGAAAATATTACAGAGGACGAGGAGAAGGCTTGTCTGGATACTTACTACGGGGCAGCCTTAGATAACACTTGCGAGCTGGACCCTCAGGAGGACCCAGCTCTAGCTGAGGACATCACCCCCATTGCCTAGACTAGATTAGTTAGGCTTATCTTACTTTATGTAGTCTTGAGACATGTTTTAGCTAGACTTTATTCTGTTGTGAGTTGTATATATTCTTTCATTCTGTATCTGAGACCGTGTACTCCTGGATATTTGCTGGGATTATCTTAGACTACTTTTTTATCTATTATTTTTCTTGAGTTCTATTTCATATCGTGCTATCTCTTCCTTAGTTGTGATTGAGTTTATTACTGCTATGTCACCCCCATTCGGGTAGTATAAACTGCTTAGAGATATATTGCTAGATGTATGTTGACCTAGGACAGCGTTCTACCGCCGACACTGCGGCGTAGGCTGGACGTACCCACGTCTCGTGCCCTTACTCTAGGATGCGGGTCGTGACAGGGACTGGCAATTGCAAAGGTAATCGTCGGCCGATGTCGTGGTTCAAGCCTGGTGTAGTCTTCATATTATACCCCTGTTTTTGCATGGGATACTTGGATCGGGAGCTATACAGATAAAGCGTTAGTCTTTTGGTACTGGACTCGAGATCGACCTCTTCTGGCCTGAAGGACTGTTGATCATTCTTTCGGCCAAAGATGATTGGATGATCCTCTCCCGCGACCATGAAGCAAGCGCCTTCCACGGGAGTAAGTTGGTTCGTGGTATAGACATTTGTTACTTGTGTGTGTATGTTGATGCCCATACCGTATTCTGTAGCATACATTAGATGGAGCTTGTTAAGCTCAAGGTAGTTAAAAGATAACCCTTTATTAATAAAATAAGTTATCTTCTCTGGCGGAATTACATCATGGCAGAGGGAACATCAGTGTGTGCAGCCACATATTTGGCTAGCTCTAACTCCTCTTCAGCCACCCCCTGCATTATTGAAGATTGGAAGGATGACCTGGGCAGCTTGATCATCAAGGGTTCCACTGGTGGTGCTGGACGTGGGGTCGTTGGCGCACTAGCGGTCCATAGCTCAGTGCTGGGCTATCGATTTGTCCTGAAAAGACGAATGACCATCGGCTTAACAGAAGGATTTATCTCTTCTGATTGTTGTTGGCCGTCTCTTGGCAGTCTGATTATCATTGGCGCCATAGTGGGTCTCGGCCTCTGGCTAGACCTTGGGAGTCGGATAACCATTTGCTCCTTTTGTGCAGTGAGCACCGGTAGGCTGGTAACTATTTTACACAGAGTGGCTACAAGAGGTGCAATTCTGCCTGGTTTGCGAGCCTGGAGATGGATCTTCAGAAGTTCTTCTGATCCCTTTGTAGCCTCTGTTTGATCTTGAGCATCCTCTTCGACCAGGTGCTTTTTTGATTTCTCGTACAAGCAGGCATCCGAATAGTAGGATTCAACCCCTTTGAAGGGATCAATGTCGGCGAATTATGTTCTTACGAAGTCGTATTTGTCGACATATTTGAAGCACTAGTACAATGAGGAGGGCACGATCATATAAACGTGTATCCAAGGATGCCCCAGGAGAATGTTATAGGACGTATCTGTGTCTATGACATAGCAAGTCACTTCCGACTGGAGGTTGCCAATTTGGCATTTTAGACGAATCTTCCCAATAGGATAACTTTTCCCTGAATTGAAACCGCTGATGGCGGTGTTGGTAGATGTCAGTCGATGCATAAGGATGCACAGGAGAAGAAGCAAGCTCTTCGAAATAATATTTATTGAAGAACTGGAATCAATGTGCATCCGATCTACTTTGACGTCGTCGATGTATCCAGTATGATACAGAGGGCGATCATACAGGTTGGTCTTGATGAACATATCCTGTAGAGTGAACACGATGTTGGGTATTGCACCTGCACAATTACTGTCCTGGAAATCCGCTGGCGAGCTCTCCCCTGTAAGCTTGACTTGAGCCAAATAAGCGTCAGCATTCTGGAGTGCTTCGTTCAATGCGACACAAATATCTTTGGAGAGCCTCAAGAGCTCATATAATGACAATTTTGTTGGTGTGTTGGCCAATTGTGCCAGGAAATCAAAATTGTAAGGCCTCTCCAGCCCCTGAGGTGCGTCTTTACGGAGCGGCTTGTCGAAGCGGGTCTCCTTTGGCTTAGGCTTGTCGGCCGGCGGAGGCTGAAAAGGTCCTGGGGCATCAGCAGTGGTCGGCTGATGATCTTCAGCTAAGTTATCCGGTATGGGTTGAGATTGTGCACCGGACCGGGTAACGACAGCTGTTGCTTCTTCGGTTCCCGCTGAGATTGTATGGCAAGACTTAGCCTTCCCGTCTTTCTTCTTGCCAGTGCAGGGTGATGCTACCTGGGTTGCTTCAGGCACCAAGTCCGGGTGGACCCACATGACCTCCCTTCATGACATGGTGAGGGGCACCAGCCCTGTCGTATGGTCTCGGGGAGGTAGAAGATTAGTAACCTCCATTGTTGCCCGGGGGATGGGTAGTACGCCATCTTGAGTCCTCGTTGGAGAGAAGCTGCCAAATTGGACCGACACCATGTTGGCATCCACGGTTACCTCCTCAAAATCAATGGATATAGCCTTGGAATCGATGATGTTCTGGATGTACATCTTCAATTGGAAGCAGTCCTGAGTAGCATGGTGGACGTAGCGATGGAAGTGACAGTACTTTGGGCTCTACATCTCTGCAGGTCGAGGTTCATGTCTCGGTGGAGGGAGCTGAATTCTATCCCCTTACAAGAGCATGTCAAAGATGGGCTTGACATGGCTATCCTCGAAGAAGTAGGTCACCTGAGGCCACTGTTTCTCTACCTGCTTTGGTTTAGGCTTCTAGGCTGTATCGACAACCATAGCCTGTTTGCCTTTGGTGTCCCAGTTATTAGAGGAACTACCGCCGTTGTTGTTGTTGGTATTAGGGCGTTTGCCCTTATCCTCTCTCTCCGAGATATACAGACCCAGTTGGCGAGCCTTCTTCAATTTTGCTTTTACGTTAGTAACACTGATGATGAAGGCCTTCCAGTCTTTAAATTGATCTTCGCCCATCCAGAGGCTGATTGTGGGAAGCAGCCTCTTTTGGCAAATCTCAATTAAAGAAGACTCGGGGTTACTAGAGGGCAATTTCATCGCGGTTTGGCGAAACCGTTCGATGTAATTCCTTGTCAGTTATTTTTCTCGTTGAACAACGTCCATGAGATTTGACATTGTCACATCTTGTCCCACCTCGTAGAACCTTTCCAAGAACATATGTTTGAAGCCGGCAAACGAATAGATGCAGTTATCCGGCAGGTTGCGTTACCAATCGAATGCGACCCCCTCCAATGCCCCGATAAATAATCGCGTGAGGATGGCATCGTCATGCGACAGATGGTCTGTTGTGACCTCGAAGTAGGTCATATACCGACTCGCAAAGGTCTTCCCGTCATATGGATTAATATTGAATGGTTTATATCGTGGAGGAAAGGAGACGTCTCTCCATGCAACGGGATACGGTTGTCGTATCCTGAGGTCCTGAGAGAATTCTCGGGCGTGAAACATTGCCCGGAGCTCCTGGACTTCTATTCTCACCTCCCTAGCTTCTTCTGCAGAAGTGGGAGCCGACATTCCGGGTGGATTATTGTCCGGAGTTGGCGCAGTCGTGTTTGAGTCTGCATTGATGGCGGGACCCAAGCTTGTTTGACCAGGTGTCCTTGCTTGTAGAGCTGGTAGGGCAGCTTTGATCTCGTCTACCGACTTAACCAAGGTTTTGGAGTATGGCCTCAAGAGTGTCGAGGCGCTGCCGATCACTGGGACCGTCTTGGTAGTTTGCAGTCATGAATACCGTCCTCACATGAGAAAAAGTGAAAGGAACTATAGAAGACGTGCCCTCCGAATCATACCCTCAAATAGAGAAGTCATCGGTGTATGTGGGAACATTCTCCTCTGGTTTGGACTCGGAGGAGGTGCTATCTATTGCATAGGAGGTTGCCTCATCTTGGCATCTGTGGACGTTTTCAGGGACGTCTGAGCCTGTTGTATCTGTTGGGGGATTGTTTCCCCTGGTTCATCTTCCTGAAACATCGGATTGTTGTGGATGTTCCGAAGAGTGCTACACCCAGCTCCAACTACCCCCAAGGATGTAGATGACGAATCTCCAAGTGTTGAAGATTTTGTCTTTGAGTGGGTACCTTGATAAACCCCTTCTGTGACGGCTGTGGACAACCCCCTAGATGAGAGTTTCTTGGCCGTACTGGTTGAGATTGTCGGGTTGGACATATTTATTTTCTTCCATCCCTTGCCGGTAAGGACCTTCCGGGTAGAGTTACAGGAGGCAAAAGGAAGTACCTCGTCCCCCGAGCTTTGTTCTAGGATCGGTCCTGGCTGCTGCAGTCGCTGGAAGACGGACTGCCGGTCCTCTTGTACTGCTGTCTTGTTGCAGCAACAATTAGCAATGACTTGAGTGTAGTGACGTCCCTGGAAGGACTCTTTGCATGCCAAGGTTTCTTCTCTTTCCTTGCGCTTATGAAGGATCACATCTTACAAGTCAAGGACATCTCGATCCACCTTTGCACTCGTTTTATGGGCCCGGGAATACCGAGCACACTAATAGGTAGGTATCATGTTTGCTTCCTGATACGGGGCTAGCAAAAGCACTTGCCCTCGATCAATGTTGGGAGACTCTTAAGAACTACCCTGTCTGTTTGCCGTCGGGGGCTGGATACGGGCGGTTCTGTACAACTTTCCATCAGAGGCCCGCATAACGGTTAGCGAAACTCTCTGATGGTCCGTAGCTAGGACGGCTGACTTAGCTCGACGAGCCCGTGCTGTCCTAGATTTCTTTGCTCTAGCACCAGAGGGTGCATAGTAGGAAGAGTCCAAGCTGTGCCGCATAGAATCTGGCACATTCTCATTAGAGCTTCTGAGGTCAGGCCCGCATAAGAGGCGGTCGAAGACTGAACCCGAGCTGCATAGGGGGATGGTCGGCGGGTGGGATTGGATGTCGCATAGGCCATTTCCCTATGGCTGGGATTGCTGGCCGTATAAGCATTCTTCCTGCGGCTGAGATTGGTGGCCGCATATGCATTCTCCCTGCGGCTGAGATTGGTGGCCGCATATGTATTCTCCCTGCGGCTGAGATTGGTGGCCGCATATGCATTCTTCCTGCGGCCCTTACCCTTATGCGGCTTCTTCTTGGACCGCATGGAGTTCCCGTTTGCCCCCGCAAGTCCAGCATTATAGTGTTTTCCTTTGCAAGACTTGTGGATAGCAGGGTCCTCTGCGGCCTGAAGTGGGGCTGCATGTGAGTCTTCTTTGCCGTCTTGAGCAACAGAGAAAGCTTGCTCCAGAGCTTAGAGAGAGGTTACAGTTTTGGGCCTTCATGCCCTGCGGGTCTTCTTTGTGCTGACTCACTTCTGGATTGGGCTAGTGCTCCCTTCGGAGAGCATCTCTTCGAACGCCTACTGGTCAATACGAACAACAAGCATTTGTTACATGGAGCCGAGTTTGGCTGCGTCTGATTGCGTCACCAACTTATCAGCAGTGGAGAAGTTAGTCCCCAGCAGAGTCACCATCGTGTTTGCCATTGATCGTCGCAGATCAGAACAATTTTATAGGAGGACTGAACTTGACTCACAATTACAAACTCGCTTTTACAAAAGAGAGCATAGGACCAAAACTTAGGAAAAGCAATCTAAGTACAATTGTTTAGTTTTGATTCTAGGGGTGATGGTAGAGGCTCCGGAGAGTGCTATCAACTCTGTCTTACTCCTTAGACGATCGAACGCAACCTCAACTCCGGTAAAGAAATGCTATCTGAAGGCACGAAGGGAAGAGTTTGCTTCTGAGCTTTGTGTGCTTTCTTATGCGTATCTCTCTGTGCGCCCGTGTCTCTGCAAGGAACAACACCTTGCTATTTATAGGAATTTATGAGTAATGGAATGTACAACCACGTGGAAAATTTTGGGCCACATCCTTGTAACTGTGCCTCGAGACTCGATTTATAGTGGACAGCTGGGGGTCATTTGAGATTGATCATGATCTGTTTGTTGCAGTAAATCTGAACTGCTAAGACTTGGTCAATCTCTGCCACGTGTCTTAACTACTATTCTGTGGCGAGCCGCATGAAGGATGTATCATGGCTGAGCCACATGAAGGACTGTCTCATAACCGAGCCGCATGAAGAATGTCTCATGACCGAGCCGCATGGAGGACATCTCATAACCGACCCGAATGAAGAATGTCTCATGACCAAGCTGCATGAAGGACGTCTAATAACCGAGCCGTATGAAGAATGTCTCATGACCGAGCCGTATGAAGGACGTCTCATAATCGAGCCGCATAAAGAATATCTCATGACCAAGCCGCATGAGAGATGCTTCATGATCGAGCCGCATGAGAGTTATCTCATGACTGAGCCGCATAAGGAGTGTCTCATAGGCGATCCGCATGAAGAGTATTATAGCCGAGCCGCATGAACAGCCTCCTTTGGTTCGTCAACTGTGTCTGCTGTCATTATGATTTTCTCGTCATTTTAGGATCGTGGCATGCCTTATCTTGTGTCAGAGCTGTCATCTTTGTCAAAGCTGTCATCTTTGTGTCAGAGTAATTATGGCCAGCTACCCGAGGAGACATTTATTCACTACTAAAATAAGGCAAATTAGCGACATCATGATACGTCGCTAATTAACGAAAATATGTCGCTAAACGTAATTAGCGACGACTTTAGCGACGAAACATGAAGGTCGCAAAAAGCTAGTCGCAGATGACAAATTCATCGCCCTACGTCGTTGTTTATGACATCACCCCAATGTCGCTGGGTCGTCGCAAAATTAGCGATGGAGGGCGACGAATTTGAACGTTGCCAAATTAGCGACGTAGTGCGACTACGTAGCAACTTTATTTCTTTTTATGTGATGACATGGCATGCCTGCCACGTCAGCAGGGTAGCGACGTACAGCGACCAAATTAGCGACGTCAACTCTCTGCCACGTCAGCTATTGAGCGACGGATAGCGACGTGATGGCGCTAATTAGCGACGTCAGGATACGTCGTAGAGCGTCGCTATACGCCGCAGAGCGTCGCTAACGTCTAAGTGTTTGCTAAAGTCTATATTGATATCTATTTTCCTGTTTTCTAAATTATAATAAATTAATATAAAGAATAGAACGTACATATGCCCGTGTCGCCCTCTCGCCAATGAACTCCCCAGCTCTCCGATGGGTGACCAGGAAGACGGTCACCATGTTGGGGTCCTCATCCTTTTTTACCTGTTAAAATATATTATCTATTATTAGTATTAAATATTCTATCCAACTATATATAAAATGATGTCCGTCATAGAAACGTACTAGACGACAAAAATGCTCCGTCATCGGAATAGAGCCACCACACCACTTACTGGCGCTCGATCGTGCCGTCTTGGCCTTGTCAGACCGCTCCTGGTACCTGGCCTCGCCGAATCTAGCCTTCATCGCAGTCGACTACTCTGGCATGATCCAACTATGGATCGGCTTTTCGGAGCGATTACGAGACTTCTGGTCGTGGATCGCATCACGGATGAGCTTACCTGCGACGACAAAAAATTGGGCCTCGATCTTTGCCGCCCGGTGTGGTGGATAGAGATTGTTTCACTTAACAAAATGCCTAAAATTGGCTTTTGAAAGAAAATGAGAAAAAGTACAAATTGTTCTGGGAAGTATTGCTATGGAAGTCTGATCTGAGAGCGATCACTTTGTTTCTTGGACCATACGATGATGATGAAGAAAACTGCTTGAAGAAGACGAACAATCGGAATAACTAAGTCACCAGAAAGGTATCGAGCAACGGCACTGATGGCACAATCGAATGCTTTCCTGCTTTGCTTCACCCTGTTCTTGAGAAAAAGTTGAAGAAATGCTTCTGGGAATATCACTTTGAAAGTATGAATTTTCTCAGAATCTCCTCTCATGTATCTCTTCTTGACTTTATGTTTTTAAAATAAGTCTATTTATAGACTAGATCCTCTGCGTAAAAGTAACAAAGTTTGGTAACTGTTACCAACGATGAGAATCAACCTTTACGCATGATGACACGTGTCCTACTACTTCAACAAAATAAGGAGAGAACGTACACACGTTCCTCAATAAGTGAGGCATGAAAGCCACGAAAGCAAACCACGTTCTCCTGTAGCCAGAAAAGATTGGGCGTAAAAATGTCCCCAAAATATATTTCCTGTGTAAAGTAGCAGACTGGGCGTAAAATATCCCAAAATAAACTTCCCGTGTAAAGTGGCTGAAAATAGCCTTGAGAGTAAAATTAGCTCAAATAAACTTTACCCACACAACAGTCTTGAGTGTAAAAGCTCGAATAGCTTTCGTGCGTAAAAGAAGCAATCTCTTGAGCGTAAAGTAGCCCATCTGCACACTAAACGACAATGTTGGGTTTGGTGTAAATCAAATCTTCTCGGCTTCTGTGCTGTCTGCTGTCAGAAAATCATTATGTCAGCATCAGTATCACGCATTAAATGCAATAATTCGACAGCCTGTCCTTCGCGTAAAGTAGCTCGCGTAAAGTTGTACTCTGTTCGATCTCTGCGTAAAGTCTGAGTCTGACTCATTTTGAATTGCATAAAGTTCTCAACTTCTTTGACTTGTTCTATGAAGTACTTTTTACGCTCCTACAAAACCCCCTTCAAAGTTTTCAAACTATTTTCAAATTTTGAAATACTTTGAACAGAAACGTAAAATTTGGGATTTCAACAGTCCGCGTAAAAGTCGGGATATCCAACAGTCAGCATAAACTTCGGGAATTTGAACCGAATTCAAAATTCTCTATTAATAAAGTTTTTCGAGTAGGGAGAGAACTTTACTTGTCTTTTGCAATCTCGAACTCTTTTTATTCTCTTCTCCTTCATACTTCTTACTTCGATTCGATGGCTCCCAAGAACAAGAACGCCGTCGGCAGCAAGGACAAGAAGCCCGTCCCTGATTCATCGTCGACCGACCGCGCAAAAACCACCATTCCATCGTCGACGACGCCCCGACAGACACATCCCAGTGCAGCTCCGGCCATGAAAGGTAGAGCACTACCTAACTTCGGGTGCGAGTTCATCGGAGAAAAAGAAGAACCCAAGTTTTAAACTTTGTGCCCACGTTATACGTGTCAGCTTAAAGTTTGAAATAAGAAAATACGCCACGTTATACGTGTCAGCTTAAAAATAGAAACATACGCCCACGTTTATACGTGCTAGCGTAAATTTAAAAAATACGCTCACATTAATATGTGTCAGTAGAAAATTCACATTACGCTCACATCAATATGTGCCAGCATAAAATTAAAATACGCTTAGGTCAACACATGCCAAAATCCATAATATGCTCATATCAATATGTGCCAGCATAAAAATTAGATTACGCTCATGTCAACCCATGCCAACGTAAAATCCATAATACGCTCACATCAATATGTGCTAGCGTAAAATTTTACAAATGTAAAGACTTTGCATAAAACAAAGAATTTTTACACTTTAAAAGTTTTTATCAACTTTAATAAGCGTAAAGTTTGCATAGTCAGAGTCTTTAATCTTTATGTGTAAAACTCAGACCAAATCATCTACGTAAAAATTTTAAATTAGATTTTCACTAACTTGATTTTTCTTTTTCTTTTGGCAGTGGATTTGTAAATTCACCCACTTGCAGAAATATTCGGCTCGTCTGCTGGTATGGTGGGTTCAAATTACTTGGAGAATTTGTCCCACGTGGAGTTCCCTCAATCGAATCCAGAATACCCTGAGGAGAGAGCACAACTGATAGCTGCTCAAGGGGACAGAATGCTGCTGTCCATGATAGACGGGGAAGTGTTTGTATCGTTAGATGACCAATAATTTTTGAATCCAGCCTTCTTATTCGGGGATGCGATAGACTTCAAATCACAAACACACCCCAAGAAAGAGGCTTGGTTGTTCAAGTTTAGGAAGAGGGCAATGTATCTCCCCGACATGGACAGGGATTATCCCCTATTTGCATTTGTCCATGCCACCCATCCCCGAAAAATGCTATGGAACCTGACTCCCAGCAGTCATGGTAGGCCGAGAAGGATCATTTTCAAGAGGGAGAGAGCAAATGACATTGGCTACCACACCAGCACTCCTAATGGTGGAGTTGTCTCCTTCTCTGGTCTCTTGCCTGGATTTACACCGAGTGAAGATTCGGCTCTGATCCAGCCAGTGCAGACCAAATGTTCATTAACAAGTTCATACGGGCTGCAATATTATATCCTTAGGCCAACCCTAGGCTACCAGGGTGGTTGACTCCATATAACCATAACTGGATTCAGCTTAGTGCCTGGATTATGAAGTACTTCAAGACAGACTTGGAATCCATCGACCTCTATGAAACGGTAGCCTCTACAAGCCAGGGTATACCACCGAACAGTAATTTGTTCCTGGCTCTGATGGAGATATATATCAGTTCAATAGGAACTTTTGTGACCCCACTTGGTAAGATGGGCCTTGCCCTGCATGAGATGCACTTCATCTCTAAGCTGCCTATGGGCGAAGCTCCATATGAAGAGTATGTTCCCTCCAACAGGGAATTGGCAGAAATCAGAGAGAAGAATCTTTAATTAGTTGTGGTTTACCAAGAACTGATGTGCCATTATTTAATTTGCACATCTATGTATGACAGTGGATCACACTTGCCGTACACTAATAAATGGACAACTTATCTATTCTACCATGAGAATAGAATATCCAAGAACGAGCAGGAAAGATTTCAAGAAAACAAGGCTCCGACCATCAACCCTTGTTCAATAATCCCTGCAAATCTGATCAATAGTTTAATGATCTCACACAAGTCTCCAAACAAGTATCTGTCCAAAAAGACCGGAGACATCCCTGCGGGGACTAAAACTTTTAGCCACCTGAGGCACGGTAGTCAGAAGCTCTCCAGGGAAGCCTTGCTAGCAGGCTTTCTGTCCTTGTGGCTGCGGAGATAGGTTGTGCCCGGGATCAGCACAGTAGACCGAATTTATCGAAATATACTGTGGCCGGTAGTACGTTTGGTGTTCAAAGCCAGAATTAACCTATTATCGGCAATGGTGTGCCGAATAAACGCAGGTTTGAAGACTTTCGATGAGGAACTAATCAACAATGCTCCTCACCGAAAAGATTTCCCAAGGGTGGAGATGCCCTACACTTATCTAATGGGCTGGCTGCTACATCATAGTTGCAATTTGCTGCCGCTAGGCCCTGGAGATAATGCGGAGGTTTTCCTCCAAAAATTCAACAAAGCTACATGGACTGCTACTAAAGTGGCAGATACCCGAGCAGTATTGAATTATTCTCACGGTTGGAACTTCTTCTGCACACGGCCACAGGTTCCAGCCGACTGCCTCGACGTATAGTTTGAAGATAGAGGGGAAGGAACAACTTCATTGCCTGTGCCAGTTTTCAGATAGCTAGTGTGCATCAGACCCTCCCATCTGATGTACAGAAATGAAGACGACTGCGCGTTCGAACCATATCTACCAAGTCGGTTCGCTCGCCAGTTTAGATATGACCAACTCCATGTTGGTAATCCCTCCACCAGCTTCCGCCATTATGCGAAGCTAATTGATGATGCAAGGGCCTGGAGATATTTTAGCACCGCTTGTACCGGTGCTAAGTTCAAAGTATCGACTGCTACAAGCACGACTGAGCTACGTATACTTCATACGTATGATCGCTTTTATGCATCCATCCGCTCTTTTGCCCATGGCTACAACCTGAAAGGGAGTCTAAGATGGCTCAGGAAAGGGAATATTGAAGATCCGGTCAGGGTATTTTCAGACATACCCGATGATGCTATCGTTCCAGATGCATATCTGGAAGTCATTCCTATGGGTGCTGGAGAAACAGCTGTGGGACCAATCATCATTGGAAAACCCGGAAACGGAAGCAAGGTGCAGCTATTACTCTTCCTGAGAAGACACTCCCAAAAAAGAAGAAGAAGGCTACCATCAAAGGACCTTCTAGACCAAAAGCCGCTACCCCAGAGAGTGACACTCGGTCGATGAGCCGCAACATCTGGCATCTTCTTCAGCTCATCCTGGGGAAGGATCCTCTGCATCTCAATCGACAACAACTACAGAAGGTGTGGGAGTTCTATCTCCGAGGCGCCTCAGCTCATCACTTCATTTGTCTTTGCCATCAAAGGCACAAGCTACTGAGGTGGCTGCCCCTACACATATGGTTGATCGAGAGCTCATTCCGTCAGATGAACCAGCTATTACTTTTGATGATGATTACTGGGATGGGGACTATGACTCGTACCTGACACGTTCTGCACCTACTTCAGGTAAATATAAATTACACAAAATCTATACAAGATTATGTATTATAATTTTGTATATTAATTTATTTTGTTTAATTTTTGTAGGTGTTATTATTGCATCAAAGCCTGTGGCTCCTCCACCTCCTCAAGAAGATATTTATGAGGAAAATACGAAGTCTGAGGAAGAGGATTCCTCTTCAGAAGAAGAAGATGCTCAGGAAGAATGTCCTCCATCTATGGAGATACAACAAGAGCCCGAAGTGCGGGGTTCAGCCAGAATTGTCCTCTTTTACTGAAGGCAAGATAAAGAACAAACTGCAGTAGAACCTACTGTAGATGATAAAGAGGCTACTGAGGAAGAAGTAGACTTCAACGAAGAACCAGTTGTAGAAGGACTCATTACAACTAAAATACTTGAAGAGCCTGCAGAGCCGGTAGCCGAAGAAGGTGATGAAGACATAGTCAAATCATCAACTGAAGCTGGGGACGTTGTAATAGCATCCTCTGCTATTGCTACTGATCTAGTACAAGTTCTTGAAGAGACAATGCACGAACCGGAGTCAGCTGCCATAACTACCATTCCACCCGCACCAATCACCGCCACCGAAACTCAAGTAGTTTCTGTTTGCCATTGATTGTAAAAGTACAGAACAATTATCGGAGGACTGAACTTAGACTCACAATACAAACTCGCTTGTACAAAGAAAGCCTAGGGACGAAAACCTAGGTACAACAATCTAAGTACAATTGTTTATTTTAGATTCTAGGGGTGACGATAGAGGATCGGGAAGGCGACGGCAGCCCTGCCTTACTCCTTGGACGATCGGTATGCAGCCTTGGCTTCATGTGAAAAGATGGTTGGCGTTGACGAAGAAGTGCTCTTTTTGCTCCTCTGTTGCTCTCCTGGCTTCTCTCTCTCTCTCTGTGTATTCTCTCTCTGACTCTGTATATTTTTATTCTTTTATTGCCGGTCCCTGTGCAAAGAAATGATGCTGGCTATTTATAAGAGTGGGGTATGATCATTAGGGTTTGCTAATGATCATTTGTTTGGAATGTCGGTGCTCCTTCAATCTATCTGAACCCTTGATCCTGATTCAATGAATCTCGGCCATTAATGAGGATAGCACCGAATCTTGTGAGCAATTAATGTTAACTGCTTTAAATCTCCATGATGAATTCTACCAATATCCGATTGCTCGCCATGTGTCCCGTTGGCTTGATGATAAATGATATGCCTTGATCTCAGTAATTATGATGATGATGTCAAATATATTTGTTAAGATTCGGTTAAATCGTTGATTGATCCGATGCCACGTGTTTTGATTTTGGGTCCTGCCAGAGCCGCATAGGATGGGCAACACTTGAACCGCAGGGAGATACTCTTCGTGAGCCGCATAGGACAATGCTTCATCGAACCGCAGGGAACGAACTCTCAATGAGCCGTATATGCATAGTCTTTGCGAGCCGCATGAGCTAGCGTTGTATTGAGCCGCAGGGGCTGAGCTCTCAGTGGGCCGCATATAGCTGATTTCTGCTAGTCATATAGGGTGACTTCTCAGTGAGCCGCATGAAGCTGTTCTCTATTTAAGCCGCATGAGATTTGCCACATGGCAACCTAGGATTTCTGACGGATCGGGTCAGAGATCTTCTTCTTTTTCTGAAGAGTCTGGCATTATGGCAGAGCCATTATGACACTTTATGCCAGAGCCGCCACAGTCGTCAAATCGTGTCAGAGCATTAAATACGGCCACTATTCAAAGGGCCAGCTGTAGGGAAGGATCACAGGGGGACACGTGGCATCGATCGAGCCGCATATTCCTGCTGAATCGCATACACTCTCGAGCCGCATGAGACGGAGAGTCTTCCTTTGAACTGTATAAGACAGCTCCTATATGAACCGCATGGGCTTCGTATTCGGAGCCGCATGGACCATTATTCTGATATTTTCCATGCTTCTACAGGACCCCCTTCAAAGTTTTCAATTTGCAAAATTGAAACACTTTGAATAAGAAGCATGGTCCCGTTTATGCCGCATAAGTGTCCCAGCCGCATAGATTCATCTGTCCGCATAGGCTCTTTTCCACGTGTCCTGACTACGTGTGCAAATCTTCATTAAATGCTCTTGATTTGTTTTCGAATTAACGCCGTCTTTTGGGGGAGGATCCCAAAGTTTTTATTCTTTTGATTGTCCAGTTTACCTCGACAGCCGAAGGGTCGATCACGTCGTACGAGGCATTGGTTCATAGTCCTTCTGTCTATAAATAGGCGTATGTTCGGTTGGATTTTTTTAGACTTTTTCTTGACCAAAAGCTTCTGTCTTTGTCTCCTTCCTTCATCTGACCAACCGAAATGGCGCCTAGGATTTCCAAAGTTGTGAAGAAGGCCGCAGCGAAGAAAAAGAAATCAGCTTTGTCTTCGACTGTCGTTTCTCCTGTCCGCCTTGACGTTCACGTCGCCATCGAAGGTAACAACTGTGTAGAAGATAGGGTCTGCTCTACTGCCTACTTTATGTACAAAACCACGTGGTTCGCATACATGTCCTCTGATCGTGCCGCATGGGATGTACCCCATGTCTGAGCCGCATACAAGTTCAACTTACGTAGTCTGCATATATATCCTGTGACCGAGCCGCATGGAGTATGCTCCATGTCGGAGCCGCATGCGAGTTACGGGGTCCGCCTATACATCTCATGATCAAGTCGCATGGGGTATGCTTTATGTAGGAGCCGCATGTGAGTTCAACTTACGTGGTCCGCATATACGTCCCATGACTTGAATCCGCATGAGGTTTTCCCCATGTTCGACCCGTATGCGAGTTGCCTTCAACGAGCCGCATGACTTTTTAGAATATCTTTTACTTTATTTTATTGTTTTGTTCTTGCAGTATCTCCACTGGACGCTGAGGTTGCAGTGACAGAAGAGTCGCCACCTCCTGCCATCGACCAGGGGTCTCCCTTTGTGACAGAGACAAAGAAGGAGGAACCGTCGTCTGCGTAGGATGGCCTCTCTCCAAATGTCGAGGCTGTTGGGGGTGGTAGCTCTGGGAATTCTGATGCTCCTATTCTAGACGAGGATCTCCTTCAACTGCATCCCTCGTACGTGAAGTGGTTGAGGGAGTGGTATATGCATTTCTATAACTAGGTTTTAGGGATTCCTTGTATGTTTCTGTCTGTTTAGCTATGGTTTGTGTTTTCCCTTTTCGTCTGAAGAAGTAATGAAGAATTTCCTTTGGTTTTTGTTTGTTAATTGTGTGAATGTAGCTGGACATTCCAATGAATGGAATGTACTTGCTTCCCTCTTTTCTTGTAATGGTTACCTTTGGTTCTGTGTGAACTTTGTATCCCTAGTGTAGATTATGACTGGGTACTTATTCTGAAAGAGTGGGGTTATATCAAATCTGGGGACTTTATTCCCCCAGTAGAATCTTTGCTCATCTGGGCGACGTAGTTGACTTCAGAGTCAATGTGTCGAACTAGTCAGTGGTTTGAACGGTCGACTGCCTCGCTGACGGACTATTTCTTGACGTTGTGTGCCTCTGAACCATAGTTGTTCCTCTATCTTGTCTTGCTTGTTTTCTCTTTATTTCTATCTTGTAGCAGCGATATAATCCCGGAGGATGTAGAACTTTGAAAATGGATATGTTTCGTCTCATCTTTTCTTTCTTTGTACATGGGTGTTTTATGGAACTGGATTTGCTGGAGGATTTATTTGTGGACCTGTTATCCTAGGCGTACCTAGGTTTTAGGTATGGATAACAAGTTTGGACGGGATGTCCGGAACAGCCGTGGCAAAGTGGTCATGGATGTTCTCGGTACTTAAAAAAAGGAATGCCGTAGAGCAGCTGGGCTCCCGGGGCATGGTGGGGTAGTGGATTTATGCTAAGAAGCGTATCAAAGGAATATTTGTGGACCTATTATCCTTGGCGTACCCTGGTTCGGGATACAGATAATAGGGTGAAAGGAAAACCAACATATTTGCTCAGAGGTCATGAGGACATGGCAAGCATGAGGGTTTTACCGTGGAATCTTCCTGCTCAGAGGTAATGAGGACATGGCAGGGAAGGTTTCACGGAAGATATTCGTGGTCAACAACGGACATTTGTGGACCTATTATCCTTGTCGTACTCCGGTTGTGGGTACAGATAATAGGTCGAAAGGAGACCGACATACTTGCTCAGAGGTAATGTGGGCATGGCAAGCATGAAGAGTTCTTCGACGGAGCCTTCCCACTCAGAGGTAATGATGACATGGCAGGAGTGGGCTCAATGAAGAGGAAGTACATAGAACGACTCAGAGGTAGGAGAACGTGGAGGTTCTATGTGAGGGGCGGTTTGTTTTTGGTGGAAGTGAAAACGATTCAGAGGTAATGAGGACATGTCCGTTTTCGAAAATTTATGGATCGATTACCCTTTTTGTGCACTGGGAGTGCGGGTATTAGATCATGAGGGAGGATCTCTTCCAGGAAGAAAGTTCAGAGGTATAATCATACGTGACTTACTATCTGAAAGAGTGACCGAAGTGTGAGTTCAGAGGCACCAGCGGGTACATAACTCGGTAAATTAACATATTGAGAAAGTGGGAGTCCAGCAGCACCAGCGGGTACATGACTCGATAATCTAAAGGGGATGTAGGGGCGAGTTCAGGGGTACCAGCAGGTACATGACTCGATGATCTTGAAATGTTGTGGGTGTGAGTTCAGTGGTACCAGCCGGTACATGACTCGATAATCTGAAATGCTGAGGGTGTGAGTTCAGTGGTACCAGCGGGTACATGACTCGACGACCTTGTAGCGAATGTCGTTTAGACATAATATTTCTTCAAGAGCTTGCCGTTGACGGGCAGTATGAGCAAGTCTCCGTTTTGCTTTGCAAGACGGTAAGCACCATTGGAGAATACCGTCTCAATGATAAATGGGCCCTCCCACTTTGGCTAGAATTTGCCGACGGTCTTGTGAGTCATGACCATTGGCCTCCGGACTGCCAAGACGAGATCGTCTACCTGGAATGTTCTGATTTTGACCTTCTTGTTGAAGCCTCCTGAGATGCGTGCTTGGTATAGCTCGATCCTTTGCTGAGCTAGGTGGCGCTTTTCATCTAAGGCCTCTAACTCTTGCAGTCGACGTCGGTAGTTATCATTGGTTGTCAATTGGTGTATGAGGGCGACACGTAGTGAGGGGATCTGTGTCTCCAAGGGAAGGACTGCCTCACTTCCGTATACCAGGGAGAATGGTGTATTTCCGGTGGCTGTTCGGACCGTGGTGCGATAAGCCCATAAGCACTCGCCGAGCTTGTCGTTCCAGTCACGTTTGTTGGAGGAGACAAACTTCTTGAGAAGTTTGATGATTGTTTTGTTGAACGCCTCTGCTAACCCATTTGCTGCCGGGTTGTACGGCGTCGAGGCGATATTCTGAATACGGTACTTATCGCAAAACCGATAGAATGCGTGGCTTGTAAACTGCGGACCATTATCATGGATGATCCTTCGGGACAGTCCAAAGCGATAGATGACGTGGTGTTTAAGGAAGCTGATCACGTTTGAAGTCTTGACTTCTTCGAGTGGGACAGCTTTCGCCCATTTAGAGAAGTAATCAGTGATCGCAAGTATGAAGCGATGTCCTCGGGAGGAAGGTGTGGTGATTGGACCAATGATATCCATTCCCCATGCTTCGAATGGCCAGGACGCCACTATCGAATGTAAAAATTCGGAGGGTTGGTGGATGAAGTCTGCGTGGACTTGGCAAGCTTTGCACTTTCTAGCATAATCTATCGTGTCTGCCACCATTGTGGGCCAATAGTAGCCTATTCGGCGAAGGCAGTCTTGCAGTTTCGGGCCGGGCTGGTGGGCCCCACAAACACCGTCATAGGCTTCTCGTACGGCTTCTTTGGCTTCTGCGTTTGACAGACACCGAAGCAGTAATCCGTCGTAGGAGCGGCGATACAGCATTTTCGTCTCTATATCGTAGAAAAATCTGAGGGAACGCCTTCTGATGGAAGTAGCTTCCTTTGGGTTCTCAGGCAGGATGTCGTAGACGACGAAGTCGATGAATGGTTGTCTCCAATCTGGGGCGTCATCGATCGTCTGTGCGGAATAACTTGCGACGAATTGCACATTGTTTTTGGGACAGACCAGTTCATGGCCTATCACTTCCACTGATTGCCGATCATAATTCGGAACTGCTAGGGAAGCGACGAGACCAGCTAGGGCATCGGCTTCAATATTTCGGAGTCTGGGGACGTGCTCGATGAAGAACCCCTCAAATGCTGAGATGATATTAATCGCTATTTGATGATAAAGGATCATGTCTTCATGGCGGACCTCGTACGAACCCCGGATCTGATTGACGATTAGTTGGGAATCGTCGTATGCTTCAAGGTATTCTACCTCCAGCTCTCTTGCAAGTTGGAGGCCAATGACCAGAGCGTTGTACTCGGCCACATTGTTAGAACAGGGTTCAGTGAGGGAATAAGCACGGTTAATCACCAATCCGGAAGGAGAGATTAGCACTACCCCGACTCCGACAACTATATTGCCTTTAGGTCCGGTCCTCGAAGCGCCGTCGAAGAACATTCGCCATATATTCTCGTGAGAGGTTGCATGTGAGTCGGCGACCTCATCTGGGATCTCTTCGTATATCCTGGAAGACTCCGAGCCTGGATGGGCTGCTAAGAAATCTGCCAGGGCTTGACCTTTGACTGCCTTTTGGGGGACGAAGATCATATGATAAGGGGACAGCAGTATTGCCCATGTAGCGAGGTGAGAGCTGAGTGCCCCTGGTTTAGTCATGAGGACCCTGAGAGGGTTAACTCGTGAGATCACATGTATCGTTTGTCCGATGACATAGTGCCGCATTTTCTGAATGGCAAACACCAGTGCGAGGCATTCCTTCTCCACAGTGGTGTATCGGTGCTCTGGTCCAATCATCATTCGGCTGAGGTAATATATAGCCTGTTCACGGCCTGCATCGTTATTCTGTGCCAGCAGAGCACCGAGGGAGTGTTCCATTGCTCGTACATAGAGCAGAAATGGTTTTCCAGGGACTGGGGCTACCAAGACCGGAGGATTTGACAGATATTCTTTGATGCTATCGAAAGAACGCTGGCATTCTTCGTCCCATACGAATGAGACTCCTTTCTTCATGAGGTGCGTAAATGGTCGGCATCGCCCGGAGAGGTTAGAAATGAACCTTCTGATGTAAGCTAGCCTTCCCTGAAGGCCTCTGAGTTCGCGGAGATTTCTCGGGGGACCCATCTCCATGATTGCTTTTGTCTTCTCGGGGTCTACATGGATACCCTTTGCAGTGATGATGAAGCCTAAGAACTTCCCGCTGGATACGCCCAGGAAGGACTTCGTAGGGTTCATCTTTAAATTGTGTGTCCGTATTAGGTTGAATACCGTCCTTAGATCCTGCAGATGGTCTCCTTTGCTACGGCTCTTGACGGGTATATCATCAATATAGCACCCCACCGTCTTGCGTAAGTGGTCTCTGAAGATGATGCTCATAGCTCTTTGATATGTGGTGCCAGCATTCTTTAAACCGAAAGGCATGACTGTGTAGCAGTACGTGCCAATCGGTGTTCGGAATGATGTATGCTTTTCGTCGTCGGGAGACATCTTGATTTGGTTGTATCCCGAGAAGCCATCCATGAATGACATGCGCTCAAAGCCGCAGGTATTATCGATCATGATGTCTGTGATAGGAAGGGGGAATTCATCTTCAGCGGAGGGGAAATTAGTGTGGGCGGCCACATACTTGGCTAGCTCCGGTTCCTCTTCGGCTACCCCCTGTGTGAACGAAGACTGAGAGGACGACCTAGGAAGCTTGATCATCAGTGGTCCAGTTGATGGAGCAGAGCATGGAGTCGTTGGCAGACTGGTGACCCCCAGTTTAGCATTCGATGTGGAGCGAGGAGTGGCTGGTTCGCAGGAAGTGTCAGACCTTGCATCGAAGCGACAACCTTTCTTGGGAAGGCGTATTGTCAATGGCCTGTCCGAGGGGTTGATCTTCTCTGTTTGTGGTTGACTGACTCTTGGTAACCTGATCCGTTGTGGGTCTCGGCACTTGGCTGGATCTAGGTAGCCGAATTATCATCTGCTCCTCTTGCACCGAGAGGCTGATCGCGTCCTTCCGCAGAGTGGCGGTGAGGGGTGCAGACTTGTTCGGTTTGCGAGCTTGGAGGTGGATCGTCAGGGGTCCTTCTGATCCTGTGGCTGTCTCAGTATGAGCTTGTGCGTCTCCTTCATCCAGGTGCCTCTTCGACTTTTCGTATAAACAGGAGTCCGAGTAGTAAGATTCGACCCCTTTGAAGGGATCGATGTCAGCAAACTCTGTCTTCACGAAGCCGTGTTTGTCGACATATTTAAAGTACTGGTGTAGTGTGGAAGGCACGATCATATAATCGTGTATCCATGGGCGCCCCAAGAGGATGTTGTAAGAAGTGTCTGCATCTATAACGTAGCAGGTGACCTCGGATTGGAGATCTCCAATCTGACACTTCAGACGAATCTTCCCGATAGGGTAGCTCCTGTCCGAATTGAAACCGCTGATGGCGGTGCTTGTAGGTGTTATGCGATGCATTGGGATGCGAAGATGATGTAGCAGACCTTTCGGGATGATGCTTATGGAAGAGCCAGGATCATTGTACATTCGATCCACCTTCACGTCGCCGATGTATCCCGTGTAGTATAGCGGGAGATCATGTAGGTTGGTTTTGATGAGCATATCCTGCGGGGTGAAGACGATGTTGGGCATTGCTCCCGTACAGGCACTATCTTGGAGATCCATGGGTGAGTCCTTCCCAGTGAGGTTAGATTGAGCGAGATAGGCATCGGCATTTTGGAGTGCTTCGCTCAATGCAATACGAACGTCCTTGGAGAGCCTCAGGAGTTCGTATAATGACAATTTGGCCGGAGTGTTAGCCAATTGTGCTAAGATGTCAAAGTTGTAGGGCCTCTCTAGCCCTTGGGCTGCATCCTTTCGGAGAGATTTGTCGAAGCGAGTCTCCCTCGGCCTAGGCTTGTCGATTGTCGAAGGCTGAGCCGGTCCCAGAGCATCAGCTGCAGTAGGTTGATGATTTTTGGGTGGACTGTCAACCACAGGTTGGGATTGTGCTCCGGACCGTGTGACGACGGCTGTAGCTTCCTCGTTGTCTGCTGAAACTGTGCGGCAGGTCTTGATTTTTCTACTCTTTTTGTTGGTAGGAGATGGTGTGAGCCGAGTCACTTCTGACACCAAGTCTGGATGGACCAACATGACCTCTCCTCGTGAGGTGGTGAGAGGTACTAGACCAGCAGCTTGTTCTCGGGGCGGAGGAAGATTGGTAATCTCCATTGTCGCGAGGGGGACGGGGATTACCCCGTCTTGAGTCTCTGTCGGAGGGAAGTTGCCGAATTGTACGGACACCATATTAGCTGCTACGGTTACTTCTTCGAAGTCGATGGCCAGAGCGTTCGAATCGATGAGGCTTTGGATGTACCGTTTCAATTGGTAGCAATCATGTGTAGCGTGGTGTACATAACGGTGGTAATGGCAGAACTTCGGGTTCTCTAGATCAGCCGGCCGAGGCTCCCGCCTTGGTAGAGGAAGCTGAATTCTACCTCCTTGTATGAGCATGTCTAAGATAGGCTTGACGTGGCCATCTTCGAAAGAGTAAGTGATTTGAGGCCATTGCTTGTCTGCTGGCTGTGGCTCGGGCTTCTGGGCCGTGTCGGCCACCATAGCCTGTTTTCCCTTGCTGTCCCGATTGTTGGAGGGGTTACCCCCATTATCGTTGTTGAGACGCTTGCCCTTGTTTTCCCCTTCTGAGATGTGCAACCCCAGTTGGCGGGCCTTCTTCAGTCGTTCTTCAGCGCTTGTGGCGCTGATGATGAACGCCTTCCAATCTTTGAATTGACTCTCGCCCATACAGAGACTGATCGTTGGAAGCAGTCTCTTTTGGCAGATTTTAATCAAAGAAGAATCCGAATTTCCGGAAGGCAGCTTCATGGCGGTCTGGCGGAACCGCTCAATGTAGTTCCTCGTTAACTCCTTCTCCCCTTGGACGACGTCCATGAGAGTGGACATAGTGACGTCTTGTCCTACTTCATAGAACCGTTCCAAGAACATGTGCTTGAAGCCGGCGAAGGAATGGATGCAGTTGTCCGGTAGATTACGGTACCAATCGAAGGCGACTCCTTCCAATGCTCCAATGAATAACCGTGTGAGGATCGCATCTTCATGGGGAAGATGGTCGGTGGTGACCTCAAAGTAAGTGATGTATCGACTTGCTGAGGTTTTGCCATCATACGGGTTGATGTTGAACGACTTATATCTTGGTGGGAATGGCACATCTCTCCACTCAGCAGGATATGGTTGCCGTATTCTGAGATCTTGAGCGTTTTCTCGGGCATGAAACATGGCACGGAGCTCCTGGTCCTCTCTTCTTACTTCTCGGGTCTCATCTGTCGCGGCGGGGGCTGTTATTTCGGGAGGATTATTGCCCTGGTTTGGTGCCACTGAGTTCGAATCTACATTGACCGCGGGGCCCGTGTTTGTTTGACCAAGCGCTCCTCCTTGTAGAGTGGGCAGGGCCGCTTTAATCTCGTCTACAGACTTGACCAAAGCAAGTAATATGGCTTCGAGACTGTCGATGTGCTGGCGATCGCTGGAACCACCTTGATCGCTGTCCGTCATGAACACCGTTCTTACGTGAGGAGTGACGGAAGAAACGGTGGAGGATGTACCCTCTGAGTCGTACACATGTACCGAGAAGTCATCGGGATAGGTGGGAATGTTCTTCTCGGGCTCGGACTCGGAGGGAATGGTATCCCCAGCTTCAGAGCTTGCCTTGTCTTGAGAGTTACGGATGCCCTCGAGAGCATCAGCGTCCGTTGCTCCTGATGGAAGAGTTGTTTGTGCGGACTCGGTTCCTTGGAACATCGGATTGTTGCGGGTGTTCGGAGGAGTGCTACCCCCAGCTCCTTCCACCCCTAGTGATGTGGATGATGAATTTTCTATCGTGGTAAATTTTGTCTTTGAATGGGTGTGTTGGAACACACCAGTGGAGGACAACCGTTTAGATGACAGTTTCTTAGTTGTAGTGGTTGATATCTTCGGACTGGAGTCACTCGTTTTCTTCCTCCTCTCTTCGGCAGAAACTTTTTGACCACAATTGCAGGAGACAACAGGAGGTGCCTCATCTTCTGAGTTTGGGTGTTGTAGCCTTTGGAAGGCGGATGGCCGAGCTTCCGTCATTGCCGCGTTGTTGCAGCAGCAATTGACGATGATTTGGGTGCAGCGATGTCCAAGCGAGGACTCTTTGCACACCGACATTCCTTCTCTTTCCTTGCATTTGTGGAAGATCGTTTCCCGCAGGTCAGAGGAACCACTCTGTCTGTTTGCCGCGGGGGGCGGGACTTGAGCAGTTGTATACAACTTTCCATCTGAGGCCCGTGTGATAGTCAACGGGATGCTCTAATAGTCAGAGGTTGGGACAGCTGACTGGGCTCGATGAGCCCGCGCTGCCCTAGACTTCCTCCCTTTAGCACTCGTAGGTGCGTAATAGGAGGAGTCCAAGTTGAATGCCACAGAGTCTGGCTTATCATACAGAGAATCATCGAGATCGGGACCGTATGAGAGGCGGTCGAAGACCGATCGAGAGAAGCGTAGAACGGACGCTATGCTGCTAGAGTTGGGTACCGTACAGGCTGTCTGCATACGGTCGTCTTCTGCTGTCGGATGAGTTGTCTTTGGGCGGCTAGGAGTCACGACCGTACAGGCTGGCCGCATGCGGTTGGCAATAGTGGCCGCATGGGTTTTCTGCAAGCGGCTGCCTCTTGTAGCCTCATGTGTTTCATCCATGTGATTGGCGACTGTAGCTGCATAAACTATGCGGCTGCCAGATGTGACCGCATGATTCTTCTTCATGCGGCCAGCGACTGTGGCCGCTTGGGCTTTGTCCATGCGGCTAGCGAATGTGGTCGCATGAGCCTTTTTCACTCGGCTAGCACCCCTATGCGGCTCAGTTCGCGTAGAGTTCCTTTTTGCCTCTGCAAGTCCAGCATCATAGTGTTTTCTTCTGCCGGACTTGGAGACAGCAGAGTTATCTATGGTCTGATGTGGGGCCGCAGAAGAGTCCTTCTCACCGTCTTGAGCAACAGAGGGTACACCGTCGGGGGCTTGGGGAGGAGCAAATGATTTTGGCCTCCACTCTCTGCGAGCCTTTGTCGTGCGGGTGCGCTTCTGGACTGGGCCAGCGCTTCCTTCGGAGAGCATCTCTTCAAACGCTTGTTGGTCGAAGCGGACGACCATCTTTTGTTGCGTGGAGCCAAGCTTGGCTGCATCCGATTGCGTCAACAACTCCTCAGCCATGGAGAAGTTAGTCTCCAGCAGAGTCGCCATCGTGTTTGCCATTGATTGTAAAAGTACAGAACAATTATCGGAGGACTGAACTTAGACTCACAATACAAACTCGCTTGTACAAAGAAAGCCTAGGGACGAAAACCTAGGTACAGCAATCTAAGTATAATTGTTTATTTTAGATTCTGGGGGGTGACGATAGAGGCTCGGGAAGGCGATGGCAGCCCTGCCTTACTCCTTGGACGATGGGTATGCAGCCTTGGCTCCTTGTGAAAAGATGGTTGGCATTGACGAAGAAGTGCTCTTTTTGCTCCTCTGTTGCTCTCCTGGCTTCTCTCTCTCTCTGTGTATTCTCTCTCTGACTCTGTATATTTTTATTCTTTTGTTGCCGGTCCCTGTGCAAAGAAATGATGCTGGCTATTTATAAGAGTGGGCTATGATCATTAGGGTTTGCTAATGATCATTTGTTTAGAATGTCGGCGCTCCTTCAATCTATCTGAACCCTTGGTCCTGATTACAATGAATCTCGACCATTAATGAGGATAGCACCGAATCTTGTGAGCAATTAATGTTAACTGCTTTAAATCTCCATGATGGATTCTACCAATATCCGATTGCTCGCCACGTGTCCCGTTGGCTTGATGATAAATGATATGCCTTGATCTCAGTAATTATGATGATGATGTCAAATATATTTGTTGAGATTCGGTTAAATTGTTGATTGATCCGATGCCACGTGTTTTGATTGTGGGTCCTGCCAGAGCCGCATAGGATGGGCAACACTTGAACCGCAGGGAGATACTCTTTGTGAGCCGCATAGGACAATGCTTCATCGAACCGCAGGGAACGAACTCTCAATGAGCCGCATATACATAGTCTTTGCGAGCCGCATGAGCTAGTGTTGTATTTAGCCGCAGGGGCTGAGCTCTCAGTGGGCCGCATATGGCTGATTTCTGCTAGTCATATAGGGTGACTTCTCAGTGAGCCGCGTGAAGCTGTTCTCTATTTAAGCCGCAAGAGATTTGCCACGTGGCAACCTAGGATTTCTGACGGATCGGGTCAGAGATCTTCTTCTTTTCTCGAAGAGTCTGGCATTATGGCAGAGCCATTATGACACTTTATGCCAGAGCCGCCACAGTCGTCAAATCGTGTCAGAGCATTAATGAGGCCACTATTCAAAGGGCCAGCTGTAGGGAAGGATCACAGGGGGACACGTGGCATCGATCGAGCCGCATATTCCTGCTGAACCGCATACACTCTCGAGCCGCATGAGACTGAGAGTCTTCCTTTGAACTGCATAAGACAGCTCTCATATGAGCCGCATGGGCTTCGTATCCGGAGCCGCATGGACCATTATTCTGATATTTTCCATGCTTCTACAGTTTCGACTCTAGAAACGACTGGAGTAACAAGTGTTGATGACACTATTCATGAAGCCCCTGGAAATCAGTTGGCCATGGTGGCAACGACAACAATAGCTTCATCTCAGTCTGTTACCATGACAATGACAACAATAGCTTCATCTCAGTCTGTTACCTTAGACATTGCCGCAACGCCGAGCTCAAATGCAGAAATGAATCTCTTAGTTAAGATTCATACTGAGACTTTTTACAAGACTCTGGCGGCTCTGATCAAAATGGTCCTAAATAAGGACCTCAATTATGAAAGCTTGAAGGCGTCTATTTCTCTTACAATCAGAAATGTTGCCATGTTCAATGATGCAGCGAGAGCAGCGGCATTAGAGAAGACCGTGGAGGAACTTGAACAGCCCATTAGAGAATATCTTAGGCTGTCAAGCGAAACTACAGAAAGTCTTATCCAAAGCGAGTATGACGCTTTACCAGCTGAATACTTTGCTCGGGAGACGACTTTCATTGAAGCCCTCCATGAGTACAGCATAAAGGTCGCCAAAGAAAAAGCTTTTTTGGCTGAAGCTAAGCCCCTGCTAGAGATCCAAAGAGAAGCCTATGAAACTTTGAATATAAGAATTCATCAACAGAATGACAGAATTTGAGAAGTTGAGGCTGAATTGGCTCGTTTGAAGGCGGAGAGGGAGCAGTTGATCAAAGCTCGAGACCAGCAACTAACACAGAGCTCAATTTTGGAGGAACAAGTCTTCGGAGCTGAATCTACCATCAAAATCTTTGATGAAGCCAAGGATAAGATGATAGTCACTTTTGTTGGACTTTCTCATATCTGCACTCCCGAAGCTCGACACTCAGTAGCTACAAAAACTGTATTGAGCTCTCGTGAAAAGCGTCTAGCGGAGCTACAAAAATTGCTTGAAGATGTCTCTGCTCCGCCTTAAGCAAATAAATAATTTTTTTAATCTTCTATCTTTTTCATTCTGTAATGTTTATAAGACAAGACATGAATAAAATATTGTTTTGTGACCCTATCATTTATTTTGACATTAAACAATAGGTATGAGATAGAAAAAACTTATCAGAGGTAATATGGACATGGTAAGTCTTCTAAACTAAGTAAATTTTATCTATCCAGAGGTAATGTGAACATGATAGATAATGAATCTCGTTTTCTGTTTAGAGTATACGATACTATCAGAGGTAATATGAACGTGACAGATAGCAACTCAAAGAAAAATATATTAAGATCTATTCAGAGGCCATATGGACATGATAGATAGAAAAATAAGTAGACTTAATATTTATTCAGAGGTCATGAGAACATGATAAATAATAAATCTCCCTTTTTAATCAGCTGGTAAGACAAAAGATCAAAAAATTTCTTTTAGGAGATAAGTGATCAGCTTAACCAAACATTGGTAGCTGGGAATAAAGAAGAAGTTCAAACATAATATTTCTTCAAGAATTTGTCATTGATCGGCATCATAAGAAAATCTCCATTAGGTTTAGACAACCTATAGACACCATTAGAGAATACCGACTAGACTACATAAGGACCTTTCCATTTTGTTTCGAATTTATTTGCACTTATGAGTCATCACCATCGGTCTTCGAATAGCTAGAACTAGCTCACCGACTTTAAATACCCTCTCTTTAACTTTACGATTGAAAGTTTGAGATATACGGGCTTGATATAGCTCAATATGCTATTGCACTTGAAGACACTTCTCGTCCAATCCTTCAAGTTCTTGGAGTCGTAAGCGGTCATTGTTCTCTGTAGTTAGCTCATTAGCAATGGCTATTCTAAGAGATAGAATCTGGATTTCCAGTGGAAGTACAGCCTCACATCCGTAAACCCGTGAGAATGGTGTAAAACCAGTAGGTGTTCGGACTGTTGTTCGGTAAGCCCATAAACATTCTCCAAGTTTCTCATTCCAATCACGTTTATTAGAAGAGACAAACTTTTTAAGAACTTTAATGATTGTCTTATTGAAAGCTTTGGCCAAACCATTAGCAGCTGGATTATAAGCCGTAGAAGGCAGATTTTGGATCCGATTCTTGTCACAGAATCGATAAAATGCTTGACTGGCAAATTGTGGTCCATTGTCATGAATTATCCTTCGGGGAATTCTAAAATGATAAATAATATGGTGTTTAATGAAGCTAACCATATTAGATATTTTTACTTCAGCAAGGGGAATCGCTTCCGCCCATTTAGAGAAGTAATCAGTTATGGCTAGGATAAACCGATGTCCCTTGACAGAAGGAGGGTTAATCGGACTAATAATATCCATGCCCCAAGCTTCGAAGGGCCAAGAAGCTGCTGTAGGATGTAAGAATTCAGATGGTTGGTAAAAAAAATCAGCATAAATCTGACACGCTTTACACCTTCTGGCATAATCTACAGCATCTGCTATCATGGAAGGCCAATAATACCCCATTCTTCGAATACGGTCCTGTAATTTCGGACCCGGTTGATGGGCACCACAGACACCATCATGAGCTTAACGGAGTGTTTGCTTAGCTTCACTCTCAGAGAAACAACATAATAAAAGTCCGTCACATGACCGACGATATAACATATGTAAAGAAGAATCATAGTAGAATCGAAATGATCGTCTCTTGATTGATGCAGCTTCTTTTGGAACTTCAGGTAAAATCCCATGGACCGCATAATCAATGAATGGACTTCTCCAATCCCTTTGTTGAGAGCTTGATTCTATAGTATAACTCTGTTCAATATGCAAGTTATTCTTTACACAGAATAAGTCTCGATCCAACAAAGTGATGGTATTTTGTCTTCTAATTGGAACAACTAAGTCTACAGCTAAACTAGCAAGAGCATCAGCTTCCAAATTTTGAGAACGTGGTACAAATTCGATGAAGAATCCTTTGAATGAAAGGACCAATTCGATTACCACTTTATGATAAGAAATGAGGTCAGGATTTCTGACTTTATATGTCCCTCTGACCTGATTAACAATCAGTTGAGAATCTCCATAAGCTTCCAGGAACTCGATGTCCAATTGTTTTGCTACTTGGAGACCAATCAGCAGAGTATTATATTCTTCCACATTATTGGAACATGGTTCATTGAGAGAATAAGCACGGTATATGACCATCTTATCAGGAGAGACCAAGACGATATCTACTCCTGAGACAATATTGCCTTTAGGTCCAACCCGCGATGCTCCATCAAAATACAGTTGCCAAATATCCTCCTTCAAAGTCATGTTGTAATCCACGACTTCATCTGGAATGTCCTCATATAGCTTAAATGTTTCAGGTATAGGGTGAGCTGCTAAGAAATCAGCTAATGCTTGGCCCTTCACTGATTTTTGAGGTACATAGACCATGTCATAAGGAGTAAGCAACATCGCCCGGGTTGCTAACCTGGAGTTAAGAATACTCAGTTTTCTCATCAATACCCGAATATGATTTATTCCGGAGATGACAAGAATAGTCTGTCCTGACACATAATGTCATATCTTTTGAACAGCAAAAACTAAGGCCAGAGATTCTTTCTCCATAGGAGTATACCTGTGTTCAGCTCTGACCATCATTCGACTAAGATAATAAATTGCATGTTTATGACCTTTGTCACTTTTTTGTCCAAGAAGAGCACCAAGTGAATGATCTAAGGCTCGAACATAAAGCAAAAATGGTCTTCCCACCACTAGAGGTACCAAAACAGGTGGATTTATAAGGTATTACTTGATTTCATTGAAGGCTTTCTGACATGCTTCATCCCAAACAAATAATACTCCTTTCTTTAATAGACGGGAGAAAGGTTGACATCTCTCAGAAAGATTGGATATAAATCCCCTGATATAAGCAATGCGACCTTGGAAACCACAAAATTCTTTTAGATTGCGTGGAGGACGTATTTTAAGAATCACTTTGATTTTGTCAGGATCAACATAGATACCCTGTGAAGTGATGACAAATCCCAAAAATATGCCACTGGAAACCCCTAAGAAAGACTTAGTAGGATTCATCTTTAGTTGATGTTGACGGATCAACTCAAATACCGTCTTTAAGTCTTGAATATGATCATCTTTTGATCGACTTTTAACAGCAATGTCATCTACATAACATTCAACTGTTTTCCGTAGATGTTCTTGAAAGATGTTGCTCATAGCCCGTTGATACGTAGCACCGCCATTTTTTATACCAAATGGCATAACCGTATAGCAATAAACCCCGAGTGGTGTACGGAAAGCACTATGCTTTTTATCTCCTGGATGCATCTTAATTTGATTGTATCCTAAAAATCCGTCCATGAAAGATATGCATTCAAAACCACATGTGTTGTCTATCATGACATCGGTAATCGGAAGTGGAAATTCATCTTCCGGACAAGCTGCATTAAGATCTCGAAAATCTATGCAAACTCGGACTTTTCCGTTCTTATTCATAACAGGAACAATATTGGCAACCCAATCTGGGTGTTGTTCTTCACGAACAAAGCCACATGTGATCAGCTTTTTGACTTCTGCTTCAATTGCATCTATCATATCTGGTCAAAAACATCGTTGCTATTGTTTTACTGGCTTGGCATTAGGAAGAATATTGAGTTTATGAGTAGCTACTTTAGGATCTAGACCCGGCAGATCCTCATAACTCCATACAAAAATATTAATATATTCTTTAATCAGTTTTATCAACTCTTCCTTTTCATCTTCAAAAAGGTTTTTACTGATGAATATCGACTTGGATGTAGTTCCGTCTCCGACGTCAATCTGGACAATTTTATCTTATGTAGGTGGCTGTCGCTGTTCAAAACGAAGCTCCCACTGAGTGTCCATTTGTTTGTCCAAAAGTCATTTTCAAATGGTTCAGATTCACCATCGGTTTGAACCATGTTGACTGAAAAGACGCATTCAGCTTCATCATAATAGTCTTCCTCAGAATATGAGGATTGTAAAAAACTAGAAGAACGTTCTTCCGTATTTTCTTTGCACATGTGGGGTGTATCCGATTCGATGAATCGGATTTCTTCAGAATCTGAGGATTGTGAAGAACTGAAAGAAACATCTTCTTGTATATCTTCGTTAAATATGTGGGACGGATCATATCCCAACCAATGTCGAGTTTTCTGGTAGAATGGATCACTACATAATGGTAACCGTCTAGCTTTGCCTTGATTAAGACCTTGCATAGTCTTTAAATCATATCCCATATTCTGAATAATCTTAAGACATTGTTGACTGTATTTGTCAATTCGAATTCTTCCTTTATCTTTCTCTCTATGATTATCTTTCTGAATAACAGAAATATTTCTGGCCAGACCAAACACAATTTGGCGCTTGTTTTTCTTATCAGATGGAATCATGAAATAAGATTCTTCGTGACGTCTATAAGTTATACAAACTTGTGATGAACCTGCTACAGGAAGAAGATAGGGAGAAGATGTTAGGAACCTTTGAGCATAAGGTCCAACATCGACATGAGGAGGAAAGAAATTTTCCTTATGGTTAATGTATAAGGTTTTCTCTGTATTTATGTCATTTTTATATTGATGACTTTGATCATCAGCAGATAAAGTCATTCTTTCAATGAATTTGACAGCCATATACTCCAAAAGGAAATCTTCATTGATATTAAAAAGTACAGAATGATCAATATTTACATCATTTACAATTTGACTACTACGTTTTGGATTGATCATTAACGGACCGTCATCCATTTTCTGCGTAGGCTTGCCAAGGTTGATAATCAATGGTGGTTCTGGATCATTCGTACGAGAAGTACGTCCCTTGACCTTGATCATGAGAGGTTGAACTTGGCTCTTGGTTGGAATACTCACTGATTCCTCAGACGAAGCTCGAGTTCTTCCTTTAACCTTGATCATCAGAGGTTGTTCATTGACAGGCTGAGGTTGGATTCGACCTTTGACATTAATCTTCAAAGGTTGCTCTTTTGGAGGATCTTTATTGACAGATTGCTCTTCTGCAAGTGATCGATCTTCGACCATATCCGATATCTCCTTTACATGCTCTTGTTTGTAGAGTATTGAATCAGAGAAATAGGCTTCAACACCCTTAAAAGGATTGATATCTGCAAATTCTGTCTTCACAACCCCTTGAGAATCCACATACTTGAAGCATTGGTAGAGAGTTGAAGGCACAATATTATGCTTATGTATCCACGGTCTTCCAAAAAGGATGTTGTAAGATACGTCTGAGTTGATAACATAGAAGGTCGCCATAGTTCGAAGATCAACTATCTGAATCTTCAGACGAATCTTCCCCAGTGGTTTATGTCACGACCTGCACCCGGTTTTTGGATACGAAGCGTGTCCAAGTCCAGCCGACGCCGCAGTGTCAGCGGTAGAACGCTGTCTATACTCACAAGTCACTGAATCTATAATCACGGGAAAATCTATATCTCATCCACAGAATAATCAAAACACAAACAAGGTCAGTGAATATCCATGAAACTAAGCAATAATGAATATAAACTGAAATATATCCAAAATAAATGTCACGTCCGATGGACACAAATCTACTACCAGTAGACAGAAAAATAGAGAAATACAAGAAACGAACCAAATGAGTATAACATGCTAACCAAGTAACCTCAACTGCAAAGCGTCGTGATCTGAAGCTAACTCAAACCCACTCGTCTGCTCCTGACTCAAACTCAGCTAACCTGAGGAGATCATCAGGTCCTCAGAGGACATAGTAAGATACATAATATACATGCCTATCTAGCAGTTTTAACATGCTCAAGAAATAAACAAGAAAGAATAAGAACAAGGCCAATGACCACGAACACAATCACGAAACATGAACACTAGAACAACTACGCATACATCAACTGCCGGATGAACGAATACACGATATCAATGGAAGAACCAAACCCTCATCCCGAGTGTGGACTCACGGGTTTGAACTAAGCACTAACCCTTGTCCCGAGTGTGGACTCTCTGGCTAGCTCACAGCAAGACACCCTCGTCCCGTGCGTGGACTCTCTGGTGTAATTGGTCAACCCTCGCCCCGAGTGTGGACTCTCTGGTGCCAATGATCACGACAAACACCCTCGTCCCGTGTGTGGACTCTCTGGTGCACCAAACAACCCTCGTCCCGAGTGTGGACTCTCTGGTTGTGTACAACAAAAATCAAGGCTATGGCAGTTCACTACACGCACTCGTTCTATGACATGACTCAAGCAAGGTACTGACGAGAAACTCCAAATGTGAAACACAAGGCCAAAATATGAACATTGCTATAAACAATAAAACAACTCCACAGAAAATAGCACGAAAAATATATGTCCATAAATGATCCAAGACAGTAAAATAAAAGGAACTACATGTAAGTAAAATTGTAGAGGAAGGCAAGGTATACTTGCCTTAGGTCCTGAGCTGCGAATATGGTTCAGAGCACTTATTCGAATCCAATTAACCTGTTTAGATAGTTTGATATGATCAATAAACAATTTAAAGGTACAACTAAGCTATATATTGGTTTATTTAGGCTTCCAGGTTTACTTCCTATTCTAAATCTAGTTTTCCTTTTTCTTGCATAACCGACTGTTTAGTCAAAGAATTCTCATGACACCCTTAGTTTGTTGATAGGTGAACTCATTAGTCTGTTATTGCCCATAAGACTTGAACATAATGTAATAGGATACATATCAGTATCCCTTGGTTTCGAGGCCACTGTGTACTCTGGTATGGAAAAATAGATCTATAGGTTTGGCTCGAATAACCATGATACAGGGAATGGTGTCAGGATTCGGTATTAGGTTTTTCCCAAGTGCTAGTCCTATACACAACTACCTTTACTCCAAACTGGAGGGGGTTCCCTGCATTTGTCAAGTTCAGGTTTTTGAGTTCAACATGCCTATATAGAAATATTCTTAGGTTTAGATAGGTATCCCTGTTTACATGATTTCCAGTTCACCTCTATAAGGTAACTTAATGTATACTAGGTTGCCTACTACCCTTCAACATCCATCTGAATTTTTGTGTCTTTCTCAAGCTACCTAGCACTACCCCAAATACCTGGCTCTGAACTTGGAATATGTAGTGTTCAAACTATATGACTAGAGATAATATGTATTTACTTACTTAGCTACCTAAACCTCATCTACTGCCCCTTCTCTTTTCACTGCACTTCCATACACTTCCATTCCAATATGAGGAAATGGCTATCATACAAAACCAATCAGTCATTAGTTGTACCCAAGTTTGTATACTGGTACTCTAAATGGAACCAATGCATCAGCTCTGATGTAACACATGATGAACTCTACAAATCAGTATGGACATGAGTACAGGATACTCCATCCCCTGCTCTGTATGCTATATCTATATGCTGGTGCTGACCTTCTGATGCATGTTTATATATCTGATTCTTCAGATTTCCACATCTGGTCCATCTGGAATCCTTAGAAATAAGGCACTTTTCAATCCCCTTCATTGTTCAACATTATCAGATCAAAGGGAGAAGTATCGTGGCCAAAGTATTTGTGCAATAAGTGGATTCCACACAAAGTAGTTGCATAACTTCGGAAGTTATCCTGTGGATACAAAGCTTCAGCTTATTCAAATCCCCATTGCTTCAAGGTGCACATGCTGCATATTACCCTCTATACAGAGCCTGGATCACCTCTTTATAGATGTATTGTAGCAAAACATGTATGGAACAAGTTGGGTCAAAAATAGGTATAAGACAGTTTGCAACTAGTATCAACCATTTACTTTCGTTATATGGCTTAGAAACAAATCATCTCAAGCGAATATGTTCAGATGTGCCACCATTCAAATTGGTCTAAGAAAGATTTGGAAACATAGAAATGGCATACTTCATGCAAAGTTTTGCTGGATTTTTCGAAAAGGAATCCCAATGTGCTATAAACCACTTAAAGGAGTCCATAGTAGATGTTTCCATAACTCAGTATTTGGAGGGATAGAATATTGAGTTTGTTGGAGACATTGATTCTTGTATCCAGGTTGCACTGATGTCAGGATTCATGGTGTGGCTCGGTGTAGATCTGATACCCATACTTATCTCAGGATAAAAAGTACCTGGTTAAGAAGAAAGGACACGGATAAGGGTGATTTGACTTAAGCCAAGTCCTAGATCAGGGTCCCTCCTGGGATCAGGTATGGGGATTTTCGACCCAATTGGAACAGGTATTCCAGTATAGAGAACCTCGTTTATCCCTAACAAGTCCATTTTAATACACAACATTCAACTGATACGGGACATTGCAGAGGTTATGACATCGTGGTGGTATAGGATCTCTCAGAGCTATACCATCTACTGCCTGCTACCATGTGTGCAGTCCACTATTCCTCACCACATCTCCTTTTTTATAAACGAGTACAGAGGAGACAAGGAGGGCCTCTGCCATAAACCATTGATACCAAGGAGTACACCTATCTCCTGGTAGTACCCTCTTGGTCTGGTACAACAGCTAAGGTTCTTTGGTTCTAAATGCACCCTCCTTGGTCCTGTCAGTAGAGCATATGTAGTACTTCAGGTTTCTTTACAGGGCACTAGCTCTTAGGCCATGTCTATATCAGCCATGTTGCTTGAGGATATGTGTTAGGTTGTATTTGATGTAAGTTGCAGAGCCATCAAGGTGAAATCGATATATGACAGGCCAACATGTGAAATCAAAGGGCTAAGAATCATATGTTGGAAATCTGGTATCAGCTGCAAACTACCCTCTATGGTCTTGTAGGTATACCACTATATTGATTTTCCTGTATCAAACTCGGGAGTCTAATCTTGCCACATCTAAACCCAAACTGGTACACCAGCGATAGAAAATCCTATGGCTGCAATGACTACCCTGGTATCAAACATATATTTTAATAACCCATCTGTCTGATACACTAGATTATTATAGATTATAGTCTCCACAACTTTATAGGTAGCACTAAACAGGACCTACATCCCTACAGGTACACCCACATGATGGATTTGATCTATGGTTTATCCCCTTCTCTAATCTTGCCTACTTTTCAGGATTAAGAACAAATACTTAGCCTATAATCTAGCAGAAATAATCATCCCTTGACCAAAACTATAATTCGACCATTAATTTGAGGGATGGAGGCTTACCTGTTGTAGGAGTCTCGAATGCTCCATGATGCTAGAGGTTGTCCTCGATTCCAGGAAGGGCAGGGGCAGCAAAAATTAGGGTTCGACTGGTGAAGGAGTCGGCTATCCCTACTCCCATATATATATATCGGGTTAGAGATGAGATTGAATGTTAGTAGGATTTAGTTTAAATCCTGAATTGGAGTTTATCAGGAAGATTAGAACTTAGGGCTCGGTTGAGAGGGGTGTTTAAAAGGCAATTGAGATTCAAATCTCAACTTTAATCACTTTGGTCCCTGAAATGTCTTATATTATCCACTTGGTACATCTATTAGTAATTAAGTAAAAACCAATATAACACCTAACAATGTTTGTGACAAATAATTGTTAAAATAAGACAAGATAAAATTTTTAAAAAAAATGCAAGGATAAAAATTGGTCAAGGGGTTGACAACTCTACCCCCCTTAAACAAATTTCGTCCTCGAAATTTATGGAGCTGCGATCCATACAAATGGATAGCCTAGTACAAACTGCTATAAAGAAGTTCAAAAGTCTAATGTGGCCTATCTATAATACTGCCAATATCTACTGAAAGTTCTCGCCAGCTGCTCCCTGTGGTGTTGTCGTATCCATCGCGTTCATGGCGTAGGCTTGTCCTCCTTGTGTAGCTGGTAGTGGTGGTGCAGTTGCGTTCTTCTTCGGGCAGTCTCGAGATAAGTGCTGGTTGGATCCACAAGTGTAGCACAATCCTAACCATCTTCGGCAGTTTTTTTGGACGTGGCCTCTCTTCTTGCAGTACTGGCAGGTGGGAGCATTATGGACTTTTTGTGGGGCTGCTCGTGGTTGCTATTGATGTTGCTGCGTTGAGGTCTTCTCGGAAATGTTGGGGCGTTTCGCTGGTGCTGACTGGTTGTTGCTTCCTCCGAATGCGTCTCGATTCCTCTTCGTCTTGTGATTCAGTTCTTCCTCTACAGCTTGGGCGACTTCTAGAATCTTCTCGTAAGTGGTGGCTCGACTGGTGGCAATGGCTAGGCGAATCTCTTGAGATAGTCCTTTTCTGAATCGTCGCGCCTTGTCTTCAGGGGTGTTGACCATGTTCTCCGTAAAGCGGCTGAGGTGAGAAAACTCTGATGTGTACTTGTCGACGGTGTGGCTGCCCTGCTCTAGGTGCTCGAACTGTCTAATCAACGCCTCTCGAGCTACATATGGATAGAATTTCCTCTTGAACAGTCGCTTGAACTCCTTCCAAGTCACATCTGGAGCAGAAAATTGGGGCTCGCCTTGATACCATATCCGCACGATGTCGAAAAGCTGTCCACTGACTGACTCGATCTTCAAATCTTCTAGAACTCGGGCCATCTTCAGATATCTCTCCACGTTGTCCAGCCATTCATCAGCGTAGACGATCCCCTCTGTCCCATGGAATGACATGGGCCTAAAGTCCATGAAGAGCTTGGGATCCCCCGGACGCTGTCGCGGAGCATCTCGAATCTGAAGAACCTCTCTCAAAGTATCGCGAAACATGTTGGCCTGCTGCTGGATGATCCCGAGGAGTGTGACATTGTCCAGTGCTGGTGGCGGAGGCAGAACATGTGCTGGATACATCGTCGAGGCTGGATACATCGCTGGCGGTGGGTGCATGGGAAAAGCTGGATACATCACTGGTACGGGATGCATGGCTGGTACTGGACATGGAACCCCTGGCGGTGGAACAGATGCTGGTGGCAGACCGGGTGCTGGTGGTGGAGTCTGTGGAGGAAACTGTGGAGGCGGTGGAATATCGCCTCTGTTGAATCTCGAGAGCTGCGGCTGATTTTCCATGTGAGTGAGTTGGCCTCCTTGTGTTGGCGGGGTCATGTATGTAAAAAAGCCTCCTGTAGCCGGTGGAGTGTTCAGTGCAGCGTTGTTCCTATCTTGAGAGTTCATCCTAACTGTAACAAGAGCAAACACTTTAACCGTTGAAGAGAATTTCAAGCAGGATGCAAATCAAGGATTCAATAAAATCAAGGATTAAGGATTAACAAGGAGTCAAGACATGTGGATGAGATTCTAAGTGTCTAATCCTATTTGCAGGCTCACAACGGTACAGTGACGTAACCGAAGTGATTATCGTAGACCTGCATGGGCCACCAAAAAAAACTTGTCATGACCCGCACCCGGTTTTCGGATACGAAGCGTGTCCAAGTCCAGCCTACGCCATAGTGTCGGCGGTAGAACGCTGTCTATACTCACAAGTCACTGAATCTATAATTACGGAAAAATCTATATCTCATCCACAGAATAATCAAAACACAAACAAGATCAGTGAATATCCATGAAACTAAGCAATAATGAATATAAACTGAAATGTATCCAAAGTCAATGTCACGTCCGGTGGACACAAATCCACTACCAGTAGACGGAAAAATAGAGAAATACAAAAAATGAACCAACTGAGTACAACCTACTAACCAAGTAACCTCAACTGCAAAGCGCCGTGATCTGAAGCTAACTCAAACCCACTCGTCTGCTCCTGACTCAAACTCGGCTAACCTGAGGAGATCATCTGGTCCTCAGAGGACATAGCAAGATACATAATATACATGCCTATCTAGCAGTTTTAATATGCTCAAGAAATAAACAAGAAAGAACAAGAACAAGACCAATGACCACGAACACAATCACGAAACACAAACACTAGAACAACTACGCATACATGAACTGCCGGATGAACGAATACACGAGATCAATGGAAGAACCAAACCCTTATCCCGAGTGTGGACTCACAGGTTTGAACTAAGCACTAACCCTTGTCCCGAGTGTGGACTCTCTGGCTAGCTCACGGCAAGACACCCTCGTCCCGTGCATGGACTCTCTGGTGTAATTGGTCAACCCTCGTCCCGAGTGTGGACTCTCTGGTGCCAATGATCACGACAAACACCCTCGTCCCGTGTGTGGACTCTCTGGTGCACCAAACAACCCTCGTCCTGAGTGTGGACTCTCTGGTTGTGTACAACGAAAATCAAGGCTATGGCAGTTCACTACACGCACTCGTTCTATGACATGACTCAAGCAAGGTACTGACGAGAAACTCCAAATGTGAAACAAAAGGCCAAAACATGAATATTGCTATAGACAATAAAACAACTCCACAGAAAACAGCACGGAAAGCATATGTCCATAAATGATCCAAGACAGTAAAATGAAAGGAACTACATATAAGTAAAACTGTAGAGGAAGGCAAGGTATACTTGTCTTAGGTCCTGAGCTGCGAATACGGTTTAGAGCACTGATTCAAATCCAATTAACCTATTTAGATAGTTCGATATGATCAATACACAATTTAAAGGTACAACAAAGCTATATATTGGTTTATTTAGGCTTCTAGGTTTACTTTCTATTCTAAATCTAGTTTTCCCTTTTCTTGCATAACCTACTGTTTAGTCAAAGAATTCTCATGACACCCTTAGTCTGTTGATAGGTGAACTCATTAGTCTGTTGTTGCCCATAAGACTTGAACATAATATAATAGGATACATAGAAGTATCCCTTGGTTTCGAGGCCACTGTGTACTCTGGTATGGAAAAATAGATCTATAGGCTTGGCTCGAATCACCATGATACAGGGAATGGTGTCAGGATTTGGTATTAGGTTTTTCCCAAGTGCTAGTCCTATACAAAACTACCTTTACTCCAAACTGGAGGGGGTTTCCTGTATTTGTCAAGTTCAGGTTTTTGAGTTCAACATGCCTATATACAAATATCCTTAGGTTTAGATAGGTATCCCTGTTTACATGATTTCCAGTTCAACTCTATAAGGTAACTTAATGTATACTAGGTTGCCTACTACCCTTCAATATCCATCTGAATTTTTGTGTCTTTCTCAAGCTACCTAGAACTACCCCAAATACCTAGCTCTGAACTTGGAATATGTAGTGTTCTAACTATATGACTAGAGATAATATGTATTTACTTACTTAGCTACCTAAACCTCATCTACTGCCCCTTCTCTTTTTACTGCACTTCCATACACTTCTATTCCAATATGAGGAAATGGCTATCATGCAAAACCAATCAGTCATTAGTTGTACCCAAGTTTGTATACTGGTACTCTAAATGGAACCAATACATCAGCTCTGATGTAACACATGATGAACTCTACAAATCAGTATGGACGTGAGTACAGGACACTCTATTCCCTGCTCTGTATGCTATATCTATATGCTGGTGCTGACCTTCTGATGCACGTTTATATATTTGATTCTTCAGATTTCCACATCTGGTCCATCTGGAATCCTTAGAAATAAGGCACTTTTTCAATCCCCTTCATTGTTCAACATTATCAGATTAAAGGGAGAAGTATCGTGGTCAAAGTATTTATGCAATAAGTGGATTCCACACAAAGTAGTTGCATAACTTCGGAAGTTATCCTGTGGATACAAGGCTTCAGCTTATTGAAATCCCCCTTGCTTCAAGGTGCACATGCTGCATATTACCCTCTATATAGAGACTGGATCACCTCTTTATAGATGTATTGTAGCAAAACAGGTATGGAACAAGTTGGGTCAAAAATAGGTATCAGACAGTTTGCAACTAGTATCAACCATTTACTTACGTTATATGGCTTAGAAACAAATCATCTCAAGCGAATATGTTCAGATGTGCCACCATTCAAATTGGTCTAAGAGAGATTTGGAAACATAGAAATGGCATACTTCATGCAAAGTTTTGCTGGATTTTTTGAAAAGGAATCCCAATGTGCTATAAACCACTTAAAGGAGTCCATAGTAGATGTTTCCATAACTCAGTATTTGGAGGGATAGAATATTGAGTTTGTTGGAGACATTGATTCTTGTATCCAGGTTGTGCTGATGTCAGGATTCATGGTGTGGCTCGGTGTAGTTCTGATACCCATACTTATCTCAGGATACAAAGTACCTGGTTAAGAAGAAAGGACACGGATAAGGGTGATTTGACTTAAGCCAAGTCCTATATCAGGGTCCCTCTTGGGATCAGGTATGTGGATTTCCGACCCAATTGGAACAGGTATTCCAGTATAGAGAACCTCGTTTATCCCTAACAAGTCCATTTTAATACACAACATTCAACTGATACGGGACATTACAGAGGTTATGACATCGTGGTGGTATAGGATCTCTCAGGGCTATACCATCTACTGCCTGCTACCATGTGTGCAGTCCACTATTCCTCACCACATCTCCTTTTTCATAAACGAGTACAGAGGATACAAGGAGGGCCTCTGCCACAAACCATTGATACCAAGGAGTACACCTATCTCCTGGTAGTACCCCCTTGGTCTGGTACAACAGCTAAGGTTCTTAGGTTCTAAATGCACCCCCCTTGGTCCTGTCAGTAGAGCATAGGCAGTACTTCAGGTTTCTTTACAGGGGACTAGCTCTTAGGCTATGTCTATATCATCCATGTTGCTTGAGGATAGGTGTTAGGTTGCATTTGATGTAAGTTGCAGAGTCATCAAGGTAAAATCGATATATGACAGGACAACATGTGAAATCAAAGGGCTGAGAATCATATATAGGAAATCTGGTATCAGCTGCAAACTACCCTCTATGTTCTTGTAGGTATACCACTATATTGATTTTCCTGTATCAAACTCGAGAGTCTAATCTTGACACATCTAAACCCAAACTGGTACACCAGTGATGGAAAATCCTATGGCTGCAATGACTACCCTGGTATCAAACATATATTTTAATAACCCATCTGTCTGATACACTAGATTATTATAGATTATAGTCTCCACAACTTTACAGGTAGCACTGAACAGGACCTACATCCCAACTGGTACACCCATATGATGGATTTGATCTATGGTTTATCCCCTTCTCTAATCTTGCCTACTTTTCAGGATTAAGAACAAATACTTAGCCTACAATCTAGCAGAAACAATCATCCCTTGACCAAAACTATAATTCGACCATTAATTTGAGGGATGGAGGCTTATCTGTTGTAGGAGTCTCGAATGCTCCCTGATGCTAGAGGTTGTCCTCGATTCCAGGAAGGGCAGGGGCGGCAGAAATTAGGGTTCGACTGGTGAAGGAGTCGGCTATCCCTATTCCCATATATATATATCGGGTTAGAGATGAGATTGAATGTTAGTAGGATTTAGTTTAAATCCTGAATTAGAGTTTATCAGGAAGATTAGAACTTAGGGCTCGATTGAGAGGGGTGTTTAATAGGCAGTTGAGATTCAAATCTCAACTTTAATCACTTTGGTCCCTGAAATGTCTTATATTATCCACTTGGTACATCTATTAGTAATTAAGTAAAAACCAATATAACACCTTACAATGTTTGTGACAAATAATTGTTAAAATAAGACAAAATAAAATTTTTAAAAAAATGCAAGGATAAAAATTGGTCAAGGGGTTGACAGTTTACTCTTTCCAGAGTTAAAACCAACTATTGTGGTACTAGTGTAGATCAAATCACTAATAGAAATCCTCAAGGGTCGTAGCATACTCTGGAGAATAATGCTAATAGAAGACCCAGGATCAATATAAATCCTGTCAATTTCAGTGGATTCAATATACCTTGTATAGCACAGAGGCCTATCATGCTTATTATGCTTCAACATCATATCTTCTTGTGTGAAAGTAATGTTAGGAATTGCTTCCATCATACTATGACATTATGGACATGACACTAGTATATTTTCAGGACCTTTGAGTTGAGCTAGGCATGAGTCTGCTTGTAGCAAAGCTTCACTCAAAGTTTCACGGCTTTCTTTAGAAAGGCGAAGCAATTCAAAAATCAAAAGTGTAGCCGGAGTATTAGCTAGTTGGGCTAGAATATCGAACTTGTAGGGTTTCATCACCACCCTTTGATTTGAAGTCGACTTCAATGGGACTTCGAAGCGTACTGCTTTTTGTTTCCCCTTCTCAACCACAGATGGTTTAGGAGGCCTTACTTCAGACGGAGCAGGAGATGGCTGAGCTGGAAGTGTTTCAGTCACACCCTCTGCTTCTTGTGAAGTCCTCTCATAATTTTTGTGGTACTCTTTACCAGATCTTGTACCAGCAAAGGTTTCTTCTTCAGTCTCCAGAGAATGAAGTACCATATTACAGGTTTTATTCTTCTTTCCCTTAGTCTTCTTCTTATGAGGATTTTTATGAGGGACCTCAAAACCCAATCCGAGAGTGGATTTCTGACTTTGAAGTTGTAAAGGAAGTCGCATTCCTTTATCATAATTCAAGCCTTCCGCCTTTTGAAAGTCATAGCCCATCTTTTTTATGAGATGGACTGATTGTTGACTGTACATATGAATGGGTAGCGAACTTTCAATAGATGGTTCAACAGAAGAAGAAACAGAAACCTCTGAAACCACAAAAGGAGGAATAGAAACCTCTATAGTTACAGGAGTAAGGGTGTTCGGGACAAGAGGAAAAATCCCTGTAGGAGCTTTCTCATAAGCAGCAAAGACTTGTTGTGCCCTGTATAAAGGGACACTATTCATGGCTAACCATTGCTGATGATTAAGCTTGAGTTTGGTAGGAGGAGCCAAGCTTGGAGGGCATACATTCAAATCCCTCAGTCTATCCTCTAAAGAAATGTTACCCCATAAATGATCCAAATCATCATGGTCTGGGGTTAAAACATAAGAAATCATGTTACAGTTTTTGACTTTTTTACCTTTCTTGGATTTTGAAGTTTTACCTTCATTCTCTATTTCAGGTACTAAATCAGGGTGTACCCACATGATTTCACCATTTTTCAGTGTAGGAGGCAAAAGTCCTTTATTTTGCTCTCTGGCAGGAGAGATATTCATAATCTTCATCGTCGCCTTTAGAATTGGGACAATTCCATCTGGGACTTGCTGTGGAGGAAAACCTCCAAATTGAAGAGAAATTATATTGATTGTGACTGTATGCTCATCGTTGGTTAAAGCGATGGCATTGGCATTTATCAGCTCCTGGATTTTATTCTTCAACACATAGCAAGCCTTGGTAGGATGATTTATGTATCTGTGATATATACAATACTTGGGATTGTCTGTCAGATTCACCTAATTAGGTCTTTTCGGCTCTGGAATCTGGAGTTTGTCACTCTTTACCAGACATTGGAATATTCCTGGAATATTACTGTCATCGAAAGAGTATTCTTCTTTTGGCTTGGAAGACTCCTGATTATTCGGCATCATTTTGGGTTTTGAAAGATTAACCACTAAGGTTTCCTTTCCTTCCCTATTACGATTGCCGGAATTATTACCTGAAGAGTTTTTCTCTTTGTCTTCTGAAGCGAAGATTATCCCGTGTTCACGAGCCAACCTACCATTGGTCTCGGCTGAAACTGCTGCTATGATGAACGAGGACCAATCTGTGAATTGAGAGCCCGTAAAGACAGCAATGGATGGTCGCAGATTCATCTTGCATGTATCAATCAATGCTTAATCTAGTATACCCAAAGGCATTTTCAAAGTGGCCTGTCAGAAACGTTCAATGAACGTCCGGGTATCTTCCGTCTCCTTTTGTTCGATTTCTATTAAGGAGGACATATTCATATCCATGCCTCCTTCATAGAAGCGGGAGAGAAATATTGCTTTAAACTCGTCAAAAGACGATATGCAATTGTCGGGTAGACTGTGATACCAGTCATAAGCTGAACCCGTCAAACACCCAATAAAAACTCGGGTGAGAAGAGCATCATTCTTCTGTAGATGCACATTCATACTATCAAAGTAATTGATATATTGACTAGGAGAGGCCTTTCCATCAAATAACACCATCGATTGTGGCTTGAATTTTGGAGGAAAGGGTACATCATTCTAATGAGGAGGATATGGTTGCTTAATCCCTAACCTCTGGAGTCGATCCTTGTGCTTTAAAACTTTAAACTGTGCTTTTAGCTCATGTACGGCTTGAATAGCTTCATTATTTTGAGGAAGCACATTCGATTGAATAGTTGTTGGACGTACCGTAACCCCCACCGGAGGTGGTACATCTTCTGGAATGATAGGATATGGAGATGCAGAATTTTGATTGACAGCAGGCTCCTGACTAAGATTATTCAAGGGTACCTCTATCCCTTGACTATCTTGAGTTTGTGCTTCTACCTGCACCGGAGTTACCACTGCCGGCTGAGCAGTTTGATGAGTCATTATTATTTGATGCATACTTTGCATCATAGCAAGCATGTCCTTCAGCGACTGCTCAACTGCAGAGAGACGTTGTTCTGTATTAGCAGTTGACGTCTCCGGTTCATCTCCGATAACATAAGATTCAACCTCCCTCGAACATAGAGAGGGATTAGTATAGAGGTATGAATCAACACTATCAGTTTCAGACTCCAAAGACTAAGTACGCCCATCCTCTGAATATGAAGTTTGCAATTGTCTTTGACTTCTCAAACGGGTATGCTAATATACTCCCTCAAAGGAATCAAGAAGTCGGTTGAACTATTATTGACCTGGAGTTTGGGACGATTTGCGTCTTGGACGTCGTCCTCTATTAGTATGAGATGCCATGTTGACTGATACATATGACAACTCTTGTTCTTGGTCATCAACTGATTGCTGAAGCACATTGTAGCCTAACCGGTCAAAAATTGACCGTTTAGAAGCCGAACAACAACATTTGATTACTATCTAGTGACACTCACAATTATGATTTTCTTTGGGGAGTGCCATAGGAGATTTTCTGTCTTTACGCTTTTGTACAAGCAACTCGCGTAAATCAGGAGGAGTGGAAGAAGTAGTCTTCTTTATTATATTTAGGACAGAGAATCATTTAGTCCCTTGTGTATAAAGAAGATTTTTGGCTGCATTAGCAGAACCAAATTGAGCGTTTTTACGTGCCTGGAGTTGCGTGCGTAAATCCTGAGATTTTTGTGCACAAAGGACTCCATCAACATTAAGCATAATTTGAAGGTTTGGTACCTTGTGTAAAGCAGTATAAGAAGGCAGTTGGTAGAAAACTGAAGTTTTACCAACAATAGAATTCATGTTTTTACGCTGCATGCGTGTAGGCAAATTCATTTTAGATAAAGAGGCATCATTATGAATTTTATCTACTCTGTCACCGACAGAAGATTTACCTTTACGCGTAGAGCGCAAAACATGAGTATCTGTCACGTCACAGACAGGAGATTTTTCTTTACGCATAGAGCGTAAAGCTTGGGTGTCTACCACGTCACAGACGGGAAACTGATTTTTACGCACAGAGTGTAAAGTTTGATTTTGCACAGGGCGTAAAACTTGATTTTTACGCGCAGAGCGTAGAACTTGAGAGTCTACCATGTCACCGACGAGAGACTGATTTTTACACCTAGGGCGTATTACTGAAGTAGAGACTGCCTCATCACAGACGGGAGCCTCCACAATAGGAGTATGAAGGATTCCTTTGCCTTCAGAGACAGCAGAGAGATCCGAGGATGCTTTGGACTTAGAAATCCAAACTTTTCCTGCCTTCCGCGATTTCTGAACATTAGAGCAGCGAGTACTACCCCCAGTTTGGAGCATTTCTTCGTAGACAGTCTGGTCGAAGTGCACAACCAGAGTCTTCTTTGTCGATCCGACCGACACATCATCATATTAAGCAATTGCCTTCTCGTCAGAGGAGAAGGTCTTCCCCAGCAGAGTCACCATTTTGTTTCACTTAACAAAATGTCTAAAATTGGCTTTTGAAAGAAAACGAGAAAAAGTACAAAAGTAAAAATTGTTCTGGGAAGTATTGCTATTAAAGTCTGATCTGAGAGCGATCACTTTGTTCCTTGGACCATACGATGATGATGAAGAAAACTGCTTGAAGAAGATGAACAATCGGAAGAACTAAGTCACCAGAAAGGTATCGAGCAACGACACTGATGGCACAATCGAATGCTTTCCTGCTTTGCTTCACCCTGTTCTTGAGAAAAAGTTGAAAAATGCTTTTGGGAATATCACTCTGAAAGTATGAATTTTCTCAGAATCTCCTCTCATGTATCTTTTCCTGTCTTTATGTTTTAAAAATAAGTCTATTTATAGACTATATCCTCTGCATAAAAGTAACAAAGTTTGGTAACTGTCACCCACGATGAGAATCAACCTTTACGCATGATGACGCGTGTCCCACTACTTCAACAAAATGAGAAGAGCACGTACACACGTTCCTCAATAAGTGAGGCATAAAAGCAACGTAAGCAAACCACGTTCTCCTGTAGCCAGAAAAGATCGAGCGTAAAAATGTCCCCAAAATATACTTCCTGCGTAAAGTAGAAGACTGGGCGTAAAATAGCCTAAAATAAACTTCCTGCGTAAAGTGGCTGAAAATAGCCTTGAGCGTAAAATTAGCTCAAATAAACTTTACAGACACAACAGTCTTGAGCGTAAAAGCTCGAATAGCTTTCGTGCATAAATGAAGCAATCTCTTGAGCATAAAGTAGCCCATCTGCACACTAAACGACAGTGTTGGGTTTAGTGTAGATCAAATCTTCTCGGCTTCTGTGTTCTCCGTTGTCAGAAAATCATTATGTCAGCATCAGTACCACGTATATTAAATGCAATGATTCGACAGCCTGTCCTTCGCGTAGAAGCTCTCGCGTAAAGTAGCTCGCGTAAAGTTGTACTCTATTCGATCTCTGCGTAAAGTCTGAGTCTGACTCATTTTGAATTGCGTAAAGTTCTAAACTTCTTTGACTTGGTCTATTAAGTACTTTTTACGCTCCTACAGAAATAGGTCCTCTACAAGAAGTAAAATAGAAAAGTTGTATAATATACAAAAATGATTATTAAAATTTAAAAATAATCAAAAAATTTATCTTGAAGTGGGCCAACAAAAAGGCCTTCCTATCTGCGGGAGCATCTGAGTAGTTAATCCAAGGCCCATCATAGTTCTGTCTCAGAAATAACCCTAGCTGTCTCTGTACTGCAGGAGGCCGATATCTATACAATAATAAATTTCATGAATATATATGTACATATAATTATTTGAGAAATTTATATTAACTAATTAACTTACTTCGTAGGCCCGTCCGTCCAAATCTCCATACGCGTCTCATCCGGGGGAGCGCATGGAGGGTCGCTCTCACCTCTTGCCAAGACAGGATCAGTCTGATCGCCATCCTCCATATGCACGACGTCGGCTCTCCCCATGGAGCCGTCGGCAGGAGGAATGCTGGACGCGGGAGGAATGTTGGACACGGGATCAGGAATGCTGGACGACGAGTGAGGAGTTGCCAACCTGCTGGAACCTCCCGATCTAGTCATACCTGATAATAATATATGACAATAAAACAAATATACATATTTATAAGATAGATATCACAGATTTTTAAAAAATTTCATAGTCACAGATATAAGTGTCACTAAAGTGTCACATATTTATATGATAAAAGTGTCACTAAAGTGTCAAATATGATGATAAAACAAACGTACAAATTTAATCCTCTTCTAAAAATTCATCTAGTTCGTTTAGCTCATCTTCTTCTTCTTTTTCTTCTTCTTCCTCTACATCTTCACTTTCATCTGAATCTTCCTCTTCAGATAATTCTACTTCTTCTACACAATAAGATGTGTAATGAGGAACTTTCGTCGTGTCCACTTCTATAATATTTGTTACAAGAGGTAGTTCATCCTCTTGATAAGCTATATCGTCAACCTCAAAAGTATTTCTAGCTTTGGTCTTGCATACTGCCCACCAGTCCGACCTTGTTGTTCTCCGTTTAGGATAACTTGTGAAGTACACAAGCTGAGCCTGACTTGATAGGACAAATGGTTCATAGGCTTGATTTCGACGCCGATAGTTTATATCCAAAAGAACGTGCTTGTCTACTTTCCAACATTGACCTTCAATCGGATCGAACCAATCACACCTGAATAACACAATCTTAGCAGGCTCTTTTTCAAAACAATATGTCACCTCTATAATCTCCCGTAGGACGCCATAGAAATCGTTGCCCCATCAACATCTTTGTAGTTCGAAGATCTGATACACAAACAACTATTTTTGGTGGAATCGAGATCCACAAAGCTGTCTCTGATCGGACAAGTTGTTGACTTGAACCTAAATCCATTAACACAGTAGCTTGGCCATATTTTTGCAGCATAAATTGGTCCCTTGGCTAGCGTTCTAATAGACTCATTCTCAAGTCTTGCGTATGGAGAATCGACCTAAATACCACGACAAAATAAATTAAGCTCATTCTTAAGTGCATATACAGAACGGTAATTACAGAGTTCTCAAGTCTTACATATGCACTCAACCATGATGGAAAATAACGCCTCATTTCTTGTTCTAGTTCTTCTTCTGTTATGTGTGGCCTACTAACCTCACATCATCATTAAATATGCTGAAAATAACATCGTTCAATTAATGTAATAGTACAATAATCAACACTATTAAAATAATATAGAAGTATTAATTACTTACCCCTCCAGCTTCTCTACTTCATCATCGTCGCAGTTGAGTAATACATACACCTGAGCAGCCCTTAGCTCATCATCATTCAGATATCTCTTCTTCATTTTATCCGATGGCTTTCCTGGAGCATTGAATACCTTCAGTATTGTATCATTACATTCATGATCTCCGTCGTTGTTTCTGGAAGCTCTCGTACTATTAGTTGCAACATGAGGCTTGAAATACATCGAATAAAAGTTTGTAATCTCCTCGAGAACATAGGCATCACAAATAAAACCCTCGACCCGTGCCTTATTTTTCACCTTTCTTTTTAGGTGATTCAATTGTCGCTCGAACCGGTACATCCATCGATATTCGATGGGTCCACCAACATGTGCCTCATAGGATAGATGAATCGGCAAATACTCCATAGAGTTGAAGAATCCATGAGGGAAACACCCTCTCTAGCTTGCACAATATTACCGCAATGTCCTTCTCTTGCTTTTCTAGACGATCAACGAGCAATTTTTAGAAAAAAGATCCGTGAAGAATATGCTAAGCTCCGTCAATGGATCCCAAACTGCATGCGGTAAGAATTTTCGAAATGCAATCGGAATTAACCTCTCCATAAATACGTGACAATCGTGGCTCTTCATACCCATCAATTTATTTTCCTTCGTATCGATACATCTTCTTAGATTTGACACATATCCGTCTAGAAATTTTAGGCCCTGGATCCACCGACAAAGTCTCAATTTATCCTCCTTGTCCAGTGAGAAAATTTACTTCGGCAGGAACTGTTTTCCATTCTCCTCTATCAAATGCAACGCAGGGTGTTTGTATATTTCTTCTAAGTCCTACCTGGCCTTGGGATTGTCTTTTGTTTTTCTCTTTACGTCCATCACAGTATTAATTATGTTATCAAACACATTTTTCTCAATATGCATGATGTCAAGATTATGTCTGATCTGTACTCCAATATGGCAGATCCCAGAATATGCCCCTCTTTGTATAGTTATGATCTCTACCAAATCCATCGCACTTGTACCCAGTTGTAGGATCTTCAATAGCACTTGAAAAATCTCTAACCTCCTTCCATATCGTGGCTCCGTACCACCTTGGCGGTGGATCACCCTTCTCTACAACGTCGGCACGGAATGCATTCATGTTCCTTCTGAACGGATGATCTTTTGGCCGAAATTGCTGATGATAATCAAAGAAGCACGGTTTTCCTCCGTATTTCAAGCGGAAAGCCTTAGTACGGTCCATGCAATACGGACATGAAAAATGTCACGCCCCAGAACCAGAATACTGGAGAGCGGGGGAATGACTCAGCCAGCTACGTATTACGGGTAGATGAATACCGTATAATACGATCAATGCTGTCTAACCAGACGAGGGGGTGCATACTACATAAAGGTCTCACTATGGTCACTTCACATCTAATGTCTCAATCATTCGAACAAGAAACAGTAATAGAGAACATGTAAGATAAAGCAATAAGGCGTCCCAAACGCTTAGTCAAAATGTTCTTGAGATCTGGCTTTACAAAATATAGCCAGATGATATAGCAACATATACATAATTGTTATCAGCTGCAGTCTGACTTAATTACAATTATGTAAAAGTAAGTACAAGACAATCCGACTAACATGTCGGTGCCGAGCGGCAAAATGTAAAGTAATTAACAAAACGAGCGGGGAAGTAAGGAACCCACTCGAGTCCTCCTGCGATCATTCCTCTAGTATTGACCATCTTGGAGGTGGAAGTAAGCTGAGTCCTCGGGAACCGGCTCTAAATCTGGCCATGCAAAACCAGAGAGGTTAGACCTCTAATAGCAAGTACCGCAAGGAAGCACGATATGAGGCATTAAACCAGTAAATAAGAGAATATAATAATAGATCTCTGCTCGCTACTAGGATTCACGTGACATCATGACACTTCGAACCAACCTCCCAACCAAACAAGGACAGAAGTTGGTCCGTCATGTCATGATGCTCTGATCATCTCAGTTAGTTAACAGAGTAGGTACAGTACACAAACAAATCAACTTAAACGGCCATCCAACTCCTACGGCTTACTACTGTGACTCCCAAGTTATCCTGGAATTATGCAATAAGGATTTCTCAGTTCTTACTATGGACAAGCAAGGCTAGTCTATCCAATCAATCAATTGCGCCAATCATGAATTAAACGAGTCCCAGCGGGACGCCCGTCATCAATATACAATATACAATAATATAAGCAGATACCGCTCCCTGTCCGTGTGGCAGATTTGCAGTATCTGTGGGAACCAGCCGGCCTGTTGGGCACTAATAGTCCCAAAGAGGGCTGCCATGTAAGAACTCGGGAATCCATTCTCTCCATGCAATCATTATTTTTATTTAACTTAATAGTCTCTACGTTGAGTGAAATCCTATGCCGTGGATCATGGTCATTCGGAATGAGTACTTTCGTACAGGGTACGATATGCACAACTCTACAACGATGCCCGTGCGGTTAGGTTGTAGGTCTTACATAGCGTAATGCAACAATCCAAACTAACCACGGAACAATCATGCCTTGACCATAAAATACACATGCTTCTTTTATAGTAAAATAAATAAATAAATAAATTGAAGCCTGCATGTGTGCATGTATATCAATATTCGGGATCGGCCAATCGATTATAGTAGTTCATACTTAATATGAACGTGTCTCATTCATTCATTTCAATAAGACGACTAGCCAGTCTCTTAGTTCCATCTAGGGACGCATGATCAATAATTAATCAAGATAACAATCAATGTTAATTAATGCCAATTCGGAAAATAAAATTGGGAGATAAATAATGATTGGAAAATAAATGATCTCATGCGCCTGAGGAATAAAGATTCATGCGGCTGTGGAAAATGATTAGGAAATAAATAATCTCATGCGCCTGAGGAATAAAGATTCGTGCGGCTGTGGAAAATGATTGGGAAATAAATAATCTCATGCGCCTGAGGAATAAAGATTCATGCGGCTGTGGAAAATGATTGGAAAATAAATAATCTCATGCACCTGAGGAATAAAGATTCATGCGGCTGTGGAAAATGATTGGAAAATAAATAATCTCATGCGCCTGGGGAATAAAGATTCATGCGGCTGTGGAAAATGATTGGGAAATAAATAATCTCATGCGCCTGAGAAATGATTAGGAAATAAATAAATCTCATGCGCCTGAGGAATGCGGCGGTGGGAAATAAATCTCGTGTGCTGTGGGAAATGATTGGGAAATAAATAATCTCACGCACTGTGGGAAATAATTGGGAAATAAATAAATTCATGCGCCTGAGTAAGGTGGCTGTGAGAAATAAATAAACTCGGGGAAGCTATGGGAAATAAATAAACTCATGCGCCTGAGGGAATCTGTAGGAAATAAATAAACTCATGCGCCTGAGGTAAAGGATTGAGAAATAAATAAACTCATGCGCCTTGGCTGTGGAAAGTGATTGGGAAATAAATAAATTCATGCGCCTTGGCTGTGAGAAGTGATTGGAAAATAAATAAATTCATGCGCCTTGGCTGTGAGAAGTGATTGGGAAATAAATAAATTCATGTGCCTTGGCTGTGAGAAGTGATTGGGAAATAAATAGATTCATGCGCCTTGGCTGTGGGAAGTGATGATTTGATGCGCTGTAGGAATAAAGATTTCCATGCGCTGAGGAATGAAGATTTGATGCGCTGTGGGAATAAAGATTTCCATGCGCTGAGGAATAAAGATTTGATGCGCTGTGGGAATAAAGATTTCCATGTACTGAGGAATGAAGATTTGATGCGCTGGGACTGTCCTTCTTCTCCGAATTTCTGAAAACAGAACTATGGGAACCATGAAAGCCATTGCTTCCAAGCTTCATAAATCCTTCATCCCAAGCCCAAATATGGACTTCCATAGGTCAAAATTGGGTAGAACGAAATTTTCTACAACATGGAACCATCGAAACTTGAAGATAACAAGGTTTACTAGATCAAAACCTAAGAAATCCAAAAATATATCAAACTTAGATCTACAACAAATAAGCCATGGAAATTGAAAATGCTAAGTACTAAAGAGACTTAGAATCAAATGAGGAAGATGATGGAACAATAATAATGGGGATCCATCATCAAACAAGTTGGCACTTGCCTATCTCTTCTAGGTTGGTGGGAGAGTTATGAGGAAGAAGAAGTGAAATGGAAAGAAGTAATGAAGAGAGAGAAATGGTTTTGGGCTTTAAATGAAAGGGTGGTGGTAGGTGGGAGTATTGGACCGGGTCCAATGGGTTCATCCAAGGCCAACCCGCAAGCAAAGCAAAGAGGTAAAAGCAGAAAATAAATGCAGGAATAAAAGCAGGAAATAAAGTGCAGAAATAAAATTGCAGGAAATAAATTAACATGAAAATTTAAAGAGCAGATTAATTAACTAACATAAATTTACAAAAATTTAAATACAGAATAATACATTGTAACTAGTAAATAAATACGTATTCTGGGAACGGGAAGTGACATCTCTACCCTCCTTAGAAAAATTCCGTCCTCGGAATTTCAGATCCAAACATGATAGAAACATCAAAGCTGGACTACTCCAGGTATAAGCAATTTAAGTAAGCAATCATTCTACAATGTCAACAGTATGTAACATATCTATGTTGAACATTCTACGATACCAAGAAATTCTACTCGTAAGGTGGCAAGCATGAGGAGTTAAGACAATCAAGGTATACAGAAAGAGATATACCTTGCGAGTCAAACAGGTGCGGATACCGTGATCGAATATCATCCTCACGTTCCTACGTTGACTCTCCTAAAGAGTGATGACCCCAAGCAACCCGGACAAGGTTAATTGTTCAGTTCTTGAGTATCTTCTCTCTTCGGTCCAAAATAGACACAGGCTGTTCCTCGTAAGACAGGTTGGTACCAACAACCAGCTCAGAATGATCAAGGACATGGCTTGGGTCCGATACATACCTTCGCAACTGAGATACATGAAATACGTCATGCACCTCTCGTAACGAAGGTGGAAGGGATAAACGATATGCAACATCGCCCACCCTCTCAAGGATAACAAACGGGCCCACATATCGGGGACTCAACTTTCCGCGAATGCCAAATCTAATGACCCCACGGGCAGGTGAGATCCGCAAGAATACGTGGTCCCCAACAGAAAATTCTAGCGGCCTACGATGCTGGTCTGCCCAATGACGATGCCGACCCTGGGCAACTCGCAGTCGCTCTCTAATTCCTTTAATCACTTCCACTGTCTGAACAATCATCTCCGGGCCTAACATCTTTCTCTCCCCAATATCGTCCCACGCTAGTGGCGACCTACACTTCTTGCCATATAGTGCTTCAAATGGCGCCATCTGGATACTTGCTTGATAACTGTTATTGTACGAGAACTCGACTAAGTGCAGGTGGCTCTCCCAAGATCCTCCAAAATCCAGAGTGCAAGCTCGCAACATGTCTTCCAAAGTCTGAATTATTCTTTCTGATTGTCCGTCTGTCTGGGGATGGTAAGCCGTGCTAAACCTTAACTTGGTACCCAAGCTATGATGTAAGCTCTTCCAAAAAATGTGATATAAAACGGGTATCTCTGTCTGACACAATACTGACTGGGACCCCATGCTGTCTGACTATCTGCTGCATATACAATTCTGCCAACTTTTCCGTAGATTGACCTACTCTGAAAGGAAGAAAGTGCCCCACCTTTGTAAGCCGATCTACTATCACCCAAATAGCATTTTTACTACTTGGTGATCTCGGTAAACCGGTCACAAAGTCCATTGTGATATGCTCCCACTTCCATTCCGGGATAGGAAGCGGTTGCAATAATCCAGCTGGCCTCTGCTGCTCTGCCTTCACTTGCTGACATACCAAGCAACGGGAAACAAATCTAGCTATTTCCCTCTTCATCCCATTCCACCAGAAGTGCTGCTTGATATCTTGGTACATCTTGGTCCCTCCAGGGTGAATAGAATACTGAGAACTGTGAGCTTCTGCCATAACCTCCTGTCTGATATCTCCACTAGGCACACATAGACATGATTCAAACCTAAGTGTACCATCTTCATGGATTTGCATCTCCTTTCTGAGTCCTGACTCACATTCTGTCCTAAGCTTCTGAATCCTTGGGTCTTGTGCCTGAGCTGCCTTGATCCTGTCTACTAAGTCGGATTGAACTTGTAGACTCGCCAGAACTCCTACATCACTAGGAAGTACAACCTCGATGCCCATTTCCTGAAGGTCTTCTAAAATGTGTTTCTGTGTTGTCAACATGAATGCGCCGCCTCTTCTGCTGAGAGCGTCTGCTACTACATTCGCCTTGCCTGGATGATACTGAAGCTCCACGTCATAATCTTTGATCAACTCCAACTATCTTCTCTGCCTCATATTCAGTTCCTTCTGAGTAAAGATGTACTTCAGACTTTTGTGGTCCGTGTACATCTCAACTCGGTCACCATATAAGTAATGCCTCCATAGCTTCAAAACGAATACTACTGCCGCCAACTCCAAGTCATGAGTCGGGTAATTCTTCTCGTGGTCTCGAAGTTGCCTAGATGCATACGCTATCACCTTCCCATGCGACATGAGGACACATCCAAGTCCTTTACCTGACGCATCACAATAAACAGTAAAACCTTCGGGTCCAACTGGCAATGTAAGAATAGGTGCTGATATCAACTTCTGCTTCAAATTCTCAAATGATGCCTAGCATTCTGCCGACCAGACGAATGGCACGTCCTTCCGTGTCAAGCGAGTCATGGGTGCTGAAAGTCTCGTAAAGTCTGATACAAACCTTCTGTAATATCCTGTCAATCCCAAGAAACTCCGCACATCTGCTACGGTCTTGGGTACTGGCCAACTTTCTACTGCTTCTACCTTCTTGGGATCCACTGCTACTCCAGCTCCTGATATGATATGACCCAAAAATGAAATGTGATCCGACCAAAACTCACATTTGCTGAGCTTGGCATACAACTGGTTCTCTCTCAGAACCTGTAACACCTTCCGGAGGTGGTCTTCATGCTCCTCTTCACTAGTTGAATATACAAGAATGTCGTCGAGAAACACAACGACAAATTTATCCAAGTACGGCATAAAGATGCGATTCATCAAATCCATAAAGATTGCTGGAGCATTGGTCAAACCAAACGGCATTACTAAGAATTCATAATGCCCATACTTCGACCTGAATGCTATCTTGGGAATGTCCTCCTTCCGAACCCTCACTTGATGATACCCTGAACGAAGATCTATCTTGGAGAAAACTCTAGCTTTGCTCAACTGATCAAACAAGTCATCGATCCTGGGTAATGGGTACTTGTTCTTCACTGTTGCCACGTTAAGCTTCCTGTAATCGATGTATAATCTGGATGACCCATCCTTCTTTCCTACAAGTACCACTGGTGCTGCCCATGGTGACACGCTAGCTTGGATGAACTTCTTCTCCTTCAGTTCCTCTACGTGCTGATATACCTTGGCCTGCTCTGAATCCGCCATTCTGTAAACCCGATCTGATATCGGTTTAGTTCCAGGTGCCAATTCTATACTGAACTCAATATCTCTAACTGGTGGTAGACCTGGAAGTTCTTTGGAAAATACGTCCAGAACTATAGGAATAAAGATTTCCATGCGCTGAGGAATGAAGATTTGATGCGCTGTGGGAATAAAGATTTCCATGCGCTGAGGAATGAAGATTTGATGCGCTGTGGGAATAAAGATTTCCATGCGCTGAGGAATGAAGATTTGATGCGCTGGGACTGTCCTTCTTCTCCGAATTTCTGAGAACAGAACTATGGGAACCATGGAAGCCATTGCTTCCAAGCTTCATAAATCCTTCATCCCAAGCCCAAATATGGACTTCCATAGGTCAAAATTGGGTAGAACGAAATTCTCTACAACATGGAACCATCGAAACTTGAAGATAACAAGGTTTACTTGATCAAAACCTAAGAAATCCGAAAATGTATCAAACTTAGATCTACAACAAATAAGCCATGGAAATTGAAAATGCTAAGTACTAAAGAGACTTAGAATCAAATGAGGAAGATGATGGAACAATAATAATGGGGATCCATCATCAAGCAAGTTGGCACTTGCCTATCTCTTCTAGGTTGATGGGAGAGTTATGAGAAAGAAGAAGTGAAATGGAAAGAAGTAATGAAGAGAGAGAAATGGTTTTGGGCTTTAAATGAAAGGGTGGTGGTAGGTGGGAGTATTGGGCCGGGTCCAATGGGTTCATCCAAGGCCAACCCGCAAGCAAAGCAAAGAGGTAAAAACAGAAAATAAATGCAGGAATAAAAGCAGAAAATAAAGTCCAGAAATAAAATTGCAGGAAATAAATTAACATGAAAATTTAAAGAGCAGATTAATTAACTAACATAAATTTACAGAAATTTAAATACAGAATAATACATTGTAACTAGTAAATAAATACGTATTCTGGGAACGGGAAGTGACAAGAAACGACCATGAGTGCTCCATCCAGATAACATTCCATAGGCCAAAAAGTCATTGATGGTCCACATAAGGGTTGTCTTCATCTGAAAATTTTGCTTACTGGAAACATCGTACGTGTTAGCACATACTTCCTATAACTGATTCAATTCATCTATCAAAGGCTGTAAGTACACATCAATATTCTTCTTGAGATTTTTAGGACCAGGAATTATAACGGTTAAAAACATGTATTGAGTCTTCATGCACATCCAAGGCGGTAGGTTATACGGAGTGACAATCACAGGCCAGCACGAACACTGGGATCCCCAAAGACCAAAAGGAGTAAAACCGTCAGAAGATAGCCCCAACCTGATATTACGCGGATCTGAAGCAAAATCAGGATACACTCGATCAAAGTGCTTCTACGCTTCTCCATCGGATGGGTGATCAGACACTCCTTTAATCTGTTCACGCATGTGCCAACTCATATTTTCGGTCGTCTATTTCACCATAAATAATCTTTGCAATCGCGGCATTAAAGACAAGTACTGCATTGAATCGGTCGGTCTTCTTGCACCTCTGTACTAGTTGTCTTATAGCGATTAGCACCACAAAATCTGTACACATCTGCGTCCTTGTCGTCTTTGTAGTACAGCATGCACCCATTGCGACAAGAATCGTTCCCATCCAGAGCGACCTCACCATCCTCTTAGACCGATAGAAGTCTTTAGGTAACTTTGCACCCGCCGGCAAGATCTGTATAATCAACTCCAACCCTCGGTTGTAGCATTCTTGCGACATGTTAAAGTCTGACTTAATGCTTAACAGTCTTGTAACCATCTCCAACGGTGAATGATCCTTACAACCAGGATACAATGGAGTCCTTGCATTCTCCAGCAGCTCCATGAACTTTGCAGTATCGACATTCGGTGCCTCCTCAGTTGCATCATGAATGAAACTAGGCCCCGTAGCATCGAAAACTATGTTCACGCACCCGTCATCGTATGCATGATTATCTGAAACAAAATTAGGTCCCGCATGCATATACGGCTCAACATAAGGGCTCTGATGCTAAAGAGACAAGTTCTCCGTGTGCGGTCCACTGATAGTAATTAGGAGTAAAACCCCTCGAGTACAAATGATATGTCACTTCCACTTCTGGATAGTATTTCACGTTATGACATCTCACACACGGACACTTAAATTTGGTGTCGTCCATGTACTGAGGGAACGCCTTAGCAAACTGCAGAAACTGCTCTACTCCCGCTATGTATTCATCCTGTACACCACACATATCATCAGGATGACGATTATACATCCATGAACGATTCTACAAGTAGTAATTCATATCCATTTGGAAATAATTCTGTAAAGATGGACACACATGTTCAGCACAGTAACTGGTCAAACAGGGTAAAGTTGAGTTGACTAAGTAAATATCTTGGACAAACTAGTCAAACTAGGTAAAGTTGACTAAGTCTAGGCAATTATCCTTCACTAGATATAGACATGGAAGAAACACCGATATTTGTAGTGTCCGAACTTTCTAGTGTATGTTATAGTAGAGAGACATGGTAACCGTGTGTAGGGGTACAACTCGGGCGGATTGGGTCAGGCTTGAGGTCAACCCGAGCCCAACCAGATGAAATAAGCCTAATCCAAGTCCAAGCCTGGCCCGACCTCGGGTTCAACATATGAAGCCCAAGACCAAGCCCGGAGGATCGGGTTGAACTCGGGTTGGGTAAATCCTATTACCTTACCCTTTCATAGCTAGGGTAAATCCTAATTATCTTGTGATACCATCTTGGTATCACAAGATACCTCAACCTGTCACGCTCACTTTAGCCCACATCTAACTCTAATACAAAACTTCTAATATAAAATCTTACTAAAATATTTTCCATAATTTCCTCACTCTCTAACACAACCTACATCCTATTACCAAACCTTTCCTTAACATATTATCTAACCACTAACATACTCTTCTAAATAAACGCTCAACTCACTAACTCACTAACAAGACACACACACAACATGAAAGGGGTTAAGTGACTGTTTTTGATAAAAATGATGAATGGATGAATGAATGGTGAATGGGTGAATGGATGAATGAATGGTGAATGGGTGAATGGATGAATGAATAGTGAATGGGTGAATGAATGAATGAATGGTGAATGGGTGAATGAATAAATGAATGGTGAATGGGTGAATGAATAAATGAATGGATTGCTATATGTGAAGGATGAATGGATGGATGAATGGTGAATAGGTGAATGAATGAATGAATGAATGGTGAATGGGTGAATGAATAAATGAATGGTGAATGGGTGAATGAAAAAATGAATGGACTGCTATATGTTTAGTCATCGTTTAAGTATTTGAGTTAATTAAATAATTAACTCTCTCACATCCTCATTTCTTTTATGTTTAGTCATCAAACAAATGGAAGGAGGTAAGAATTAGGATAAAAGAAAAATACATATGTAAAATATATATATGTACGTACTACATGCATATGCAGTTTTTCAATTTCCTCTCTTTTACTATCCAAACATACCCCTATATAAAGAGAGTACCAGCACTTATGGATGGTGAGTAGAAATATTTTTTATCAGCCAGTCCATTCTTTCAACACTCCAGTGGTTATTCCGAAAAGGAGCTGATACAAATAGAATTCCATAAGTTCTATTGACTGTACAACGAGCGTTCACTGGGAACAAATCGACTAGGAGAATGTCGAATCTTACTTTGAGCAATGATGGTTCTGACCAACCCAACATAATATTGGACTAATCTTTTTAGCAAGCTTTATAGCAGTTTTCACTACTTACAATTATTTAGCTTTTTTTCTGCTTCAACCTATACAGGGTTGGCCTTGGAGTAAGCCAGACAAGCCATCGGACTTGGACATGAACCTGACACACGAACCCAAGCCCAACCCGATTGTTGACCGGGTTTAAATATTTTAACCCAAATTCGAGCCCGAACCTGAGTATCTTCAACCCTAACCCAACACATTAATAGGTTTGTCCGATTGGGTTCGGCCCGTGTGTGTGTGTGTGTCTGTGTGTGTCTGCGTGTGTATGTGTGTCCGTGTGTCTGTGTGTGTGTGTGTGTGTGTGTGTCCGTGTGTGTGTGTGTGTCCGTAGGAGAGGAGGAGGAGGAGGAGGAGGAGGGAGAGGAGTTAGGTTAGGGTTTACCTGAGGAAGAGGAGAAGGAGCTCGGATTGGGGGAGGAGAAGCTCGAGGAGGAGGAGCTCGACGGGGGAGGGGGGTAGGGGTCGCCGGGGGGGGGAGGGAGTCGTCGGGGGGGGAGGGAGTCGCCGGAGGGGGGGGGAAGGGGTCGCCGGGGGGGGGGGAAGAGCTCGAGGAAAAATTCTAAAATTTTCGAGTGAGGGGAAAAAAAGAAAACAGTGTGCCCTAAGTAAAAAAGTTAGCAACGTCAAGAGTCGACGTCGCTAGACGTCACAAACATTTTAATATATGGTTTTATATTTTGATAATATGTCGCTGAATGTCGCTATTCAGCGACGTAATTTATCTCATGTCGCTGAACGTCGCTATTCTGCGACGTTTTGCAATGTCTATAGACAGGAGTCGCTATACTCGATATTTAGCGACGTTATTTTATTCCGTCGCTAAATTATGTCACTAATAGAACATATTTTAGTAGTGATTGCTTAGGATGATTTTGAACCGCATAAGGCTCCCTGTTGCTTTTTGGGCCGCATGAAGCTTTCTGGATTTTGAGCCGCATTAAGCTTTCTGGGTTTTGAGCCGCATGAAGCTCCATGTTGATTTCGAGCCGCATTTAAATTCCCCTTCCTTTTCTATGCTTCTACAAGGAAGAGGTTTGATTAGGATTAACTAAAGAAAGGGTTTTTCCTACTCATTGTTCTCTGAATAAATAGGTATCACATGAGTAACTAATGGGTTCACTAATGGTGTCATGACAAGTCTAGTTGGGTCTATTTAGTTCCACTGACACTAACAACTAGTCTAACTAGTGGCTAACAACTAACAACTAAAACTTATATTGTATAAAACAATATCTATCATGAAAAATAAAATAATTACTAGCATTACATTTAATATAAAATAAAATTTTAAAATGGTACAAGATTTGGAAAAGACAAAAATACCTCTATTCTAGAAAAGTTGTATTTACAACCACCCTGACCGAACTCGGGCCGAGTTCTGACCGAGTTCTGGCAAAGTTCTACCAGAACTTAATGAATTTTGGACTATTATGGTATATGGACTTTTGGATAGATATTTGTGGATAGGTAGGCTATATATTATGGTATGAGAATAGCTAAGCCAGTACCGATCCGATCAATCTCACATTTTTTCTAGACTCAATAAAAGAAAAATACAAAATAAATATGAAAACTAGTAGCCCTTTTGATGACGTATTTTTCCTGACATTTGAGCAAACTTGAAGACGCATTTTTCCTTGACGGCAGTCGTCTAAAGATAAACAGATCTGAAAATCTGAAATCTTCTTGTATTAGCCGGTTCAGAGAAATCTTCTTGTATTACGCCATCTTTGGCCCATCATTAATTCTTCATTACATATGTCCTTTTTTGATCATACTTACTGTTTGTTTGCAAATACTTGTTAGATGAACAAAGCAGTATAGCAGTATGATAATTTATTGAACAATAGGTCAATACGCTATGTTTAAGTAGCAACATAATAGTGATTTACATGAATATTAGTGACATCAATAGTTTACGCCATCTTTGGCCCATTATTAATTCTTCATTACATATGTCCTTGTTTGATCATACTTACTGTTTGTCTGCAAATACTTGTTAGATGAACAAAGCAGTAAGCAGTATGATAATTTATTGAACAATAGGTCAATACGCTATGTTTAAGTAGCAACATAATAGTGATTTACATGAATATTAGTGACATCAATAGTTAAACTTAATTGATTAGCCATATTCAAAAATATGATATAATCATTGGGCTGACATGGCTAAGTTTCTTCTACCCTGAAATAATATTATCCTTTGCAGATTAAAAACAAACAATTCTATCCAACTAACTATCATCTTTCATGAATTAACTCTCTCCTTGGTACAGGAACTAATTAATGACATTACCAAAAACAAAGTTAGGGTTCAGCATAACCAGATGTAAACAAGATCACTACATCTTAGGTTCTAATAAAAATTACACACTTAGATGTAATTTGGAAGCATGTGTAGGTGTCATATATATATATATATATATATATATATATATATATATATATATATATATATATATATATATATATATATTTGGAACCAGGTAAATTGTTTCTGGAATCGCTCCTACTAGGATTCGAACTCCTGACCACTCAGGCCGCATACATCTCTCTTAACTACTAGGCTAGAGGTCATTTGCTATATATATATATATATATATATATATATATATATATATATATAGCAAATGACCTCTAGCCTAGTAGGCTAGAGGTAATTGTGGCGAACTCGCCTCCACTGGGGCTCGAACTCCTGATTTTTTGAAGTAATGGGTAATTGTGTCATAACTACTAGGCTAGAGGTCATTTGCTATATATATATATATATATATATATATATATATATATATATATATATATATATATATATATATATATATATATATATATATAAAGGATCCATGCTCTTTAAGAATCAACTAACATTTTGAATCTCTTTCTAACTTCTGCATTGACTCTCGTGTCTAATAGGTGGTATGGAAACCCTTGCAACTTCAGTTAAATTTGAATAACAGTGATCAAATGAAAATTTGAAATTTAGAAATGTGGTAGGAGGTAGAGTATAGTAGCAGAAGAACACAAGTTATGACACAAAAGCATTACTTCTGAGAAATCACACCGGTTGACCTTGAAATGCAATAGAAGTATTTCAGTCAAGTGGCAAATGGAGATGAAATTCATGCTACTAGTCATACGTTATATGTTATATTTACTGAGTGATTTCTATTTAAGACTAATGGTTTATTAAATGGAATGAGATTTATTGTGATCTGTAAGTTTCTGTAAAAATGCTCTCATGGGCTTAGTATTCGTTACACTACATTGTGATGGTGCCTCTAAAGGAGTGGAAGATTCAAGTAATGGGTATAAATGTATAACAGATGAGTAAAAAATAATTTCGTTTTGCCTAAAAGGAACAATGGATATAAATGTATATCAGGAGGGTATGCAAATGCTAGGCGCTTCTATGGGTGTTTACTATTCCATGTACTCATATATGCATGAAGTAAAAGGTCAAAAGAGGAGAAAATTTTTATACCTACGTAATATTAGCATGGAAAAGTCCTAAAGGAATGTGTGAAGAGATTCTACCTTCTTTTCAAATAGTAACTTGATACGTAAGCATGTATGCTTATAACTCTCCTGTGTCACGTTAGCATATTTTATCCGAAGTTTATATATTTCTTATACAGCTATGTTCACAAGCAACAGATGGACTACTGTGTAGGACCGTTGAGCACCTCTAGAGAGGAGAGGGGGAATGAATAGAGTGTGTGCATGTGCAGTGAAAAATATCACCAATTAAAATTTTTTAAAACTTATATACTATGGCAAGTAAGAGCAATATGATAGTAAGTAAATTGCAGTAACGTAAGAGTCAGGAAAATCAAACTCAGTGACACGGCAATATATACTGGTATCCCTCTGAGAGGACTAGTCCAGTCTCGAGTACTCTTGCTCGATGTTAATCCATTATGTCACAAGCTAATTAAGATCTTGTAGTCACTTACAACACCGTGATTGGCGACGAGCGCACGATCGACTCCAGAGGACAATTTTGAAAACTGAAACATTTTCTGAATGCAGCCTCCGATACAACTCTTCAATATCAAAACTCTAGATTGAACAAAACTATACTGGCTTTGGCTAAGAGTGGTATAGGCTTGATTTGAAAGGTTTAGCTCGTAGAAAATTATTTAGAATGAACAGAGAATAGAAGGAATGAGTGAATGAGTGATTTGGAAATGGAAATTTTCATCTCTATTTATAGTATTTTTGTAGACCGAATTTGAGAAGAGTTCGGGAAGAGTTCGGATGTAGAAATATCGTATTCGAATGTTGGATGTAGATTTGGAAGGAATTCAAATCAAATATGAAACTAACTTAGACCGAACTCGGGCCGAGTTTTGCCCAATTTCTGCCTGAGTTAGGTCAGAACTGTTGGGCCAAATTTGCATGGATTTTGGACTTTTTAGAAGAGTGGACTTTTTGATTTTATATACGTGGATAGGTAGGCTAATTTTTGTTTGTGAACTAAGAAAAACCTAAACCAGTATCGATCATGATCAATCTTACATATTTTTTCTAGACATAATAAAAGTAAAAATTTAGAATAAAAAATAAAAAATCTTGATCTTGATTCCAGTGCGTTTGGTTCTTGATGACGATGCGATGTTTGCACTTTCACTAGAAAAATATATTGCTTTAGCGACGGCCGGCTCCGTCGACCATCCGTCGCTAATCCGTATTAGCGACGGATTTTTGATGGATATTGGTCAAAAAAATCCGTCGGCAATCAGCTCGTTGATAATAAAATCCGTTGCTGAGTAGTCGCCAAGCGACGGAATAACGACGGCTTTTCGTCGTCAATATTCGTTGCATTAGCAACGACTTGCCGACGGTCTTTCGTCGAATTCAAGTATTAGGTTTTGAATTGTAAAGACACTTAACGACGGATAGTCCGTCGGTAAACCGTCATTACTGTGTATCAGAGGGTATCGTTACGTCGCTATTCTGTCGAACACCGTCCCTAACTAAGGACGGATTAGTGACGGATTACTGGCGGATAATCCGTCAACCGGGTTCTGGAAATGCTTGACATTTCCAGAACCATGGCGACGGATATTCCGTCGCGGATCGTCAACCATGGCGACGGATTCCTGACGGCATATCCATCGCTAACGTTCTGGAAATGCTTGACATTTCCAGAACCATGGCGACGGATAGTCCGTCGCGGATCCGTCGACCATGACATTTCCAGAACCCGGTGGAAGGATAATCCGTCGACCATCCATCGCTAACTGGAAATATTTCCAATTCTCCAGTTAGCGACGGATATGCCGTCGAAATTTAGTCGGTACCTGATATTATCCGTCGCTAACCTGTCACTACTCCTTCGCTAACTGAGATATTTTTTAAAAAATTGTAGAGCTTTTCTTGTTCACACAACATCCGAATATCAGACCAATATATAATCATAATATACAATCACTGAGACCAATATATAATCCAATATAAATCACATAAGAATATAATGCACACTAATATCAAAAAATTACATAGACTAGTATATAATCACAAATATGCATAACCCAAAACAATAATTGTAAAGAAACCAATTATCCAGAAATCATAAACTAATATCCGTCGTTATAATCCAAAATTCCTACAAATATTCCAAGTTTAAAAACTATTCTTATACAATACTTCAAGGAGCAGGAGGAGTTCGATTGTCCGGTGGTGGTAATCCCTCCTGCGACCGACGATAATATTGCTCCACTATGTACGGCGGCAATTCGTCAAAGACACTGTCCGGAAGTCGGCGTAGCTGCTCTGGCGACATGAGATCAAGGAGTGTCGTCACAGTCGGAGGCGGTACCAGAGGGGCAGCAGGGTTGAAAGAAATATGACCGACGAAAGAAGGACAGGCACCAGCAGTCGACGGACCGACACCAGCAACCGACAGACCGGCACCAGTAGCAGACGGACCCGCACCAGCAGCAGACGGACCGGCAGCAACAAACGGAGACAAAAAATACGTGGCTATTTGGTCCCGTAAGAACGACACCGCCTCGTGCAGCTGCGCAAGCTGCGACCTCACATCATCGTCTGCCGGGGCCGCGGGAGGAGGCGGTGTCGATGGAAATCTCTGAGTCGCCATGTGCAACTCCCCTAGGGAGCCGACGCCGTACAGGCACCCTTTCTTAAAGCCGTCGACAGTATCTACGAACAAGTCGTTGCGAGCGGCCATATAAGAGGGCGTCCGGGTGGGCGTCGTTTCACCGACATCCTCGGCAGCAGTTGACTGAGCCCGACTAAGGGCGTCACGATACGCAGCCTATCAAATTAATGTGTTTATACTACAAGATATACCTAAGTTGTAATCTAAATCCTATGTTTCACTAAGTTATAGTGTGAATCCTAAGTTTATCTAAGTTATAGTCCGAATAGTTTTAATTCTAACATAAATATGACAAACATAAGTACTTACATCAGTCACCTTGGCCTTGTCGTCGACGAAGGTCCCGTCCTTCCGCCTCTTGTGCGTATGCTGGAACACATCATGCATGGTGACCGATTCTGGTGCCCTTCTCTCCTTCACCGCCCGTTAGGTCTGCATACGAAATTTCCGTAGAATTTAATTAACTCCGTATATTAATAATACCGAATTCGATAGTGAAATGAAATTGCCGTATCTCACCAAATCTGTAAGAGCCGCTGCGTGGGGCATTGATTCTCCCGTATGAAGCCCCGCGGCCCGTCGGTTCGCCTTCTCCGATTTCTCCTTGTAGGCAGGAGTATCCATCATATCTAAGAGCTCCTTATAATTGTCCTGCCGGATCCAATTCGGCCTCGTCTGCCCCATTTTCAGGTCATGAATCATATCCCATATCTTCTTCGAGGCAGCGCTTCTGTAGGTCCTGCGGATCGCGTCCTCCCGATAGGGGGGGCCACCAGAACGTCGTCTAACATACAAATTCAATTATCACGTAATTTAAAAAAATTGTTGATTAAAGAGTAACTAATAATTAACCAGAAGATATAGATATATACCTTCAACTCGTCGAGCCAGACGTACTTCAAGTTTGGGGGCACCGACAAAAAGTTGAGGTAGGGACCATGGAAGTTAGCCCTGATAATTTCTCCAAGAGCCTTGGCAACATTAAACAAAAAAAAACCTACAAAAAAGCAACGACTGGATTATTTACTTGAATAAATGAAAGAAATTTAATACTTCTACGCCTGCATGAAAATTGCCACTCACATCTATTCTTCTCTCGTGTTGTCATTTGTACATCCATGTAAGATCAACAAAATAATGATCCATCACAGATTGGATGTGAAAATCTGTATCGTAAGATAAACTAAACAGAATTAGTATATAATAATATAACTGGTGGATCCGCTGGTATATAGGCCGATATTTCGATACCGATACCGATAGTGCAATATTGATACCGATAGTCCGATACCGATAGTGTGATACTGATACCGATAGTTCGAGACCGATATTGATAGTCCAATAGTTCGCTAGCGATACCGATAGTTTGATACCGATACCGATAGTCCAATAGTTCGATATCGATACCGATACCGATAGTCCGATACCGATAGTTCGATACCAGAACCGATAGTGAGTTACCGATAGTGCGATCATATACTGTTAGAGTACATATCTAACTTGAACACATGGTGGTTGTGTGTTAACAAGGGCATATAGAGATGTGCAATACATAATAATTTTAGCATCATTAAAAAGGGTTTAGATTCAGGATTTAAATCTTGTAGAAGTAGTCAATTGAGTTCTGAATGAATGGGATCCTAGGTTGGTATTGGATCCTTGGGGATACCAATAATTGACCATTCATTTTCGTGTTTCCTATCCATCCTGACCAACAGCATCTGGGTCTTCCCATTTCTCGTTAGCTTTTCCTAGTATGTTCCAAGGGTTTGATTGTTCGCCCATTAAAGTGGTACATGATCTGGGTTCAGAATGTCGTGAGATAGTTCTGTTCATATCCGGTAATAGATATACGAATTGAGACAAATATTATCCACAATCTAAGGGTGGTGCTAACATCAAGGAAGCACGATATCCTTATCCTAACAAAAGATGTTTACCATTTTGTACAAGAATCCAGCCCACTCAATAAACCCTAGTTATTCGTTGGGTCCTTGGAGTAGCTTTCCAACAACTTAAGCAACAAGATAAGCTTAAATAATTGTTTATTGTTGAAATACTATATTCTTGCCGAATTGCACATCAAAGAAGGAAAAATCTTCATGGACAAGTTGAAAAAACACAATCGAACCCACTTATTAAAAAATTTTAAGAGTTCAGAACTGAATCGATTGATCCTTACCATCGATCTGATGGTCAATTCGGTTGGTTAATTATTTTCACCATGTTGTCATTTCGTTCACCTTGGTTAATTATTTTCATCATGAGCAATCCTAATTAAAACCCCGTAATCTCCTATAACTCCTCCTAGAGTTCTAGATCACTTTTTTTGTGCCAATACTTATTGAACTGTTTTAGGGTTGATTCGGTAACACAATTATAATACGTAGAAACAAATTTTTGTCGAGATTTTGTAAGACCAGAAAAAAAAAACCTTATACATCATTATTGCAGCCAACGCCTCCCCCAGCCCCGCCTCCCCCGCCCCCGAAGCCAACGCCTCCACCGCCCCACCAGCCCCCCCATCCCCCACCTCTCCCTCCCTCCAGCCCCCGTCTCTCCCGCCCCCGCAGCCATACACCTCCCCCTTCCCCGCAGCCAAGTGCCTCCCCCACCAGCCCCCGCTGTAACACCCAGTTTTCCAGATGAGGGTAATTTTGAAATATTGTAATTATAATTATTATTTATTGATATTTATTTTATATTATAATTTTTGGTGATTTTTAATCATTTTTAAACTATTTAAAATCATGACTTGTGATTTGGTGTTTTGCTAGTGTAACCCTAGAGATAGTAATCTAGAGCCTAGCCATGTGATTAGGGTATTTCATTTATCATTTTTAAATTGAGGGTATTTTTGTCATTTTTGGGTTTATTTGATTTTAATATTATTTATTTGAATTTATGGAAATTTTTAGGAATTATTTTGGATGATGGTTGACTAGGTTGACTTTGACTAGCATTGACTTTAGTAGACTAGTCTAGAAGTTAACCCTAGTTGTGACTACCTTGGTTAGGTTAAGTAACCCTAGTCTAACTATAGTTAACCCATGATTTAGTCTTTTAGACTCGAGTTAGAATAGAGAGGGTTACGTCATAAGTCATGATTTATGGTTTTGAGACCAATAGATAATCACTTAGCCATAACTTGTGAAACTTGGCCCAAAGCCCATATCCCATCACTAAACCCTAACCCACTATGGCTAGCAACCTAGGGAATCCCACCCTATTTAATGCCTCCTTAATTTAGGGTTAGCCTCCCTTGGAAATAGATCTCATGTTTAGAAAGAGGTAAATCCCCAACTTTAAAAATTCATATCAAATCCATTTTAATTCCTTTTTCTTTCAAACCACTTGCAATAGATTCTAATTGTCTCCCTCTTGCTGTTCATGGAGGATAATCTCAGTTTGTGGACAATTTGGGAGATTTGTCTAGCAAGGAGGAATTCTCCATTTTGAGCTTTTTCAGGCTTTTTGCACCTATAGGTAAAACTCCACAAATTGCATTAATATTTTGTTTTCTTTGTATTTAGGGCTAGATCTAGGAGATCCCTAGTTGTCCCCAAAATTTGGGTGGATTTTGTGTCCGTTTGGTGTCCGTATCGGACACGTATCAATGATTGTATTCATATGTTTGTTGAAATGCCACAAAGGAAATTTTTATGTTGTTTTGAAAACTATTTGAATGGAAATATTGTTTTACATGTGTTTATTTATTTTGTGTGTTACTGAGCATGTTTCTGACACTTTTTGTGTCCAAAAATTGGACACACACGCACGCACGAGGACACCATGCACTGTCATGCTGCTCGGGGTCGACACAGGACACGACACGGCACCACGACACCTGAAAATTGGTGTGTGTGTGCGGCCAATCACTGACACTATGCACGTAAAGTTTGACGCAAAATGATCGAGCGGATTGTGAGAAATCCCACTCGCACTGGTCGTAGCCTGACACGCACGCACGAGAATCGCGTCTGATACGCATCTCGTACATGCGACACGCTTCACGTGGACACGGTGCAGGTACTTGGACATGTTCCCCTACCTTTGGCGAACACTTGGTCGCGAGCACGAGTCCTACATAGCGTCGTGTCGTGTGCTGGACACGCGTGAACACGTGCACGATGATTGTTGTCCTGTTGCACTGTTTGAGTTCGTTTGGGTTTTGGACACGGTTGTGTCGGGTTTGTTGTACACGATACAACTCGTGGGACACTTGCACATATACACAAAGCTATGTCAATGATTAATTTGATGTTAAATCAATTTTATAATTCGAATTTGGGATTCTTACACAACTCTGATACCTGTGTTCAGAAAACTAATTTTTTGAGTTTAAATGAGTTTAAATTGATAAATAATATAAATTAATGATAAAATAATGAGGTGTATACATGACATGATGTCTGGATAATAGTTGCATGACTGGGTTTATACTGGATTGCATGATTTGGTTGGTATTGATTCGAAATAGGGTTGAACCTGCCTATATTCTGATACCTATATTGTTCAGTGTATCCTGAGTTTTACATTGGTTGTAAATGAATAATTAGATGATTACATGTGATTTTTAACTATGATTATAAACAGAATGCATGTGTTATATCTGGGATGAGATGTGGGTTCAATTTGGGGTTTTGATTTTGATTTTGGATAGATACTAAACTGAATTTCATATTCTCAGTCTTAGTTTAACTGTTTCTCAGTTTTCTTCATAATAGTGAATTGTTTTGGGAATGAAATGTTGGGTTGATTGGGTTCTCTTGTGATTAACAAAACTGAAACTGAGCATGTCTGATATTGACTGTACATGACATTTTGCATTATTGTATACCCCTTTAACTGAACCTTCCTTTATGATAACCTGAGCTTCCTTGTTGCAAACTGTGTGTTGATTTCCTTCATGTTAGGACTGAATACTAGTTTCATCTCAGCTGAGTTTACCCCCATATGAACTTAATGCATATGAATACCTGAGAACCATATGTGACTGTCCAAGTACTGGACTGATCTCCTTCCTTTTATTACCTATTTTGATGAATGCATACCTGAGCCTTGACACTCTAGTTCCCGGTCACATATACATAATATACTCACTCACACATTGAGACTAAAACCCCCTCTTCATGCCCTTTCCTTGCTCTATCCCTCTATATATATATATGTGTTGATAGATACTAGCATGTACATGTAATATTCTATTTGATTAAACCCATGCTAACACCTTGTTGTTAACCCCCTTTTCTGAATATTGTGTGAACTGGGCAAATAGTATATCCATTACACTCTTTGACACCAACCTATATACACAAGTGAACCTAATGCAATATATGAATGCTATGTAATGTAATGTAATGAATGATATGCAATGAGATAACGAAGGCATGAGTGAAAAGCATGGTTAAATATATACAATGCATGTGTAGGGCTATGCACAATTGAATGCATGAATGTAAGCATGTTGGACTTGAATGTATAACATATCCAAGTAGTTAATGCATCATGATACTTTATGTCCTAACCATTGATGAACATATGCAAGTTAAATAATGATGAAATACATGGTTATAAGAATATATGTAATGTAGGAATACAAGTTGGTAATGTAGAATATTGACATGTATGTATAATGTGTATAATGTATATAATGTATAATGAATATATGTAAGTATAACATGAATGATGCATGCCTATTTAGAATGCCTATATACATATACATGTGGTGATAGCCTATATATATATATATATATATATATATATATATATATATATATATATATATATATATATATATATATATATATATATATATATATATATATATATTTTTACATATATATATATATATATATATATATATATATTTTTTTTACATATATATATATATATATATATATATATATATTTTTTTTATATATATATATATATATATATATATATATATATATATATAAAAAAAAATATATATATATATATATATATATATATATATATATATATATATAAAATATATATATATATATATAAAATATATATATATATTAAAAAAAAAAAATATATATATATATATATATATATATATATATATATATATATATATATATATATATATATATATATATATATGTAAGTTGTGATGTTGATGTGAATGATAGGCATATTATAGACTTGTCTATCTTCATTAGTCTATATATTATACATAAAACTTGTGTGTGATACCCTGATATTGTTTGTATTGGTGTGCTTAGGTTTAGTAGGCTTGGTTAGGCCTATATTCACTAGAATGACTTGTTAGTCTAGGTTTAGACTTGGAATGGTTTACTTGACCTAGTTTGACCTAGTTGACTAGTATAGTTGACTGGAGTTGACCAAGTGTTGACTTTAGTCTAGTTTGACCTAGACAGCATGTAGATGCATCGTAGCAGTCTATTTCATTATTTTAGACATGTTCTGACTTGTGTTGTTCTATAGGAGACACACCACTCCTCGGACAGTAGATACTCTTCAGATACTCAGGATACAGGCGAGTACATTCTCTGATCATTTCATATCATGTTTGAATTATTTTCCTGCTTTAGATTACTTTATTTGATGCTGTCACGTTGGTAACATGGATTAGTACTATATGGATCCTTTCTTGAGATGTTATCCCCTCAGGAAGCATCGGATACTACATGTTTTGTGCATTTCACTTACATTGTGTATCACTATGCTTCATGGTTTATTTATCACTTATGACATGTACTCTCATGATCACAGAGTCTTCCTAGAATCACCCATTTATGGGCATTTCCAGAATCACCCATTTATGGGCCTACCATGTATCACCCCCTATGGGCCATTGCATGGATCATAACATAACCTAGCTGGATCCTTGTGTATTGATTGGGGTACGGGGGAGTATAAGTAGACATGTGAATAATATCCAAGTAGTGTAGTTTCCAGAATCACTCTATAGTATAGTTCCCAGAATCTCCTATGCCATTTACATGTCTATATTGTACTCTGACTCACTAGCCACTGATAGTTCTCTATTTATAGTAGATATTTCTATTACAATTCTCTCTGTTTATATTCTGTACTTTCTTTCAGTTTCCTGTATCTTACTCTACTGTATGATTATATTTTCTAACCTGCTATGATCTGTTGAGATGTATTGTGCTCGCTCCAGTCCTGATTGGACCTGTTAAAAATTTTACAAAGAATGATGAGGCTATAGTGTCTACCATTATGGTGCAGCTTAGACAACACTTGTGACTTTGACCCACTTGCAATAGAGGATCTGCCACCAGTGGTTTAGACTGCTAGCTTAGATTTTTACCTCGTCTTTCTTAATGATACATTATTGTATATACTGGGAGTTGTTTTATCTGGATGTTGTGGAGATATTATCATAGACACTTGGATTTCTATTTGTTGTATCTCTGTGGATTCATTTTGTTCCTTATCTCTCCATCTTTTTATCGTATTCTACCTTAGATGTGATTGAGACTGTATTGCTATGTCACCTCCATTTGGAGTGTATATATTGTACAGGTACCCTTATATTGTTAGATGATCGACCTAGGACAGCATTCTACCGCCGACACTGCGGCGTAGGCTGGGCGTTGTTACGTACTCGTACCCTCACAGTGGGTACGGGTCGTGACACCCACCTCCCCCGCCCCCGTAGCCAACGCCTCCCCCGTCGCCCCCCAGCCCACGACGCCCCCCAGCCCCCGCTGCCCCTCCGACCACCACGAGAGAGAGAGAGAGAGAGATCGAAAGAGAGAGAGAGAGAGAGAGGATTACCTTCGGGAGAGAGAGATGAAAGGATGCCGCCGATCACCGAAGCCGCGGGAGAGAGAGAGAGAGAAGAGAGTGAATTTGGGGGGAATGAAAAGTTCCCTCCGTCGTTTCAATTTAAGTCTGGGTCGTATATTTAGTGACGGATAGTACGTCGCTCTTTTGGATACTTGCCAACGGACTATCCGTCGCTACGTAGTCGACGATTTGTCCTGCCACTTCTCCCAACAATTTCCGCCAAATAGTCGACTGCATAGCGACGGTTACATATCCGTCGCTATATCTCCGACGCCCTAGCGACGGACTCGCGACCTTTTCTCACCCTTAAAATAAAATTAAAAATATAACGGCTTGTCGTCGGTACTCCGTCGGTTATGTGTCGCAAATCCGTCGCTAACGCCGACAGAAAGAATCCATCGCTAAAGAGCCATCGCTAATTGAATGTATTTTGGTAGTGTTTGTAGTAGTAGGACGCAGATTTAGGATGCAGTCTTTCTTCTGACTTGAAACCTGTAAACTCGTAGCAGTATATGTATTTTGTTTATCGACCAAAGTTGACATTGATTATCAAAATTAGGTGTGGCCATTAACCAATGGGCCAATAATCTCTTCCATTTTGATAATTGGCAAACTTTGAGTCTATACCAAAATATAACAAATATGTAACTTTGAAATTTTATACCTGACTTGTTCTGAAATAAAATTTTTGGTATATGCCACTTTCTCCCCCTTCGTCAAGTAATCAAAATATGGCTCCCCTGCAATTTGTGAAGCCAACATTAACAAAGAAAAAGTAGAGTAATACCGAATATGATAGGAACTAACAAGTCAACGTCTCAAGTATGTGAACGAAAAAGCAATAGTAGCTATAAGTAAAAAAATGAGCAGCAGATGAAAGCCAACCAGAATATCAAATAAGTGCATAAACTAGATACAATTGAAGTCCAAAATACATAAACATAAACCAGTGCTACAAAATATGATAGTCTAAACTGAAACAAAATGTCACTACATCATCATCAACCATCAAATTAAGTCCACAAAAACTGCTAGGCTAAAAACACTAATCAAGGATCAGCATCATCCGGGACATCAGCAGGAGGCTGAGGATCGAAGTAGGCTATTCCCACCATATCTACATCATTCTACCGTTTCATCCCTACTATAAAGTAATGTACATTATGCATGATCCCACCATATCTACATATCCCAAGCTGTAAACTGAACAAGAGACTAAACTCATTCAAAGAGGTTAACAAGATATGTATGTGGACAGATGAGGAGGTTAGCATGGCTGTAACCATAACTCAAGACTGAAACCAAAAGGGACATGTGAAATGATGCAATCATGATCATTAGTGGGATGTACATGTAGGTAACAGGGATTGATACTTAACCAAGGGTCTGAATTTGGTCCAGTGGTTGCACTCAAATAGACTGAACCAGTATGGACAGACATCTCAATGCAGTAAATGCACTCGAGCACATAAGAGTAGATTCCAAGGATAGGGCATGGGGATATGTATAAGTTGATACCTGAATTGGAAGAATACAGATGTGGATGAATAGGTATATTCATATTTGATATGGCAACTTCAGGAACTTATGTTCTCTTTAGGAGCTATAGGGAATCATGCTATGAACAATAAATGGCCTAAACCTGGAAATGTTAGGACTAAACCTAATGCTATGTTTGAACACCCATAAGGCAATGTATTGCAGGGCATCAACAAGTGTCTGAACTTAGGTCATGTAGGGACTGAAACTCTATGATGCAGCAAACCTATACAAAATATTAGGATTTGGTCATTACACAAAGGACTGCTATCAAAATGGAAAATAGATAGAACATCAAATGTGTATTGGGGTTGAATATGGGAAGAGAAGGGCTGGATATAAGGATACATGACTGAACATACAATATAAAGATTTGAACAATTTATGAGATGTGGAACATCAAATATAGTGGGCTGGATAGAACCTAATACTCAAGTGACTGAAAATAATATAAACTAAAGATGAAGTATGGATAGAGCAATAGAAAAACTGAATCATTTAATCTACCATCAAGCTCGAACTCCCCCTACCCAAGATTGATACCAATTATCATATTGGGATAGAACAAAGATATGAATAAAACAACATAGTATTCCCAATACTGTTACAAGATACTAACCCTTAACTCAACACAATTCAAAGTACAAGGCAATGGGGTCCCAATAGCAGGAACAAGTGTCAAGGAAATTCAAACTAATGTAGTGACATGTGAATGAATGTGTCAATAGTATTGAGTATCAGAGTGCAGTGTCCTATATCTTTTATAGTGTATGTATGCATGTATCATAGTGTATGTCCTAGTGATGATGGGTGTTCATGGTGTCGAAGTGTCGAACAAGGTGTCATAGAGTGTCCAAAGTAATGTGAAACAAATGCATACAAAATCGAGTGTCAAAACATAGTATAGTGTTCGAATGTGTGAGATACATGAACAAAGAGTATCGAGTAAGGGGTTAACATCTGTGTCATCATGTGACAATGGGGTCTGCTCAGTGTCAGATGAGAGTGTCCAACGTGTGTCAACAAGTGTCCAAGTGATGTGTCAAAACAGCAAAGAACGTGTCCAAACAACACAATGCAGTGCTCGACTGGTTGAACCCAGATCTGTGCGTCGTGCCACAACTCAAAGGAGTCATGGTTCAAAGCCACCAGTCCAGGGTCAGATGTCAGTCAGTGGGGCTACCTTATCCAGTCACTAGAAAAGGAAATAGTGTCGTGTCGAGGGAGACCTGGCACTCAAGTAGTAGGGGATCTACAGTGCCAGCACATATTGTGACCCCGTGTCCCTGTGTCCAATACGACACAAAAAACTCGATAAAATTGATTCAGAGCAGTACATATGTAATCTACATGACACAAGCAATCCAAATATATAATTTATTTAAAATTTAGAGAACAAAAAGTCCTAAGGGGCATTTCACCGAACACTTGAGTAATCTCTCCGATACGGAGCAATACGCCTATGATACAGGCATCAAATGGATTCGATTCCTAACCAAACTTAGCCTAAGGCTAGGGGAAACTTAAATGAATGCATCTATGGTGAGAAATCAGGAAATTAATAAGTTTAGAGGTCATTACCTATTGAGAGTTGGAATCTCAATAAAAACCCTTCAAAAGGATCCCACTCCAAATCCAATAGCCAAATTGCTCCCAATCCTTGCTAGCTAGCCAATAGAGACCTCTTCTACACAAGGGGAGTGTATTGCAATTGATTTGGTTCAATTTGGAGTTGATTTGGTGAAAGGGAGCAAATTTGGAGAAGAACACAACATAGGGTTAGGGTTTGCAATAAAAGAGGCAAGACGGTACTAATGTTCACTTATATAGGCAAGGGGGACTAGGGTTGGCCAGCCATGGGTGTCTCTATGGCTAGGGGTAGGTCCAATTTAGTCTATCGGCCTTCTCAAGATGTAATTTCAATCCTTTTAGGTGAAGGCCCGAACTAGATTAGGTTTCTACAAATATCTTAGGTTCAACATAATATCTAGAAATTCTAGAACTTAGCTAACTTATTTAATTCTACTAACCATGCTTCTAAGGTCATGATCAACATCTAGATTAGGGTAATTCTAGGGTTAGACCTAATATAACACTTAGCACATTATTAATTAAATAAAATTAAAAAATAATAATAATTCACAAATTACCAAAATACTCGTAGCCTAAAATGTGGTAGTGAACTAATCTAATCACATTAGCTAGGTCTCCATGGTCATGGTTAGTCTTTAGGCTAAGTAGTTCTAAGGTTTCACTAGCAAGGCACACAATCACAATACATCAATTTAAATAATATTAAAATAATAAAAAATTCATCAATTAATCATTGACATGATTTAAATATATTATTTAATAACTAACATGATCAATTTTACAAAAGTTTAAAATTACCCTAGTTTTAGAAAAGTGGTAGTTACAATCATTCCCCCTTAGAAAAATTTCGTCTTCGAAATTTAAGGTGGTCGTACTCCTTCTAGGTTAAATTCCCAACAATCAAGGTCAATAAAATCTATCCAATAACATACAAAACATGGTCCTACAGGTCGTGATTTCATAGTCTCGAACAGGGTCACTACACTATCTATCACAGCACAAAATATCCTGATAGGTACTAAAGGAATCACACAATAAGATGGGAACGAAGGACAGGAAAGACAGACCCGCTAACCCGTCACCCATAGCATCGGTCTCCACGACCGTCAGCACAAAAGCCTTGCCCCTCTGGTGGTGGACATGGTGCTGCACCACAGGTGGCCTAGCTTCCTCTATCTAGTTCATAATACTCAAGTAACATCCACACTGCTATTTCACTCCATTATACTAGGGCACCATCTATATGGTATCTATTCTGCAATCTGATAATCATACCCGTCTATCCAGAACCATGTTACAAGAATCTTCGTCATGCCAGTAAGTACGGTTGCGATAATCTATAGAATCCGCAACTAAGGTACATACCTCTAGAATCATGGTATTTAAATTTTTTGCATTGCCGCATGCTTGGTTGCGAAAACTTTATATTCCGACACCCGAGAAATACATCCAAAACCAGACTCTATATCTTTGTCATGCCAGCTAATATGGCTGTAGAAGACTCCAGATTCCATAACTGAGGCAACCTAGCCCACAGTATTTATCTTGGTAGAAAATCAAGTCAACAATGAACACCAAGAATCAAATTCAACAACGAACAAGGAAAGTAGATAGAACCGTTGGAATCGAATTTCGAGATAGTTTATAATAAGATTCTCAAGGGTCATGCCAAGAATTCTCTCAAGTAGTCCTAACTGTGATTGAGTATCCTCTCACGCTAAAGCCTATTCCTTATCTCTTACCGCAGGCGCACAGTAGTACAACTAATCGTCGCACTACCACGACTTCACACTAATATGAATCTCGACCTGCATGGACTACCACTAAAAATATGTCACGTCCCACACCCAGTATAGGGGAACGAGTGCGTAACAGCGCCCAGCCTACGCCGCAGAATCGACGGTAGAACGTTGTTTTAGGTTGCTAACTAATGACTCACGCAATATATATTGTACCTGTCGTAGATCTCAAGTCCGAATGGAGGACAAGTATAGGATAATACTCAATCACAATCTAAAGCATGATAAGATAACACAGGAGTCTAAATAAGTATACTAAACTCAAAACAACAACAACTTAAATAAACTACTAAAATAATAATATCTCGAAACAATCTCAAATACAAAGTCAAATATCTCTACTTATTACAATTCAAGTTCTAAACAGAAGGTAAATAAGTCTACTAAACTAGTCTCCTGATCACTCCTGAGAGTCGGGATCAAAGGTAGCTAAACCATCTTCAGATCCATAGCAGGTAAGGCATGTATCATGTGTAAAATTTTCAACGTTATCCTGTCAGGACAGGATCGAGCAAATATCTCTGAAACGGATCCAAAAATAACAGAAAATATATAACAAGCAGTAGCATAAAATACATGAAACGCTGTAGAGAGATGTACATGGACAACATAAAGTACTTGAAAGTTGTATAGAAAATAAGAACTGTAAGTAAATATAAGTTATTTAGAGCACAAGATGGTTATATAATTGGCTTGAATTGTACATGCCTAAGTTACAGAGTTGTACATGACAAAACTACTTAGGAATTGATCACATAACCAATTCTACTCACCCCTACCCCAATCAATACACAAGGATCTAGTCAAGTTATGTTACATACATGAGGTTTGTTTTACATGAAATACATGTGAACATGAAAGTACATGAGAGCACATGAGTGTACATGAAGTAATACGAGTACAAGGAGTCATGATGCACATGATAAAGTACATGAACTTGAAATACCCAATGCACCTGCTGGGGGATAATATCTCATTAAAAGATCCATATAGCACCAATCCGTGTTACCAACGTAACATCATCAAGTAAAGTAGTCTAAAGCAAACAGTAAAGATACTATCATGAATAAAACGATCAGAGAATGTACTAGCCTGATAACCTGAATAACTGATATGTATAGATGTCCAAACAGGAGTCACAGAGTCCTATTAGAGCAATACATGTTATAAAGAGTTCAAATTATATAACAATTGAAATGTAGAATGCAATCTACATGATTCTAGGTCATTCTAGGTCAAAGTCAACTCTTGGTCAACTCTGGTCAGCCTTTAGTCAAACTAGGTCAACATCCAGGGTTTGGTCAAATCTAGACTAGTCAATAAGAAAATTAGGTCAATATTGGTCAATTGGTCTTAGCTAGTCAATCTAGATCAATACCCGAGATTAGGCCAACTCTTAAACCTAACTCAAATACCATAGTATATGGTACGACACAAATATATATAACAATGCATAAATACACCCAAGTCTAAAAGCCCTAAACATATATATACACTCACAATATATATATATATATATATATATATATATATATATATATACATACATCATGCCCTCACATACATATATACATACATTATATATACAACCTAATATGTAATCTAACATATATGCCTCTAGCAAAACCTCACAACCTCTTATTCATATATATCAAATGTTATCCATAGGACCCACACTATCCTAAGGTATCACACACATCCTCATATATTAACATATCACATATAACTATATCCCATATATATAGATACATAGTGTCCCACTCTAAAATACACTACACATCATATAGAATACTTTACCACTTATTCTTAGCCCTCAATTCAAATGCCCTACAATAAAGTAATGTACATCATGCATGATCCTACCATATCTACATGTCCCATGCTGTAAACTGAACAAGAGACTAAACTGATTCAAAGAGGTTAACAAGATATGTATGTGGATAGATGAGGAGGTTAGCATGGCTGTAACCATAACTCAAGACTGAAACCAAAAGGGACATGTGAAAAGATGCAATCATTAGTGGGGTGTACATGTAGGTAACATGGATTGATACTTAACCAAGGGTCTGAATTTGGTCCAGTGGTTGCACTCAAATATACTGAGCCAGTATGGACAGACATCTCAATGCAGTGAATGCACTCGAGCACAGAAGACTAGATTCCAAGGACAGGGCATACGGATATGTATAAGTTGATACCTGAATTGGAAGAATACATAAGTGGATGAATAGGTACATTCATATTTGACATGGCAACTTCAGGAACGTATGTTCTCTTTAGGAGCTATGGGGAATCATGCTATGAACAATGAATGGCCTGAACCTGGAAATGTTAGGACTAAACCTAATGCTATGGTTGAACACCCATAAGGCAAGGTAGTACAGGGCATCAACAAGTGTCTAAACTTAGGTCATGTAGGGACTGAAACTCTATGATGCAGCAGACCTATACAAAACATTAGGATTTGGTCATTACATAAAGGACTGCTATCAAAATAGAAAATGGACAGAACATTAAATGTGTATTGGGGTTGAACATGGAAAGAGAAGGGCTGGATATGAGGATACATGACTGAACATACAATATAAAGATTTGAACAATTTATGAGAAGTGGATAGATCAAATATAGTAGACTGGACAGAACCTAATACTCAAGTGACTGAACATAATCTAAAAATAAAGATGAAGTATGGACAGAGCAATGGAAAAACTGAATCATTTAATCTACCATCAAGCTCGAACTCCCCCTACCCAAGATTGATACCAATTATCATATTGGGACAGAACTAAGATATGACTAAAACAATATAGTATTCCTAATACTGATACAAGATTCTAACCCTTAACTCAACACAATTCAGAGGATAAGGCAATGGGTCCCAATAGCAGGAACACGTGTCAAGAAAATGCAAACAAATGTAGTGACATGTGAATGAATGTGTCAATTGTGTTAAGTATCAGAGTGCACTGTCCTATATGTGTCACAATGTGTGTTTGTACATGTATCATAGTGTGTGTCCTAGTGATAAAGGGTGTCCATGGTGTCAAAGTGTCGAACAAGGTATCACAGAGTGTCCAAAGCAATGTGAATCAAGTGCACACAAAATTGAGTGTCAAAACATGGTGTAGTGTTCGAATGTGTGAGACACGTGAACAAAGAGTATCGAGTGAGGGGTTAACATGTGTGTCATCATATGACAATGGGGTGTGCTCAGTGTCAGATGAGAGTGTCCAACATGTGTCAACAAGTGTCCAAGTGATGTGTCGAAATAGCAAAGAACGTGTCCAAATAACACTGTGTGGTGCTCGACTGGTTGAACCCAGATCTGTGGGTCATCCTACAACTCAACGAAATCATGGTTAAAAGCCACCAGTCCAGGGTCATATGTCAGTCAGTGGGGATACCTCATCCAGTCACTAGCATGGGAAATAGTGTCATATCGAGGGAGAACTGGCACTCAAGTAGCAGGAGATCTATAGTGCCAGCACAGATTGTGACCCCGTATCCCTGTGTCCAATACGACACAACAAAATGCGATAAAATCGACTCAGAGTAATACATATGTAATCGACGTGACAAAAGCAATCAAAATATATAATTTATTTAGAATTTAGAGAACAAAAAGTCCTAAGGAACATTTCATCGAACACTTGAGTAATCTCTGCGATACAGAGCGATACGCCCATAATACGGGCATCAAATGGATTTGATTCCTAACCAAACTTAGCCTAAGGCTAGGGGGACCCTAAATGAATACATCTATGGTAAGAAATTAGGAAATTAATAGATTTAGAGGTCAGTACCTATTGAGAGTTGGAATCTCAATGAAAATCCCTTTGAAAGGATCCCACACCAAATCCAATAGCCAAATTGCTCCCAATCCTTGCTAACTAGCCAATAGAGACCTCTTCTACACAAGGGGAGTATATTATAATTGATTTGGTTCAATTTAGAGTTGATTCGGTGAAAGGGAGCAAATTTGGTGAAGAACACAACTTAGGGTTGGGGTTTGCAATAGAGGAGGCAAGAGGGGACTAATGTTCATTTATATAGGCAAGGAGGACTAGGGTTGTCCGGCCATTGGTGTCTCTAGGGCTAGGGTTAGGTCCTATTTAGTTTATAGGCCTTCTCAAGATGTTATTTCAATCCTTTTAGGTAAAAGCCCAAACTAGATTAGGTTTCTACAAATATTTTAGGTCCAACATAATATCTAGATATTCTAGAACCTAGCTAACTTATTTAATTCTACTAACCAAGCTTTTAAGGTCATGATCAACATCTAGATTAGGGTAATTCTAGGGTTAGACCTAATATAACACTTAGCACATTATTAATTAATTAAATTCAAAAATAATAATAATTCACAAATTACCAAAATACCCTTAGCCTAAAAAGTGGTAGTAAACTAATCTAATCACATTAGCTAGGTCTCCATGGTCATTGTTAGTCTCTAGGCTAAGTAGTTCTACGATTTCACTAGCAAGGGACACAATCACAATACATCAATTTAAATAATATTAAAATAATAAAGATTCACCAATTAATCATTAACATGATTTAAATATATTATTTAATAACTAACATGATCAATTTTACAAAAGTTCAAAATTATCCTTATTTTAGAAAAGTGGTAGTTACAGTTTTCTTCGATATAGGTGAAATTAACACCATATTCAAAACATGACATGTTGTACTTACAGCTTCTACCCAAAAGTATTTAGAAAGATTATGATGATTCAACATGACTCTAGCCATATCTCTTAGAGTATGATTCTTCTGCTCCATAATACCATTATGTTGAGGAGTTTTAGGACAAATAACTCATGGTAATATCCACTATCATCACAAAGCTTTTTGAAATCAGTATTTTGGAATTCACTACAATTCAAGACTTGGGGTTGTATTTGTCGTCGTGTCTGTATTTCAATTAACAATGTACTTTTACATTTTATTGAGTCTATGAATACAATGTAAAATGTGTCGTACTGACAAATAGGCTACCCAAGAAACATTTTCAAAATACCGTTTCATTTTGAAAACAAGCCCACTCACAAAAGCCCATACTACTTCCTAACTGCTTGAAAATTTTGAAAGCCCAAAACCCTAAGTTGCAAAACCCAAAAAATTAACCCATTGTGGACCAACAGAATTTTGGGCAAATTTACCCCGAATTCGGCTCTCCTGAATATTTGATTTTTAAATCCAGTCTTCCCGCAATTACGGATGCAACGACTATATTCTGCGATTCTCTCATAGAATTATGTCCGAATTATGTCTGAATTCTACCCGAATTCTCCATTTGGAAATCCTATAAATAGAGAAGAAATTCTACCATTTCAACACACTCATTCACTTTTATATCCCTTCTCTCTAAGCTTACTACGATCTTCCAAAGCCCCACTAAGCATCTAATTTCAAATTCCAAGCCAGTTATAATCCTCTAGTCGATTTACAATGCGGTAGAGTCTAAAAGTTTAGAGTGATTGTAATCAAGAGGCTTGATAGATGTGAGACACTTAACAATTGAAGTTGGTCGAGTACTTCGGATCAAAGCTCGCGTTTATAGAAGTTGCAAGGATTATGGATGAAAACTTGTGATTTTTCCATAGTGGATTTCAATGGGAGCTAAATTTCTCTCGACTGGATTAGTCCTCACAAGAGGGGTACCAATATACATCTTTGTCTTTGAGTTTGCTCTTTGCACTTTACTTTTACTTATTTATAATTGTGATATATTTTTGTGATCTTGCTGCTAACTTTTTTTAATAGCTAATATTCTGCTGCCTACTCTATTCACCCCCCTCTAGAGTATATCGCTTTACATTTTGTTCCTATAATTGATATCTGAGCGGGTTATACAAATAAAATGAGGTAACATTGTTATTATTTTCTTGCTGTTACATAGATCACTATATCACATATAGCAAGTGTTGGCCCATTTGTCATGGTTAAACTAGATTTTCATAATTGATCTAACCCTGTCTTGATATAAGGGCTACTTGGACAAACAACGACAGCCTGTGCCTGCTACCGTTCAAGACTTTGGAACTTGGACCACTAGTACAAAAGGTCAGAAAGGCCACGGTTTTGGTTTGACAGCTTAGCCACGGTTGAGGTTATTGCCGCGGCTACAGGCCATAGATAAAATTACAGTGTTGTTTCAGCCACATTTTAATTCAATAACAATGTCCATTACGAACCACCAATAACCAATTCATCCTCGCTTTAACTCAATTACCGTGTCTATTATAAACCACGGTCAAACAATGTAGCCAAAGGGGCACCAATTTGTCATTGGTTTTTGTCTAAATCGTGGCTTTATTTTATGATGGTGATTGTCTGTGGCAACAGACGAAAATATGGCCACATGATGCAATTGTTTATGTGTCTAAAGTGTAGGGTGGCATTAGACACATCAATTCTCCGAAGCTGAAAGCGAATATATATAGCCACATGGGGATAATAAGAAATAGTTGCAGGCATTCAACATGGCAAAAGATGGATATATAGCCACGAGAGTTATCTTATTTTAGGGCAAATAAAATGGCCAGATGAAGATCTATTTATCGTGTCCAAAGTGTAATATTCATTAGACACGTGAATTCTCTGAGGCAGAAAGCGAATATATATAGCCACGTGAGGATTTTAAAAACTAGACACAGGCCGCACGCGCCAACCAGGCCGAACACCCATATTTTGAGGTAAATTTATCCTCTATTTTGCAATCATTTTTTGTTCTAGCAAATGTAGATCGAAGCCCACATAACCCTCCCTGAATCCTAACTTGGAGTTGGATATGGCTAATCGACCAGGCCAAAAAATTGACACAAAGTCGATCAAATAACTGACCGAAAATAGAGCATAAGACAGTCCATACACCTGTATTCGAGGATCGATTTCGATCGATCTTGTAACAGATTAGAAGTTTTACTTGAATACAGTTATAGACCACATGTAGAACTCTAAAACCCTTCAGGTAGATTAATTTTTTGTTCATTGTATAAAGAATAATTGGATTGTAAAGTTATAGAAAAACATGTTTTTGAAATTGTGAAATATTAAAAAAAACCCTTTGATACGACGTACGTTCCGCCAATTTGGGCGATGTGGTCGTGAACTGAAAGCATCAAAAGGTGCGTAACGGCTTTGTGGACGTGTGGGCTTTGACGGAATTCAAATTGGTCGCGTGTGCGCGACGAATTTTGTGCGTAGCTGTCAAAATTTACCGTATCGGCCGTTGTGCAAATTTCTCAATTACTTTATGCACGCTCATCAAATCGAGACGAAACTTACGCCAATAGGACCGTATCATTTTT